>OZ007598.1:246695601-247140601 GCA_963931845.1 Maratus michaelseni
TGGTTCTCTTACGGTTCAGTTGGTAGAACGTCAATACGCTATACTGATGACCCGGGTTTGAGTCCCGGCTTGGATACTTTTTCACTATGTTGGCTATACGCCTTTTTAGCAATTAAAAATTTGAAATATTATGAAAGCAAGGCGTGAGAAATTTTCTATGGGAAAATTTCCAAGTATTAAAATAGATTTATATCGAGAATATATAACAAGGTAATTTATTTGAATTTAAGATTATATTCTCAAGTTTAAATAAATTAGCTTGTTGTATAATTTCAATATTTTTTGTCTTTTAAGTGCGCTTACCTTAATGGCGTCACCTATCCGTGAACTACTTTTTCTTTTGCCACAAACAGTCCGAGTCTTTGACAAGTCTTATGGGCAAACCTCACTCTTTTACGACATTTTTTATGCATTTTTGAGGTATGAATGGGCATTTCGGACCCCTTATTTCTAGTCTGTTTTTAGTCAAGAAGGACGAAAATTAAACTGCGATAATTTTATTTATAAAATCACAGTGTGTCGCCGAAATTATAATTACGAGGGTGGATCAAATATGAAATGTAGCAAAACCTTCAAATAACGGCGGATACCTCGGTTCCACAAAGTTCGTCCGCTATTCACAGGTTGCACTATTCAGTAGTAAAAACATAGAAATAATATATGTAACTGCGGATTTTAAAAAATGTCCGCTAAATAGAGTTATCCGCTATTCGGGAGTGTCCGTTAGGGAAGGTTCACTGCATAAAATATTTTAAAAATTGATTATTTAAAAAATATTTGTCCAAATTATATCGATGTAATTTGTTTAGCTTTCTTTAATGTCTACACACTTTCTTCAACATATTGGGAGTTTTTTTATACTTATACAATAACTGAAACGTGTATGAATTTTACTGCAGAAGTACCTTTTGGCTTCTTTATCGGTTGGAAAATCGTGCTCATCATAACGCTTCTTTAAGATAATCCAAATAAATGTTAATCAGAAGATAAGTTCGGATTATAAAGAAAGTAATCTCGTGATTTACTGTGAAATTTTTGTTTCGTTAATCTGTTATGTGAGGTATTGCATTGTTTCGAAGAAAATCAAATTTCCGATAGGAATAGGAAGTTTTTAGGACTGATGTGCAGTTTTAATCTTCTGCAAAAAATAACACTACTATACTGAATTATATGTACGTCATTCATGAAGAAAATTGACCTGTAAAATACCCCATAAATTACAAAAATTATTAGTGCGAACTTTGTCTGCTTTTTCTTTAATGAAGCTATTTCACTTTTTATGGGGTATTCCACAGTGGATCGCCTTATTTCATCTCCTTCACGACCATTTTTAAACAACTTGTGCCATTTACATACTCGAGACCTCGAAGAAGTGTCATTTCTGATTTGTGCATGCAATCTGTGCCAAATTTCATGAATTTGACAATTTCATTTGTTGAAATTTTTCTAATCATACTTTGCGCAACCGCATTACATACTTTGCGCAACTGCATTACATACTTTGCGCAACCGCACTACGTACTTTGAGCAATCGCACTACGTACTTTGAGCAACCGCACTACGTACTTTGAGCAACCGCACTACGTACTTTGAGTAACCGCACTACGTACTTTGTGCAACCGTACCATGTACTTTGTGTTTATTCATGGTGCTAGGAAACACTAAATAAATGTATGAAGAATAAAACGATGACAAAGAAATTTTTAGGCAGTGAATAACTTTCACAATTGCCATGACAACAAGTGTAAAAAATTTCTATTGATATTAGAAAGGTATTCCTTCATATTTGAATCACCCGTGAAATTCAAAGTGTGCACTTATCTTAAAAACGTTGAGAAACACTATAGATTAGAATTTTGAGTTTGCAGCCAGAGAGTAAAACAAATAAATACGTTTATAACCAACTTTTCGTGCATTAAAATACTGAAAATACAGAGTATGTCAAAAGTCCTTTCTACATTTTTAAATCCAATAATAATAATAATAATAAGTAGTTAGTGTACGAGAATTCGATTTGAAATACAATGCTTCTCATAATCTAAAGTTTTGTTTAAACAAAAAGTTAGTTCAAAAAGTTGCATATAGATGGGTGCTATACCTACAAAGAAGTGAAAAAAACCCCCCATAAAAACAAGCAGTTCCAGATCATTTATTTAGTATATGGAAGTTACGTTACATTCGACAATATAATAAATAACGCGCTCCTAAACTTTCATACATCATTTTTGCTGTTATTAGGTAAGGAATAGATAGTCATTTAAGTTTGTTTGCAGACTATTTCATTTATATATAGAAGGAACTTTTTTGATGGCCACGACATACTAATTAATCTTTCATTTTCATAGCCCGGGTATAACTCTCACCTGTAATTTTCGATCAAATTTATTCTACCAAAAATATGCGCTATACTCTGGAATATACGGTATGTCTTCTTTCAATTTACTGTACAAAAATAAAGGTTTGTATCTGCTTATCTTGAATTTCGGTTGGGTGTAGTGTTTACGCTGTTATATGTGGACAGATGGACATACCCGACGACGACTATACGTGCTACGTATTTATATAATTACGAACGCACCTAAAAAACCATAAGATAAAGTAATTTTCACGTTTACAGTTGATCATTATTATAGCACCTGTTTTAATTATACTACAAGTGAACTCATATGTTTATGAAGTTCATTTTTAAAACTTTTTGCGAAAATAGTTTATTTTTCATTATTGATTTTGAAACCGTCGCCCGATTGAGCATACGAAACTTGATATGTCTATTAAAAGGTATTTATAAGCCTGTATATCACTTTAAGCATACAGGATGATTCAAAACTGGAGAAAGAAACTTTTAGGAAGGGTGGAGTACACCTAGACGACTCGAAATCACATAACAATGCAGGGTCGGGAGTGCAATTCCAACGAGATAGGTAGGTTAGGGGCTGAATCATCGTGATCGAAAATTGACATTTAAAAACTATAAGCTTTTAAAGTAACTCATGACTTTCTTGATAAGGAAGTTCATCGAAGTTTTCTGCCTGCGTGCCTGGTTCTTACCATCTACAGTTTTGCACGTTTGAGGGCGCTGGTTATCTGCGTGAGGGCGCTTTTCGCCAGAGACCCCTCAAAAGTGAAAAACTGTAGATGGTAAGAACTAAGCGCGTAGCCGGGGAACTTCATTATTAGGAGAGTAATAACTTATTTTAAACTTACAGTCTTTAAATGTCAATTGTCGATATCTCGTTAGGATTGCATTTTGGATCCTGCATTGCTATGTGATTCTGAGTCGTCTAGGTAGACCTCCACCCCTCCTAGAAGATTGTTCCTCCAGTTTTGAATCCCATTATAGAATATATATTTTTACTTTAATGATAATGAGTGATCTTCCGAAGTAAAAATGTACTGATCATGCGAATTTCCGTTACCCTTATGGAGTACGAGTATATTTCAGTTTCTTTGATATTTTCTTTTGTTGCAGGCGATTTCGCCATGTTGCTTAGGACAGGAATGGGTGTGCGCCAGGCCTTGTGCTACAACATCCTGTCTTCCGCTCTTTGCCTCGCGGGGACAGCTATAGGCTTGAGCCTGGGAGGTGTCAGTTCAGCCACCGGCTGGGTCTTTGCCGTTACTGCAGGAATTTTCCTCTACGTTGCTTTAGTTGATATGGTAAGTATAATAATTTATACCCTGTTCTCACCGGAGATGTAAGATATATCACTGACAGAGTTCCACCAACTCACTTATACCCCCTTTCAGACTGGATATTAAAGATATCTTAGACTTCAATTTTGGAGGTGGTACACCCCGGAAGTAGAGCAACTGTTCACATCGCAAAACTCATCTAAGATAACTAACTACTGAACGTTACTGTATCTGAGATCTGAACAAATGAAATTTTGCGAATGCGCATAAGTTAAAACCAGACACAACAGCCAATTAGTTAAAGCGAAGCTCCATAACCACTCAGAATGAGTGGTAGTGTCAGGATCTAGCCATCGAAAGATCGAACTCAATGACAGAGTTTATGGAACTCTCTCAGTGAGTTCAGCGGTCTAAGTTATCTTACGTATTCAGTCTGAACGAGATATTAGAGTAGAAACTCTCCATGACTAGATACAGCCACTACCACTCAACTCTAATTGGCTGTAGAGTTTTGCTTTAACTGATAGGTTGTTAAGGCTTGTTTAACTCACAGGCATGCGCACATTTACTAATTGTTCAGATCTCAGACACAGTGATGGTCGATGAGTTATCTTAGATGAGTTTTAAAGTATGAACGGGCATTCTAATTCCGGGACATACAACCTCCAAAATTGGCGGTCTGAAATATTTTAAATATCCGGTATGGACGTCGTATTATTCAAAATTTACGAAATAATTAGTTGTGATTTAAAGCAGGGCGTTAAATTTCCGGTTGCCAGGTCGCCATTAGCGACTAGAAACCAGTATACGGAATAAGTGATCGCTTTCGGATTTCGAAATAGCATTTTACTTGCTCTCACAAAATTGATAATTATCACCTTCACCTTTCACATATTCTACCTTACTTACAGGGTATCCATAATTAAACGACCCTACTTTAAAGTTGTCTACAGAGGAAACTATTGGTCAGAAAGTCGTGAACTTTTGTGAAGGACATAATGAAGGAATAGGAATTTGTTTAAGCGAAAAAAAAACGATCAAAATTTTCCCACCAGTTGGCGTTTTTAATGAATTACACATTTAGCATATATTTACGATAGCTTACCTATTTTATTGCAACAAAACATGTTCCACATGACGGCCATCATTTTCAGTTACTATCTCGAATCGTGAAATAGCATGTTCTACAGTTGACCGCAGTGTTTTCTGGGAAATGCTAAAAACATATCGCGAAAAAAGTTTTGTTCAACATGTTTTGTTGTAATAAAATTTGTAATCTACCGTAAATGTATGCTAAATGTGTAATTCATTAAAAAACGACCTCTGGCGGCGAAATTTTAAACTAATTTATTTTCACTTAAACAACTTCCCATTCCTTAATTATGTCCTTCACTACATTTCACAACTTTCTAACCAATAGTTTCGTCTGTAGACAACTTTAAGGTAGGGTCATTTAATTATGGATACCCTGTACCTTTCCTCTCCTCTTGATATCGAAATTTATTGTATAATTATCTAAACATATAAAATCAGGGGTCGATGCAAGTTTTTTTCCTTTGGGGAAGGGGGGGGGGGCAGCATTTTAGGAAAAGTAAGTTATTTTTGTGAAGTTTATTATTGTGAATTCCTAAATTACTTCACCGGAAGACTTCCCATTTGGTAACCTAAGGTAAAAGTTCCTGAAAAATCCCTGTTTAATGACAATGCAGTTAACAATACAAGATGACGATTAGTGTTGCCAAGGTGAACTGTCGCAAAAAAGCGGGACCGAGAGAGAGAAAGGAAAAGTGGGACAGCTGTTTTTAAATCGGGACATGCGATACAGTAAATTCTATAAAAACGATTCTTGTCCACAACATAAATCGTGCCTTAAACGGAAATTTCCGTTCTGTTGGAGAATAGAAAACCAAACAATTATACCTGCTAAAACAGAGTCTTTCTCTGGATTTTTGAGATTTCATCGTAGTAGGGTTTTATAATACAGTAAAAATTTGTGGAAGCGGAATCGCTGGGGACCGAAATTAAATTCCGTTTAGGAGAGGTTTTGGACTCGGCAACTATAATTGCATAATATTTCTTCCGTTGGCACAATGGCATTTTTACGCTTAAGACCGGATTCCGTTATAATCAGTTTCTGTTTTCACAGGTTTTACTAAACACAGTACAATAAAACCTGTAAAAACATAATTTCTAGGGATGGAATATTCAATCTTAACAGGTTTCCCTCTTAATCCTATGATACGTTTTCTTTTCGGCGTAATCATAAAAAGTTTACATTATAGACAGATTCCGTTTTTAGAAGTTTTATTGTATTAAGTTCTACTTAATGCAAACTAACGGATAGCAACACTGCCAAAGGAAGTGAATTAATTTTCACATTGCTAAACAATGCATAACCAACAGAGTGAAAAATGTGTCCAGACCGGGGATCGAACCCCGATACCCTAGTACAGCGCACCAAGTGCTTTACCATTTAAGTTATCTGGACGACATCCAGTCTGGCATTTTTCACTTATACGTTGGCAAGGCTGCAACTTCACAGCGCAAGATGGAATGTCATACATGAGCACACTACCCAGTGGCGTACATGAGACGAATAAATTCCCAGCATCGGATAATATCTAAATTTCCAATTATATTTCCAGCAGGACTGAAACTGCGCGTAAATTTAATAACACTGACAAAGGATGTGAGTTAATTTTCACGTTGCTAAACAACGCATAACCAACAGAGTGAAAAGTAATTCACACCCTTTGTCGTTGTTATTAAACTAACGCGCTGTTTCAGTCCTGCTGGAAATTTAATTGGAAATTTAATGGATAGCATGTCACTAAAATAAATTTAAAGAAATTTATGCATCGTGAAAAATCGGTATATAGTTAGGTGGGACGGGTCTTGGAACCTTTGAAAATCGGGACGTCCCGCGTAAATTGGGACATCTGCAACATTAGTAACGACCGTCTTTTATCAAACTAACCTTGAAACAGACAGTAAGTCGAAACATCTGGCAACGCTAACCGTATGAGACTTACAAAATTACTAAACATTTCAATAAACGCTTTTAGTGTGACGTCAGTCATGACGTTTTGCTTGGATACTGACTCCAAACAAACGGTTGCTATGTTTCATTTCTTATTAAATATAAATCGTTGAAAATATTACCACTACATATAATGCATTAAAACACCTTGCCGTGAGATATAATTGTAGGATATAGGTATATAAACATAATAGAAAATACAGCATAGCAACCGTTTGTTTGGAGTCAGTTTCCAAGAAAAACGTTATCATTGACGTCACGACTGAAAGCGTCTATTACTGTTATTCAAACATACAAAAATTCAAATGTGGAATGTAGACTTGGCATGACACTACGAACAGCATCAAAGAGGGTTTCTGAATGCATGGTACATGATGGTGAATAGCTTCCACCAGCATAGCGAATGACGTCGGCCGATATTTCTGAACAGCTGTAATTTCAAGTAGCCCTACATTCAAAATTTTGAAGGGCACAGTTTTAAAGTTATATTCTTAAATGTACAGTGTTCGATGAAAAATGTACTGGTAAAATAGGTAAGGAAAACATGCGTCTTACCTTTTAAATGTCTTCGTTCAGAGTATCCTTTGAGTTCCATCTGGTTAGGAGCATACGTCTCTTGTTGAAATAGGTGCCATTAGTGAAATATAATCGATCGCACTATGTTGAGATTTATGCATTATTTTTTTTTGCTATGAAAGAGATTCGAGATTTTATTACATATGTGTAAAGATTTGTATTGCTATAAAACCACTCGTTTTAGATTAAGTAAATTTAATATAAATTTAAAGAACTTAACATTTACGATTATACATATATAGAGAGCTTACAAAACAACTCTGAATTTAGCTACATTTTTAATAGAAGTGAGAAGAGAGTTTTTAGTTCTTGAACGAGAAGGTAGATCAAAGTCATAAAGTTTTTCCCGTGACGTAAAACAGTTACACATATTATTGCAGCTCTGTTGGAATAAATCTCAACTAGGATACTCCAACCATAGGATATAGGACATAGGAACTCTGTCTTTGTAACATTTGTGTTCCACGTGGCGTATTTGCTGATGAAGCACTTGTTTGCACTAAAGGAAATTAAATGCTCTTGTTTTCCCGTCACAAAACACAAAAGTTACAAAGACTGGTAAAACCATATCCTATGTCCTATGGTTGGAGTATCATGGTTGAGATTTATTCTAACAGAACTGCCGGGATTAGGACTCGAGCCTGGGTACTTTGGCTTGCCGTGCCAACGCTCTTCCTACTGAGCTATCCCAACGATATCCTGGCTGGCAGATTTCACTCTTATTTGTTGGACAAGGCTGCGAACTGCAGAGCTTATTTCATTCATCCGAGCTATAACTATAGCATTTTACATGATGAATCTTAAATAACACGGAAACTCCTGTATACCATGTAATTAGGTCATAATGAACAGATGAAAGTATTTTCAGTATTTTCAACTAGGTAAAAGCAATTTTGAGACAGTGCAGTGTCGAGCCATGTCATGGACATTCTCATGAATGACGACCGTCACATTAATCCTTGGTATTCTTAGCTGCATTGCAAACTTCGCTGTATCACTACACAAACTAAACAACAGAATTGAAGCACGTTTTCAGTGGTAAATGTAACTATTTTTGCAATTTGTTCCTTATTAAAAATAAACAACAAATTCCCACATATATCTATGCATTTCTGCGAAACCCGCATCTTGCTACTGTCTATAGGTAATGTGCAGGTTTGGTACCAAACTGGCTTGTTGCGTGCCTACAACGGAAGAAAAACGTCACATTGAGCGTTTGCATTCCTACCTGCATTGCAAACTTTACTGTATCACTGTCACTGCACAATCTAAACAACAACAGTACTGAATCACGTTGGTCGGTGGTAAATGTAAATATTCCTGAAAGATTTTTTCCCTTACTTAAAAAAACAAATTCCCATATATATTTCTGTGCATTTCTGTGAAACCCACATCTTGCTACTGCCTATAGATAATATGCAGGTTTATCAAAAAACTAGCTTTTTGCCTGTCTACTCAACTCAACGTAGGAAAAACATCACTGAGTATTTGTATTCCTATCTACATGGCAAACTTTACTGTCTCGCTGTCACTGCACATCTAAACAACAACAGAACTGGAGCATTTTGTCGGTGGTAAATGCAACTATTCTTGAAAGATTTCTTCCACTTATTAAAAAAACAAAACAAATTCCCATGTATTTTTGTGCATTTCTGTGAAACCCACATCTTGCGACTCCTTATAGATAACGTGCAGGTTTGTGAACAAACTGGCTTGTTGCCAACAAAACGTAGGCAAAACTTCGAGCTAAACTTCTCGTATTTTTGCTAAATTGTTCACAAATGTCGCGTAGTTTTATAATACATCATACTATGTGTAGAAAATAATACATTATTGGTTAATAGCTCTGTGAGAATTGTTACTTTCTGCCTACATCAAGTTACGAAGTACGTCTTTACTTGCACCTCCCCCTAAATGCTGACATAAAAATGGCGGCTGTCGTAGGCGGATTTTTTTAAGCGTTTGGAAAATCCCTTGAATTTTTAAATGTCAGTATTTTATAACAGTTTTCTTCGTGAGATTAAACAAGGCGAAGAATGCTTTTAGAAAATACTGGTATTCAAATTCAAGGGACCGTACAAACGGTGAAAAAAACCCGCCTACAATAGCTGCCGTTTTTGTGTCAGCGCGTAGAACTAGGGTGGTGAATTCTAGTACAATTTGCTCTTTGTTTTGAAAGGGAGGGGGGAGGTGAGAAATTAAGATTCTATAGTCTATTATTCAGAGGGCAGTGTGTACTTGGGTGCGTGACGTCGCATGCACATTATGCCCATTTTTCGAAATATTGAATTTTATTTATTTTGCGATTTCTGGATCGCCTCGTGTTTCTATTTAATAGGTCTTAATTTCTATATTTTTCTTCTTATAGTTGCCGGAGTTGGCTGCTGCTAACGACCCTAATTCAAGTCCATTCTACCAGCTGGCCATTCAAGTTCTTGGAATATCCACCGGTGTCAGCATTATGCTTCTCATTGCCAACTACGAACAAGAACTTCAGTCTATCGTCAGCTGATATGGATACACAATCGCTCCGCAACTAACAATACTTCATAGTTTAGACTACCAGTGAGAGTATTTTGGGTATCCTGTAGATTAGTCTTAACTATGTATAAATAATTCTGTGATGGAGGATTGTGAAAATCCCTGTAAATAGTGTCTCGTAAACCTCAAATTGCATTTAGATTGGGACAGTCTTTTAGTGAGTTTTGACTATTTTTGTAGAGGGTCATCAAAGCGATGATGTCGTAATTATTTTAAACACGTAAAAAGGATTTTTTTCTTCATAATTCAGTTTTTGGAACAGATGTCCCAGACGAACCGGGGTTGGCGCAAATTTTGTTTTGTGCCATTTTGGAGAAAAAAAACCCTGTTTTCGGGTACCTCTTAGGCCTAGCTTTCGAAAACAGCATGTTAGTTTTATTTTATTATGAAACAGTTTATTTTATTATAGAAAAAACTCACAATTTAATTATAAAACACACACACAAGTTTTATTATAAATACGCACAAATTATTTTATTATAAAGCACGGACAATGATTAATTTATTATAAAACATACAATATTTAATTTCATATAAAACACATATATTTGCATATAGCAAAATGTTTAATTTACTATTAAATACACGCAATCTGCTCTACCGGGTTGGCAGGGAAACAAAATTTCGCCAAAATTGCCGGTTTGTCCAGGCATAAAATCGCCCTTTTGGCGCCAAAAAGATACCCTGTTGCGTCTGCGACATCTGTATACCCTGTATTTTTACCCTGTTTCAAAAAGTTGATATATCCAATTATCTATAATACTTGTTCATTCCGCTAAAGAATGTAACGTATTTCCCCTAATCAAAATTTAACGAAAATCCAAATCAAATCTTGAATGAAAATTTTGTACTTTTGTATATATTTTTTGACAAGGTAGTTAAAATTGAGAACAGTAGAGTAGAATGAAGAATAATTTTATTGCATTTGAAAATCATTTATTACTAGTTTACCAAAAAAGTGTATCGTTCCGTTATTAAAGAATATAACGTATTTCCTCTAATCAAAATTTAACATGAAGGGAAAATCCAATTCAAATCTTGAATGAAAATTTTGTACTTTTGTATATATTTTGTGAGTAGGCAGATAAAATTAAGAACAGTAGAGTAGAATGAAGAATAATTTTATTGTATTTGAAAATCATTTATTACTAGTTTACCAAAAAAGTGTATCATTCCGTTATTAAAGAATATAACGTATTTCCTCTAATCAAAAATTAACGTAAAGGGAAAATCCAAATCCAATCCTAAATGAAAATTTTGTACTTTTAAATATATTTTTTGGCTAGGTAATTAAAATTGAGAACAGTAGAGTAGCATAAAGAATAATTTTTTTGCATTTGAAAATCATTTATTATTAGTTTACCAAAAAGTGCGTCATTTCCACACTCAAAGAAGATTGTGTTCCTTCCAGTTGGTTGAAATTTAACTCACAAGTGGGAGCATGAAACAATTTTAAGTTTACTGGAATAAAAGGAAGTAACTTTTGGAGAAAGAATATCCATTATCAAAATTATCAGTACAGCTGCGCACTTTTTAAAAATATTTCGGCCAAGCAGTTTAAATAAAGAATAAGTAGAGTAAATAATAGTTTTATAGCAATTGTGAATCTTTTATAACTAAGTTACAATATTAGATTTTCATAAGTTGCTTAAAGTCCTAGTCTGTATAACATAAATTGCTTTTTACAATATCTATTGTTGATATAAATGATTTTGTAGGCAAAAAATTTTATTTTATGCATTTCAGGATATATTTGGTATGAAATCCCACAAATTTTTACTTATATATACACATATTATATGTTAATTAGATGGCATATTTAAAAAAAAAAGAAATCTATTTTCTGGTAGAAAATACCTTAGTCAATATTGATGATTTTAACATAATGAAATGGTTAAGAAGGTTTAAAAAAAAAAAAAATTAAGACTCGGCACTGAAATTGTCTAATTTAAACACGCATTTAAATATAATCTCTTATTGGTCAAATATGTATACGGTTTTAGATTTTTATTTATTTTAATTACAGCCATTGGCTTGTTTCGTTAAAAAATATCTAAATTGAGAAATTCTTTTCTGCTTTTTGTCAAAATTAAATGATTCGTTAATTTTTAAATTTAACATGATATGCAGAACCTTTGATTGACTAAACACTGGCATACATGTGCCAATAAATCCATGTTTGTGGCAACTGCGCATAGGAACAATTGCCATAAAAATTCCAACTGTGCATGTACTTTGATATGAAATTAAACGACACACAACGACGCATTTTTCTATACACTATTTTATTGTTATTTAGTGTAAAATTTTGTAAACGATTTTATGTCATTGTCCATTAGAAACCTTAATTTTTAAATATATTTATGAATTATTTATGTGTACTTTATTTTGTAACAATTGAGGGCCAATCTTTCTCTAATACTATCAAAAAAGCCGTGACATTGAAATTGAAAAAAAAAAAGTTTATCTGCTATAAACAATGAAACGTGTTTTGTGTTGCACTGTCTATTAGAGTCCCTATTTAAAAATTCTTAAATATGATATTTGAATTGTTTTATGTGTATTGCATGTTGAATAAGTAGTTTGACCAACTCTTCTCAAACATCGTAAAGAAAATAATTAAATACAGAGAAAATTATACTTGCTTCGTACTGAAAAAAAGTGTTTTTGTTCCCTGTTTAGTAAAAACACTATTTTAAACTTTTTTAAATATGAATTTATTAACTATTTATGTGTATTGAATTTCGAAACAATTGCTGAAAAACCCTTTTCTAATACCAGCAAAAAATGCCGTAACAGCCAAATTGAGAGAAAAGTTTACTTGCTATAAACAGTGAAACGTGTTTTGTGTGGCACTGTCTATTAAAGTCCCAATTTAAAAATTCCCTAAATATTATATTTGTGATTTATTTTATGTGTTGCATGTTGAATAAGTAGTTTGTTCAACCTCATAAAAAAATCGAAAGAAAAATCGAAGAGAAAGAAATCGAAAGAAAATTATACTTGCTACAGGGTATTGAAAAAAGTATTTTTGTTCCCTATCTCTTAAAAACATTAGTTTAAAATTCTTTAAATATGAATTTATTAAAAAAAAAAAAAAAAAAAAAAAAAAAAAAAGCCGCAAGTCAAATTAAAAGAAAAGTTTACTTGCTAGAAACAGTGAAACGTGTTTTGTGTTGCACTGTCTATTAAAGTCCCTATTTAAAAAATCCCTAAATATAATATAGTGATTTATTTTATGCGTTGTATGTTGAATAAGTTGTTTGTCCAAAATCATACAAAAAAATAGTTGAATCGAAAGGAATTATACTTGCTTTGTATTGATAAAAATATTTTGTGTAGCCTGTATACTAGAAACACTATTTTAAAATTCTATAAACATGAATTTATTAAGTATTTGTGTGTGTTGCATTTTGAATCAATTGCTTGGCCAACTCTGGTCCAACTTCATAAAAAGAAAGTAACAGTTAAATTGATCAAACTGTTTAGTGTCGCTCTGTCTATATAGAAACTCCAATTTAAAATTTCTTAAATATGATATTTATGAACTATTTTATGTAATACTTCATTTTATATCTTTTGTGCAATTGAATTTGTAATATTGAAGAAAAGAAGAAATTTAATTGAATAAAAAATATGTACCATACAACGCAGTAAAAAAAAAATGTAAAATATTTTTGTTTTGGGTTGCGATATTGGTAATATTTATATTTTTTTTTAATTCAACAAATGAGTGCCAAATCTTGTTTTAATTTTCTTTGTACAAATTTGCTTGGACGAAAAGAAAGTGTCGAACTTTGTATTGTTGATGTATAACTTTTTATATAAAAAATGCGGCTAGAAGCTGTTTTTTTTTAAAATTATTATTCGATTGTAGCATGTGATTGCATTTTTTTTTTCTCCACACAACATAAAAATTTTAAAAATGTTATTTGATTTTGAATATATTTTGTTGAATCTTATTGTAAAATTTATTTATGTGTATACATGTGAGACAATGTACAGTTTTCGTATTTTTAGTACGTTTTGTGTATTTTAACAAATAAAGTAAATTTATCTTTCAATGAAATTTTTGTTTCTTGCGTATGACACAGGTAAATACATTACGTGGTACTTATAAAAGCTTCTTTTATTTCTTTCTTTTTTGCCATATTTACATGTACTTTTTAATTAATTCAATGCTTTAAGGGAGGAAAATATCATTATTTGTTCTTGTTGTTTCTTTCTATCCTAAACAAGAAAGAATAATCATGCGTCAAGCATAGATTATGAAGCACTTTCCAACACATTTAGAATACTGTAACTAAACTTCACAGTTTAATAAGGTAAAAGTTGATGTCTAAATAAACATTTTGTAAAACGAATAACACATTTGAAAACCCCATTAATGCTACGCATTTCATTTTCGATACCGTACATTCTATAGTAAACCTCAATCACATATTAAAATTTCAGGACAATCCGAGCATATTTACGAAGTCTACTTTAAACTGATAGAAAGAAAATGCACAATTGATGAGAAGCGAGAAGTGAAAGTGGTTGATCTTGTAAAACGATATCAGATAGAAGAGTCAATTTTTTACAGTGCAATTAGCATACAGAGGGACAGATATGCAGTTAAAAATGCCATTTTACATCTGAATAAAAGTGACACGGAACCAACAGAAGAAAATATAAGCTTTTTCATAAGTAAAATAAATAAATAAATAAAAGCAATTATCAAAGTCGGAGTGTATGTTCGAAAATTATTCGTCAACATACTACACATATATTGTCAAATTGTACTTCTTTTTAAATTGTCTTTTTATTTCTTTAGTGTAATTTTAAGTAGCCAAGGTTTGTCCAATGTCACTACTTTAAATTGTTAGAAGGAAAATGCACAATTGATGAGAAGCTAGAAGTGAAAGTGGTCGATCTCGTAAAACAATATCAGATAGAAGAGTCAATTTATTTACAGTGCAATTACCATACAGAGGGACAGATATGCAGTTAAAAATGCCATTTTACATCTGAATAAAAGTGACACGGAACCACCAGAAGAAAATATAAGCTTTTTCATAAGTAAAATAAATAAATAAAAACAACTATCAAAGTCGGAGCATATGCTCGAAAATTATTCGTCAACATACTACACATATATTGTCGAATTGTACTTTTTTTAAAATTGTCTTTTTTTTCTTTAGTGTAATTTTAAGTAGCCAAGGATTGTCCAGTGTCTCTACTTTTAATTGTTAGAAGGAAAATGCACAGTTAATGAAAAGCGAGAAGTGAAAATGGTTGATCTCTTAAAACGATATCTGGAACATACGTATTACATCCTGAGCAAGGTGAACCGTAAATAAAATACAACAGCCAATTACAAGATTATATGAAAAGAAAGCACAGAATAGGATATAACCACCACAATCATTTCAAGGATTTGTAAATTAAGATCAGATCAGATAAGAGAGTCATTTTTTTACAGTGCAATTAGCATACAGAGGGACAGATACGCATTTAAAAATGTCATTTTACATCTGAATAACAGTGAGGCGAAACCACCAGAAGAAAATATAAGCTTTTCTATAAGTAAAATAAATAAAAAAACAATTATCAATGTCGGAGCATATGTTCGAAAATATATTCGTCGATGTACTACATGTATTATGTCGAATTGTACACTTATTTATTTTTCCTTTATTTTTTCTTTACTGTAATTTTAAGTAGCCAAGGAATGTCCAGTGTATCTACTTTAAATTGTTAGAAAGAAAATGCACAATTGATGAAAAGTGAGAAGTGAAAGTGGTTGATCTCGTAAAACGATATCTAGGACATACTTATTACATCCTGAGCAAGGAGAACCGTAAATAAAATATAACAACCAATTACAAGATTGTATGAAAAGAAAGCACAAAATATGGTATAACCACCACAAGCATTTCAAGGATTTGTAGGTTAAGATCAGATAGGAGAGTCATGTTGTAGCTTTAAGCCTAAACTGGGCTCGACATTTGACCCCTTTGTCTGAGACTTTACGCGACGAGCATACGAAATTGTGTTAGAAACACGCCCAACTACAAAAAATGAAAAATGGGTGAAGACGAATCAAGAAACATCATTCTTTGATCATCCTTGAATTGCGTTCTTCCTGAAGCATGATGCAAATGTTCTTAATACGAAGATGTTGAACATGTTGTTTAATAAATTCGTAGACTGATTTATGTATCTGATATGATGTTATGATAGGGACAAACCGCATGTCCCCAGAGCTTATCAGATTCCTATAGACCAGCCATATCCAACTTGCGGACCACGGGGTCAGAGCTCAAAATGAAAAAATCCACGATCCGGAACGCTATTTTAAAATTATTGTCGGCTATTTCTTTTTTTCAAGTATAGACAAATTTATTTCTAAGTTACAAAAATAATTTTAAAAATGCACAAATATTCTAAATAATTATTAAAAAAAGTTACATAGACAAATAGTTAGAACAGAAAAATTTTGTCATACTTCAGAAAGCCGAAAATTTGTGTTACTCAATATTCCTAAATGTTGCCCTTTTTTAAGCAGACTATATTAAGCAGATTATACCTAACAAGGAGAGGGTCAAGCTTGGTAATCACAGATTTTGATTATTTTTATATATGTTGTAGGGTAGAAGGCCCTTAGTCTCAGGTTCAACGGATTTTATACAACGCTCCTTAGTTCTCGAGAAATAGGGGGTCTAATATTACAACCCAACTTAAATACTTACTTTGTAACGAAATTGCTGTGTAAGTTTGCTCGTAGCTCCGCGGGCTCGGGTTCGAGACTGGAACGCGCTACATTTGTTTTCTCTTTCTTTGCTTTTTAAATATACTTGCAATTATAATTTAATAATCTCAATTAAAAATTATAATATTGTGCATTAATTATAATGTTAACCAATTTATTTTTACTTTCTTCTATCTGTAGAAGAAAGTATTGTAATCAAAATTTTTTTCGAATTCCAGTTTTCGACGGATTTACACGTTTTAGGGGTCAGAGATTCCAAAAAACATGTTTTTACACAATGTCTGTCTGTCCGTCGTAATTGTATCATCGAAAAGTGTATGAAGTTATGCTTCAAATTGAACCAATTTTTTTTTTCTATGTTTTTGGCTATGGCTAGCAGGTCTACTTGAATTTTGGGATATTTTTTAGAAAGGGGACGCTGTGATCGCGATTTTTGTTTCATTTTCACTATTGTATCATCGAAAAGTGTATGAAGTTATGCAGATAATTGAACCTAATTTTTTGTATACGTTTTTGACTACAGCCTTCAGGTCCCAGTTGAATTTGGGGACATTGCGCCTGGAGTGGGCGCTGTGATAGCCATTTAAAGATTTCAGTTTCAAAAAGGTGTACAAAAATATTAGAAATCATAAACAATTTTTGAGTTAAATGTTCGGCCTTGATCCAAGGATTCCAGAACATTTTTTGTTTTGCCTCTATCTTAAAAAGGCTGAGATGTAGCAGTTTGAAATTTTAGGGTGGCTGACATTTTGGAACAATACAGCAGGATTCTTCCATAAACGGGTTTAATTTAAGATTTTTAGTGACCATGGTTTTGCAAAATTTTCTTTTATTGTTGTAACCATCCTTTCAACACTTACATGCTTAACACTATATATTTATATTCGCCAACGTCAAATTCTCGCCAAGCTTGGCGACAAAAATATGTTGCCATATATGAAGCCACCGTCTGTCTAATTTGGCGATATTCTCATTCAAATTCAATATTGACGCGAATGATTCTTCTGTAATCGGGTTCCGCGCATTTTACCTTCATGTATTTTCAGTAGAATTAGCTAAAATCTCAAAACCAAGCAAGCAATAGGGAGGCTATCTTTTCCTGCCAGTACAGGCCAAAAGGACTTTTCGCAGTTTAGTATAATACATCGGCTTCTCGCATGTAGGTAACCCGACGACTCGCAAGCAGCTGACGTACAACAGAAAGACGAAAAATTGATTTTTTTTGGCGGTGTGATAGTGAATTTTGAAGCATTAACATGTTGGAAGATAGAAGAAAGTTTTGGGATTGGCATATCCGACTAGTTTACAAATAATTACAAGCAAAAAAAAAAAAAAAAAAACTGGCATTGGTCGTTAAAAAAAGTTTCTATATCCACTCTTCCAGTAAAAGTCTACTACGCCAGATTTTCGCATTTTTTTTTTCTTTTTTAATTTAATCTTTAAATTCCTCTTTTTTCGAAATTACATACAAAGTTTGATTAAAATATAGTTTTAAATAAAGTAATAAAATTTAGGAATTCCCCCCCCCCCCTCCTTCTAATCATTTTCTCACTTTTCTTTAACAGAAACACTTTCCAATTCATTCCATTCAGAATTCCATAACAAAACTAAATGAAAACAGCAATTGCAATGATAGAGACATTATGTCTGGAACAGGAAGGAATGATTCAATAATAGACAAATTTATAAAATTCAATATTAAAAAAAAGTTGCGGGTCGATTTTAAACATCTTTGCACCAAAAAAAATTGTTTTAAGACGAGGAAAAGAAAGAACCAGGTTTCTTGTAACTCTGAACACTAGAAGGGCTAAACTCTCTCCGTCGCTCAAGTTTTTCAGTCAGTAGCTGACCGCAAGTTTAATATTCTGAGACGTTCGGCAGGAATCTTGGTCGCGAGACACTTGTAGTATTACCTTCCTCGATTGTCCCAAATTCGAAAAAGAATATGAACAGTTCTCGATTCGGTAAAAGCAAAAGGGTGGTGTTTTACCGCATTTTCAGAAAAAAAGGCAAAATACGATGCCTGTATACAGGGTGTCCCTAAACTCATGGTACATACGCTAGGGGGTGATAGAACACATCAAGACGAGTAATAGTAAATAGGAAACCAACGGTCCCAAACGTATTCCAAAGGAGATAGGCGCCATCAAAGTTTAGGGTCCCAAATTGCGAAGGATGATAAAAAAGGGAAAAATGGGTCGATTTATTTGCGGTTTTCGCTAAAATCATTCTTTAAATTAGTATTTTCTTAAAAAAAAAAGTTTTAAAGAGAAAGTTATAAAAATGCCGGTAGAGGGCGCTCTAGACTTTGGAGTACCGAATAACTACTTTTTACCGCTTTTTTTTTTAACGCTGTTAAATGTTTTCTAAAGCTTAGACCTTAACTTAAATTTTGTGTGCACAAGTGAAATCATCGGAAGTGGTTAAGTGGAGCAAATTTAACTGTGTTCAGGGGGTTGATTTTTGAACGATCGTATGTAATGCGCAAAATAATAACAAAATGATGGAAAACAGGACAGACAGAGATGGAATGAAAAGAAACCAACAAAAGGAAGAAAAACACTTTATTCAACCAAATGAAAATAAACAACACGAAGTACTCCATCACAGGAATTGTTCAAAATTGCGGCCTCCAACACGAACGCAGGCTTGAAGCCGTCGATGGATTGACCGCCGTACATTGGCGAAAACACCAGGCATCTTTCTTATGGTGGTCGAAGCAACGGATATCCGGGCAACAAGGTCTTCAGCAGAATCTACGGGACCATCTTCGAATATCAGGCACTTCATATGACCCCACAAGAAAAATTCCAGACAGGATAAATCGGGTGAAATGGCCGGCCAGCTGATTGGACCGCCACGACCTATCCATCGCCCCGGATACATGATATTCAGGACGTTACGGGCATCCAGGCTGTAATGAGCCGGTGCTCCGTCGTGTTGGAAACACATACGTCGTCTGATGGGTGCTGGAACATGGTTTAATAGTTCTGGCAACACTTCTTGCAGAAACACAAGATATGAATCTCCATCCAGGCGCGTTGGCAGTAAGTATGGCCCAATTAGATAATCGTCAACGATTCCGGCTCAAATATTGACCGCGAAACGTCGCTGGAACGAACGTTGACGTATTGTGTATTGGTTTTCATTTGACCACACATGATAATTGTGGATATTCAAAATACCCTCGCGTGTGAATGTGCATTCGTCTGTGAACAACACATGTGCACAAAAAGCAGGGTCCACAGCCGTTTGTTGGAACAACCACGTGCTAAAATTGACACGTGCCTGGTTATCCGCTGGTTCTAGGCCTTGAACTCTCTGCGCATGGTACGGATGCATTCCTTCATCTCGCAGAACTCGCCACACCGTATTACGGGAAACGTTCACTTCTTCGGACATTTCCCGCGTGCTAGATTCAGGCCTCTCGCTGATACGATCCAAAATGTTATCCGTAACGGATGGCGTTCTTACACTCCTGGAACGTCCGGTATCCTGCATGCAACTTGCAAAGGAACCCCTTTCGCACAGTTGTTGGTGCAGTCGTTAAAATATTCTCATCAGGAACACGTCTGGTTGGAAAACGCTCTCGGTATAATCTTTGAGCTTCTGTTGCATTGCCGTGTGCAGCTCCGTACATGTAATGCATCTCGGCCTTCTCCTAGTTAGAGTACGAAACCATATTATCGGCTATACACAGAGCAAATGAAGACAGCTACTGTGAACAGTTCCCAGTTTTACAATTACGCATTCGAATAAGTAACTTTTATGTTAGCGAAAATTTGCATACGCGTTCTTCTTCTTCCCCATATCACATTTTCATATTCTTCTTCCGGAAACTTACAGCATAATGGTAGCCATAGCGCTTGCATGTATCTAGTTTGAACATGCTCTAACACGTTTACGTTTGAATTCAAATCATGCATTACTTAGTGAAGGTTGTTTGTTTTGATGTGTACTATCACCTCTTAAAGTTTGCTTCATCACTTATTATTTTGCTCTTACATACGATCGTTCAAAAATCAACCCCCTGAACACAGTTAAATTTGCTCCACTTAACCACTCCCGATGATTTCACTTATGCACACAAAATTTAAGTTAAGGGTGTGAAAGCTTTAGAAAACATTTAACAGTGTTAAAAAAAAAAAACCCGGTAAAAAAGTAGTTATTTGGTACTCCAAAGTCTAGAGCGCCCTCTACTGGCATTTTTATAACTTTCTCTTTAAAACTTTTTTTTAAGAAAATACTAATTTAAAGAATGATTTTAGCGAAAACAGCAAATAAATCGACCTATTTTTTCCTTTTTCATCATCCTTTGCAATTTGGGACCCTAAACTTTGATGGCGCCTATCTCCTTTGGACCCTTGGTTTCCGATTTACTATTACTCGTCTTGATGTGTTCTATCACCCCCTAGCGTATGTACCATGAGTTTCACTATATCATTTACGGGGAAGAGATTTGTCTGAATTTTTGTGATTTAAACGCCACTTCCAAAGGTATTGTTATTTTAAGGGGCTACTTCACTCAGACGAAAACACCCGCTCGCTAATGTTAATCCTATGGAGGAAATTTTTGAAGATATCTCGTTCGCATTTCAATATTTTTCGATGATTTTTTTTTGCATTGGATAGCTGAGGTCAATCTCTATGCACGCTCCTTTCTACTTTTTCGATTTTTGTTGCAGTTTTTTTTATTGAGGATACTTTCACTTTCAAAACCGGTTTCGAAAGTGAAAGTATCTTAATAAAAAAGAACTTTTAATAAAAATCGAAAAAGTAGAAAGGAGCGTGCATAGAGATTGACCTCAGCTATCCAATGCAAAAAAAAAAAAAAAAAAAAAATCATTTAAAAATATTGAAATGCGAACGAGATATCTTCAAAAATTTCCTCCATAGGATTAACATTAGCGAGCGGGTGTTTTCGTCTGAGTGAAGTAGCCCCTTAAAAGAAGGAAACACTTTTCGGCAATTAAAAATATCTTTTAAAATCGGTAGTTTTTTTTTTCTTTAAGTAACGAATATTGTATGTAAACAGGGAATTTTTTAATCGATTTTTAACTCATTTCTTAATAGGAGAGAAATATAAAACTAATGTTCAAAGGTGTGTTTCCGATTATAATACGACATTTTCATTCCGTTTTCAAGTTATTGAGTTTTAAAATCAGTCAGTAACATTTCAGGACACCCGGTATATATTAAATTTAGAACATGAGAAATAAAGCGTATATAAGAAACGAGGTCATAGATTAATTCTTTCTTTACGGTACTTTTATGAATGCCCAAAAATCGTCGCGGAACACGAAAAACCTCTAGAAATGGCAAAAGTAGAGGACAAAATTTACTACAGTGGACTGAAACGAATATAACAGGAATTTTTTCACGAACTCAACAATCGACACGAAATGCGAAAAACACTAAAAATTGTATTGAAAATCGCGGAAGACAAAATGAGTTTGAAATCGAATTTCGGAAACCCTTCAAAAATCGCACAAGACAAAATTTATTATATTGGGCTAAAATATTAAAGCAGGATTTTCTTTTACGAATGGCAGAAATTCGCCGCGAAACACAAAAAATCTTCTGCAAAAATTCGCGAAAAATTCAGAGATCGCTGTACGAATTCCGAATAAACTTTATTGAAAAGAGGACAAAATTTACTACATCGGGCTGAAAGTTTAAAAGCGGATTTCTTTCTACCAATGTGGAAAAATCCACGCAAACTTAAAATAAAAACCCGCAGAAAAAAAAAATAAATAAATAAATAAAAAATCGCAGATGACAAAATTCGACAGACCCTAAATCATTGTAACCAAAATTATTTCACGAATGACAAAAAAATCAACGTTTTGAGATGCTAAAAATCACGTAGAAAATCGCAATTTAAAATTGAAAAAACTTGCAAAATAGCCGCGAAAAAAAAAAAAAAAAAAAAAAAAAAAAAAGTTAAAAAACATATTAAACAATCAAAAGTTGCGGGGGACAAAATTTACTATATTAGGCTAAATATTTAAAACTGATTTATCATTTATCATTAAACGGAGAAATCAATTTAGAAATCCCAAAAAGGTAGTTTAAATAATGTTTTTATTTTGCTTTGCTTACCATATTAAAAAAATAATAAATAAATAAATAAAATAATAATAATAAAAAAAAAATATATTCGACAAAATTTCTGGTCATAAAAATTAATTAGTGAGAAATTTAGTTATAGATCCCCCCTAAGGCCTATATCCCTCGAGTAGATAATCGGCCGTCATAAAATCAACCAACCCAATTTGATTCCTTAACCTAACATCAAACGCTATATATAAAGTTTAGTGCTGTCATCTATTGATATTAAGAGCTATTTATTTCCAAAACATTTAGAAAATAACTTTTTTTAAATTATGTCCATAGTTAATTTGAATTCAATTGTTATTTGAATTTACTTTTAATACCTTTAAGTTCATCTATAGTAATAATTAAATCCATATTTTCAAGTAATTGGAGGAAAGAATGTTATACATATAGCATAAAAAATGATAAATAACACATATCATGATGTATTTGAGTTTAGATAATAGATGGCAGCACCATAACGATAATACAGGCAGGTTCACAGATGTTTTCTAATAAGAAGCATTTACACTGAAATCAGTGTTTTTACGTAATGGGATCTTTAAATAATGGAATATTTTGTGGAGGTATTGTATTAAGATTTGGATTTCAAAATTAAGTTCCCATGTTCCTGATTAAAAAATCTGCTACCTTTCCATTATTGTTCCTTTATAACCTAACAGCCAATGTAAATTGCTAATAAGTATTTTAAATTATTTGAAAATAATTAAGAAATAAAGGAAGTATTTAATTAAAAAGCAAAATTTCCAATAATGAAAGGATATTTTGATTCTTCTATTTTCTAAGTTAGCCAGCACTAAACATAATGTATTCAGTTTAATGACAGGTTGAAGAATGTAATATGTAAGTGATTGGATATATGAAAGTAATATATCTAAGCCTGCGAGAAAATAATATTTATGACAAGAAACTTTCTGAAATAAATATTTTCAAAAAAAGGGCTACGAATTTTTTTCTAGTTTAATGATAAGGATAACGATATTTGACTGGCCTTTTTATACGACTTGCCTTATATAGTTGGATATCAAATTATGAATAAAATTTTTGTTATTCGTGCGTGTGCATGTATAAGAAATTTACAGGAAAATCGTTGTAGTTAAACACATATTCTATATATATATATATATATATATATATATATATATATATATATATATATATATATATATACATATTCCATTTCCCGTATGTTCGTGTCAGGCTGATGCTAATTTTTTTATGATTATGACTAATTAATAATATTGTCACGAATTCACATAAAATATTAATATTTGGATTTTTGACAAATGAAAAAGTAGCTATATTGGCTTAGAATTTATTTTAGATTTTATTTATAATTTATTTATTTTAACTAATAGATCGTTTTTTAGACAGGTACATAAACCTTTACCAAGTTACCATGACCTAAATTTTCCCTATTATGTATCAAATGCTGGCCGAATTAAAGACATAAGTGCTATTTCTAGCAAATAGAACAACGAAAATAGCCTTTCTTCATTGGAGATTACGCTTTTAAATTAAATATTTCTTTTATTTCTTTGCAAATGTTTTAATGATGCTTCTTAGCATACATTGGCTTTTAGGCTTTAAAGGAACAATAAAGGAAAGGTAGTAGATTTAATCAGGCACATGGCCGCATAAATTTGAAATCCAAATCTCAATGTATCTACAAAATATTTTATTATTTGCAGATCCTATTAGGCGCAGGCCCCACCAGTGGCTGAGAGGTTGTGCTCTCGAAGCTGGTAGACGGGAGGTGCTGGGTTCGATCCCAATCGCGCCCGTCGGCCTAATCGCTCGGAGTTTTCGTGGTTTTCTTTCGAGCCGTGGATTTTCTCCATGCGTAAATACGGATTAGGTTCCCTTAGAAAGACCCCCACGAAGGGCACTCCCCCTGGGCCTATATCCCTAGTGTTGATAATTGGCCGTCAATAATCAACCCAACCCAACCCAACCCTATTAGGCGCAGTAACTGATTTCATACATACGAGCTCCTTGTCAATGCTCCTTATTAGAAAATTTTAGTGAATATCTCCTTTAACATCATGGTGCTGCCATCTATAATCGAAAATGAAATACATTATTGTATGTTTTATTTATCTTCTTATTTTATTTTATTTTATTTTATTTAAATCTTATCAATATATACCATTTTTTCTTTCAATAATTTTAAAATATAGGTTAAATTATTACTATACATTAAATTAAAATTAACGTGACAATTGAATACACATTAACTATGCACGTAATTTTAAGAAAGTTATTTTTTAAACGTTTGTAGAAATAAATACATCTTATTTGAATTGATGCCAGCAATAAACATTATGTATTCTACTTAATGTCAGATTGATGAATCAAATTTAAAAGTGATTGGAACAAAAACTAAGTTTCTCATTAAACAACTTTTATGACGAGAAATTTTCTTGAATAAATATTTTCAACAAAGGGCTGTGAAAACATTGTATTTTAATAATAATTATGGTCTCGATATTCATTGGTCTTTTTATATGAGTAACGTAATTGACTAACAAATTATGAAAAAAAGTTGTCCATTATTTGTCCGTTTGCATATAAAAAATATTCCATAGTAGTTGTCCTACTTAATCACATAATTAATATATACTTGTTTTAGTTGCAACATTTTATTTCTACTGCATTTTAACAAGTTTTCGGAAAGTGGCGTTAAATTTGGTTGAAAATGTCGAATGCAATAAGCAAAACACACGCTGAAAATTTTTTGAATTTTTTATAGACTATATCTTTAAGAAAATACGTGCTATCGTTACAGAAATGTTGTAGAACACTACTACTACAACACGTGATCATTTACAGCATTTTAATTTACAGAGTGAATGGAAATACTATTGTTTTTATTCAATGTGTTTCTGGTCCCCTAAAATCCCTCGGTACTAAACCTTCGTTAATATATATATATATAAACTTATTGTAAAAATTAACCATTGAAACAGAAGCAACTAACCATATACAATGAGATTACTACATCATATAGCACTGTCAAATTACAAATTATAAAACATAGTCCTAATATACGAAATAAAAAAAAAGCTGCGGTGACTGCACTTGAATTTCCGAATTTAGGTGTGAGTGTTGAGTAAGTTAAAAAAAAAAAAGTAGTTGGAGAGTTAAATTAATGACACAATGGAATCGACTTTATTCGAATTAATAACCTTCCGTTTTCAAACTGGTGGCATTTGCAGAATTTGCCGAATTACGAATCTTGTGCGACCTCTCCTGAATATATAGCCTTAAGTTCATGTTTTAGGAATTTAAATGAAAAAACTTTTAACTGTAAATATGTTTGGGAATGTTCCGGTTATCGTATGACATTGCAGTAATTAAGTAACCCCGATCGTAGCCTGAAACTTTTGTTGTGTTGTTTTGTCTATACTAATAAAAGAAAGTTTCGCTCTATCTGTGTGTGTGTGTGTGTCTGTTGGCGATGGCTAGCAAAATCTAGCCCACCTAGAAGTCTGGAAATTTAGGTGTGGATAGTCCAAGGTCTGGCCATGTGCACCTGAGCCTCAGAATTTTAATATTTTGATAATTAGCCTAGATATTAATTAGATTCTCATTAACAATCGCTTCTAAAATGTCATCTTTTAAAACAAAATGGCGAAAGAAACGAACTGGCGCGTTGGATTTGCGAGCGGAAATGAACAAATTCGAAATTATTTTACTAATTAGCGAATTTTAAGAAAACTAATTGAGATATCAATTTGAAAACTTCTGAGCATATGTAAAAAAATATTCTGCATCTGACCATGTGATTTTTGAAAAATTCGGTCGGTAATTTTTTTTAATTTATGCAAAAAACTGCCAAAAATCTGTCGGCGCCATTGAAAACGATCCGAGAAATCTTTCAGACAGGCATCTGCTTTCATTAAAAACTGAACTACAAAGATATCTGTTTCTCTGGCCGATCCCTCTCATTTAGTTTGCGAAAATGAAAGGAAATAATAGCCAAATTTTACTAATGAACAAAAATTTAGGTAACTAATTAAGATATAGATTTGAAATTGAGGTCGGGAAAGGGGGTGTCATCTGCCGGCTATTTTAGCGTAGCGTCTTCGTTATGTTCTAATGATCAGAAAAATGTAATTCTTTTTTTAATGATCGCGTTAATGTAGGTGACGGTGGTTCTCTTGAACAAATTATTCATTATATTTACGGGTATGGAGAGGGAGGGGGTTAACGCCTTTCTCTGAGATTGTAATTATCTAGGGCACGGGCAACGCCGGGCGGGTTAGCTAGTTTTATATAATTGTTTGTTTTAAGACTTTTAATGCATTATTAAACGTGATGTTTTTAACAATTTAAATTATTTAAGTTGTTTGCTGACAGTATTTTTTCCGAGATTAACCAAAATTTTGACGTACCCTTAATTTTTTTAATTCTAAGAACTTAAGTTAGTGAAATATTTTACTTAAATATGAAGGGTGTCATTTTCAATATCTAAGAAAAAAAAATTGTATAGAAATGGGACTAAAATGAAATATTTCTAGCTATATAATTACTTTTTTATGTGTATCAAAATACATTAGACTATTAAACCTTTGATAACTGTTAGGCCTATGCGTTCCAGTGGACTATTTTTTATTTTATTCGTAACACTTTTTTAAAAACAACCTCAACCATACCCTTTTACTAAGAAATTTTTCAGAGAAATGCACAGAAATGTACCACACAGAAACAATTTTGTAAATTGTGGTATGACTGAAATTAAGAAAAGGCGACAAACCTGGCCATTGATCAAAAGGATCAAAAACAGACTCGTCTTTAATTTATATCAATAATTCTATTTCTTACACCGGAATTTAAAATCGGAAAGATTTTATATGTAGTTTCAATGAATTTTGTCACTGCTTCGTCTCATCGTTGTTCTGTCAAGAATAGTCGCTAACCTGTAACGGCTAAGCGATTAATGTTTAATAAAAGATATTAAATCTACACGTTCTTCGCAGACTGATCGAAACGTCTGGCTAAATATGTATTTGTTATTACTCTCAATTCAGAACATTTATCAATACTATTATGTAGAAGAATTTCGACTTCCTATCAACCAAACACACGCTCATTCTGTTCTGTACATTTGCTTGTGGTGCTGGATTTCAATATAAAAATATTATAATTTCAATGTTTTTACAATTCGTTGATATTATAAAAAAGCATATTTTGTTCACAGAACAAGCAGCATTATTTTTGTCAAAAATTCAACATGTGAGTCTATATAATGTGTATCTCAAAATTGTGCTGTCAGAATCCATATAAATATTTACAGATATAGCAGAAAAATGCATAAAGGGGAAATGTCGGTAGTTGGGCGGGTGCTATTTAGTTTTGCAAATTTGAATCTAGAAGAAACTCTGCTTTAAACATTGCCTTTTCTTTGCTTATGATCTGGAATTGGAAATTTTTTGATGAAATTTTTAATAACTTTAATACAATTTCAAATGATATTTGTAGTACGTTTTAGAAATGTATACGGCTTATATAGGACCTAATAGAAATACTCAGGTACACTATTCTCTTTTGGCTTTTCAAAATAAAAGAAAACATTACGTTTATTTTTACAATATGAGTTTTCCAGTTGAGTCAGATTGTGTTATTTAATGTTTCGGTGCGCATTAGCAAATATCCCTATAAAAGCATCCTCAAAAAAGGCGAATCCCGGGTATTTGTTCCTTCAAGTACTTACAGTAGATGCACTTTACAATAAGAGACTTAACACGAACTGGAGACAATACTTCGCTCAATTTATACTACCAAATATTCTCCATAATATGTCTATTGCACTGAAAATAGGAAGACACCCACGGAGGGCACTCCCCCCTAGGGCCTATATCCCTCGTGTTGATAATTGGCCGTCATAAATCAACCCTACCCAACTCAACGCACTGAAAATAGGTGGAGTTTAGGTATTAAATAACATTGAAGGACGGAGCAGTGAAAGCCCGAAAAAGCGTGATCCGGTGCGTACTGTATTAAAACCATGTACGTAAAATCCAAAAATGTATAAAGTTACGGTAAAAAAAAATATCAGTGATAAACACTGAAAATTGGAGTGCATTTTCATTTACAAATGGATAATAATTAAGTTATTATTATTTATGATATTTCGGATGGCATGTTTAACACTCATATATATATATATATATATATATCACACACACATATACGTATATATATGTATGTGAGTGTGATTTTTAACTAGGTTTCAGTCATACCACTACAGTAAAATATTCAGCTAAGTTGTTCTCAAACAAATAATAATAATAATGCACATTAACTTTTATTTTTTAAGTGTCTAATATGTCGTTGGACAATTAATTATACTTAAAAATTTTAAATGAAAACATTTACATCTATAAATTATTTTGATATCTGTACAAGTTAGATTGACAAAAATAAACATCTGATTAAGAATCATCGCTATTATTTTTGCGTGAATTATATTACTACTAATAATAATATATATAAACATACTTCTATTAATTGTAGAACTAAAATTTGGATATACATTTTCAAGTTAAATTCATTGTAGCTAGAAACAAGCATTAACTATTCTTATTTATTCTCTGCAGATATTTTAGACAGAATATATTTTAGTGTATATGTGTACATGCATTTAGTGTATATTTTAGACACCTATTTTACGTTTAATAACTTATATTTATTTTTAATAAAAATTTCGACCTAACGACGATTTAAACTTTAATATTCAAATTTCACAAGTAATATCGAATAAACAACGGGAAAAAAAAGGCCCAATTACCCCCGTAGAAAATTTTATATTGAATTTTTTTGTATTTTTTTAACTAGTGAGTGCCTGTTTGGTAGTAAATTCTCTTTGTTGTATTTTCAATAACAAGCATAGCAAGTATCTACTGAGACTGTCAAATTTTTAATTCGACGTCAGCGTCTCATGCATGAGCTCCTAATACAAAAGAAGATATGATAATTTCTAAAATTGCGCAATGATTTTTTACTACGCGATTTCTTTTTAACAATTTTCAATATAGTTGAAAAGTGTTTATGGAATCGATTTGTCTGTCTGTCCATCCGTACTCTAAATATCGTAAATGTTCTTGATTACCAAGTAATTTCATATGTAATCGAAATTTAGTGTTTAATGTTCGGTACGGTATTGAAAATGAAGAGTGTTGCATTTATAGTTGGCATACAGTGATACACAAAATAATACTGTTACAGTATAGTTAATACGTACGGTGAAATTTATTGATGTTACGATACACCAAACGTACTGAAATTAAAGCACTGAGGAACCCGTTTCTAGCATTTGTCATTCATTTATAGTGACGCACAAAAGATTTCAGTTACAAAACTGACTATGATTACTGTAAGTGCGGAGATTGCTGGAAGTGTATTTACCGCTGTGGTTGTCATTTTTAAACGTATTTATTTTTTAGGACATTACATGATGTATTAAAATTCTATAGATCCTTTCCAAAGCTAAACTGCAGAATTCGCAGAAAACACTTCATATAGACAGCTAGTGCTGAAAATGAATTCTTACTGAGTTAAGTGTTTTTTAAGTTGCTTATTTGGACATTTCATTTCAATTTATGAAGAAATAGAAATTCTTAAAAATATTCGGTTACTCTTGAAAAGTGTTTCATGCGTTCGTTATGCCTGATTGTTAGTTCATGTTCAAATTTTCGGTTCGCCAACTGTCTCCAGTCTTGTTAGAAGTTCAACTGTTATCACCCATAAGGAGATAAATCAACATCGGGGCGTTGAATGTAAGGAAAGTGTTGAGATAATTTAGGATAGCGGGCGTTGTTTATTTTTGTGTTTTTAAAAGATACTTTGGAGTTATAGACGCTTTCAGTCGTGACATCAGTCATGACGTTTTGCTTGGAAACTGACTCCAAACAAACGGTTGCTATGTTGTATTTTCTATTATGTTTGTATATTATAGCTATATATTATGGTTATATCTCGCGGCAAAGTGTTTTACTACATTATATACAGTGGTAACATTTTTTAAGATTTATATTTAATAAGAAATGAAGCATAGCAACCGTTTATTTGGAGTCAGTATCCAACCAGAACGTCATGAGTGACGTCACACTGAAAACGTCTATTGCAAAAGTGTGAGAATTTCTTTTTTTTTTTTCCTTCTTCTTCTTCTTTTTTTTTTTTTGGGGGGGGGGGGACTAAATGTAGCAAGTGATTTTAAAGTAATAAAGAGTTGCATTAGCAGCTGTTATTATTATTATTATTATTATTTATTTTTTTATTTATTTTTAATTTTCTTATTTATTTATTTATTTTATTTTTTTTTTTTTTGCATTATTGTGTTTGATTTTCAGACAATAAAGATCCACATTGTTTGCAGGATAACACAGAGAGTTGCGGAATATTTCGAAAAATTCTCCAAGTTTTATACAAAGGTATACAAAACATTGTACGAAAGAATGTAAAATTGAATGCGTATCTTGAATTAAGTTCAGTATATATAAGGGAAGAAGGCAAATTTTGGAATATATTTGGGTGGAATTTTTCTCAAAATTTTACAAAAAATTACAGCGAAATTAAAGTATACTTTTGGAAGCTGTCACACAGAAAATGATTATGTAAAATATTTATATATTATATTTAAAAATATACATACAGACTTTGATTATGTGCGTTTTACACTAAAACATAGCTATTAAAATAAAATAAAAAGTCGATAGACGTACACTCTTGCTTTTGAAGTTTTTTGCGTTTATGGTTACATCAAATAACAGTTTGGGCAGTCAAAAAAGGGTTTTACTTCATTAATTATGTAAAGAGAGGCGTCTGAAAATGCTGGTGCAAGAAGATTTAGATGATTGTTTATTTATCGTTACTTCACACTAAAAAATAGAGAAGAATAGTTTTAAAATATAAAAAAAAAACATTTTGAAGATTTAGCTGTATGATGTGGAAGGACGTGGATTTTACAAACTTGACTGTTTACTTTTACTGTAAATTAAGAAACAGGGCAGAAATATTTTGAAATATTAAAGATTTTAAACTTTGCTGGGAAGGTTGAAAATCGATTATTTAGAGGGGTAATTTAAAAGAACAAGTATCATTATTACAAATAAGAAAGAGATATCTAAAAAACAAAATAAAGAGATTTAAATATTTTAAACTGTGTGCGCTAGGTGAAACGCTAAGGGTAGTGGAGGCGAAAATTTCACAGGGGCGGGGGCAAATATCCGAACTTTCAAGCATACAACACCTTGGCTAAAGTCAGAGTACCAAACCACTATGTGAGAAGAGCTCCTTCTGCGCTTGCGCTCATTGACATCGACAGTACTGACAGTACGTTTAACGTTTTTACATCGCTTAGAATAAAGATTTAACATTTAAAAAATTATTATTCTTATAAGAAGGATTAGAGAACTATTCAGATTTATGGAAAGTTACAATTTCTTCGCCTCTAATAAATGTGTTAAAATGATTCATATCGCTCACACATATGTAAAATGAAATTGATAGTTTAAAAACACAAGCATAAACTGGTAAGAATTTATTTATTTAAACATCATATATGAACATTGAATGTGCTGCTCAATGAAATAAATAAATAAAAAATTCTGATTTCTATTCTAACGATGTACTTTGTTACTAAACAATGACTAATTTTTAAAGATTTTTTTAATGAAGAGTAAAGAACATACGCAAGCACTTTTTTCTTTCCAAACACCGAATTTCTTGTTTCATTTATATATGTTATTAGGGGCTTAATATTGTCGATTTTAGGCATAATGCTGACAATATTTGTTTAAATAACATATACTTACTATGAATATTCTTATAAAGCCCTTCTGAAGATTCTATAAGATATTCATAGTTTTCCAATTTTGCATTTCCAATTTTTGCTTTTTCATCCTTTTAAGTATAAATCCTTCAGTGTCCATTCCATTACTTTTTATAGTGTCTTATCCTTCGTTCTTCACATGTGTATTCATTTATTTACATATATATACAAAGAATGATCCAAAAGTTTGGGGGCAAGGTGTAAAAAACCTTACCTTGAATAGTTCACAACACCGAAACACACCCACCTTCAAAGTAGTCACCTTGGGCGAAGATACACTTCTGCCATCGTTCGTATAACTTCTGGACGCACTGCTGGAAGCTATTTTTCGCAACCTCCCATAAGACCTACTGCGATGCTGCTTTCACCTCATCGGATGACACAAAATGGCGTCCCTGTAAATATTTTTTCATTGATGGGAACAGATAAAAGTCACACGGGGCTAAGTTCGGTGAATAGGGGGACGGGGAAGCACATTAGTGCGCGTTTTGGCGAGGAACTGTTTTACCAATTGGTATCGCTGTGCTGGTGCGTTGTCATGCAGAAAATGCCAGTCGCCACTCTGCCATAGTTGAGGCCGTTTACAGCGAATGGATTCCCTCAAACGACGTAAAATGCAGAAAATGCTCCTTGTTAACTGTTCGGCCTTCGGGAATAATTCGGGGGTTCGGGGGTCACAATTCCTTGTGGATAAAAAAAATACCTCCATCATTACTTTCGCTTTGCTCCTATCTAGCCGGAATTTTTTAGATTTGCGGTGAGCCGGGCGACTTCCATGTTGAGGACGCACGTTTCGATTGGATGTCAAACAAATGACATCATGTTTCGTCACCTGTAATGATGTGGTTAAAAAAACCTGGGTCCTTGTCGGCTTTGCCAATTAAATCACCCAATATTGTCATTCGTTCCTCCTTTTGTTCAGGTGTCAACAATTGAGGACAATGTGTTGGGACACTCGGTGTATGTTGAGATCTTCCGTTAGAATGCGCTAGAAATTTGTCTTCGATACGTGTGTAGCCTCAGCGATTTGTGCAAAAGTTTGACGACGATCTTTTCGATCACATTCAGACACCAAAGCAACATTTTCCACGTTCCGTAAGTCGAAGGTCGTCCAACGCATTCATCGTCTTCGATGGATTCTCGACCCTCTTTAAAATGTCGATGCCATTCGTAAACTTTGGATCTCGCAATGGTAAATCACCGTACGCCTTTCTTAAAATTTCGAAAGTCTCCATTGGTGTTTTACCTAAGCATTGACAGAATTTAATGTTGCAGCACTGTTCAAGAAAAGCCATCTTTCTTACGTCGCGGAGCAAAGGTAACTAATTTCGAAAGATAACAGCTGTTAGTGCGGTTCGGTCACATGACATGGGCTAAACAAACCTGGGCAGGTAGGGGATGGTTGGGAGAATCCATTTCAAGCGGTTTAAATGTAGGTACTTGCTTTCGTCGTCAGGAATGGCCACAGTCCCTGAATATTTGGATCGTACCTCGTATATATATATATATATATATATATATATATATAATCAAACAGAAAAATATTTAATATCTCTAAAACCTTTAAGCCATAAAAGAAATTACCATAAAATCGAATGATTTGCCTTTTTACTATGTGTAACGGATAGTAAGTAACCTTGCTGATATAACGAGAAAAAAGGGAGAAAAATGCAAGAAAAATAAAATCTGAATTTAATGTTTGAAGGTAGTAGGAAAAATCTGCATTGTGATAAATACAGTTCCTGTTTGAAGACTTTTTGATTTTATTTTACCTTACTAAACAATTCAATCCTTCGGTAATAAATAAATAAAATGAAGTTAAATGAAATGGGGAATACATTTTATTCATGAAATGATGTGCTTATTAATTTGTTTAAGCTTAGGAAATAACGCAATAAATTTTCAAATATAATATTAAAGCTCTTTATGAATCATATTTCAAATTCTAATATTCAATGTTAATTAAATGGTATATCTGTTAAACTTTCCTATTTTTGAGCAGTACTATTTCCGGATGGAAATATTATCTTTATTTATTGACAGAAATTTGCTATTAAATAAGACAAATAATGCTATTCGGAAACAGCGGTCGTCAAACATTGGAAGACTAGGCAGCTCTACTGTGGTTATTGAATGCATTCATATGTTCAAATTTCTTATGAGAGTATTTAATTATTTTTATTTTCTATTTTCTATATATTCTTCTTACAAAATATACAGATACTATACTCTGTATTTCTTAAAGTTGTTCCCAAATCCAAAACGCTTACTGCCTGATACATTTTTTAAAATTTATTTTTGATCGCAAATGTACCAAATTGGCAGGTACTCTAATTAATAAATGGAGTAATCAAACTGCATTTCACATTTTTTTTCGGTAATCTCTGAAAAATTTCTAGAAAATGCTGTCAAAAAGTCATTTTCTAATGGAGTTTCTGGAAGCGGCAGCACAGTAAAGGAAGAAAACTGCCGTCCAGAGGAAAAAAATAGCTTATAATACACAATGTAAATCATTTATCTGAAAATGAGAAAAATATATTCGATTACAAATCACTTTAATAATGATACCTGCAAGTATAATTCTTTTAAGCAAAAAAATATGGCAGAAAATGTATCAGAAAGTTTCGCGTTGTTGAGCAATAAAAATATTTTCTGAAAACCGCTTAAATGTATTTTCTTTACTGTCTGATTAACAAAACATTTCTAAACTATTTGTTTAATTTTAAGTGCTATGCTTTGCGTTAAAAAAAACTTTGATAATTACGAAATTAAAACTTTTATACAATCTCTGGGTCTTATAAGTTTCTTTTTCTTTTTCTTTTTCTTTTTTTTTTTTTTTTAAGAAAAACTTTCTCCCTGCTCTAACAAATAAAACAATGCAAGTTAAAATTTCGTATGAAATGGTATAGCACCGAGAATGTTTATTCTATATACAGGACACCGGGATACATAGGACCCATAGACCATGCAAAAATTTAAATTACACAACTTTTTAAAAAACAATATTTTGAGATAAATGTTTTTACACATGATGAAGAACAAACATCCAAAACATTTTTTGTAATTTAACTATGCCTGGAAAGTACTAAGGATTTAGCCATTGTAGAACGACATCTTGTATAGCATAAAAGAATTTTGAGATGTACTTAACTAACACAAGTTTATACAAAGGAATATAACATACAATTATGAGACACATTAGAAAAAAAAGGGGTGAAGATGATTGTGGTGAAAATATGTTACAGCGTACTTAAGAAAGAGCCAAAATCCTTTGATTATTCAATCAGATATAACTTTTTTGTTTATGCAACAGGCATATCAGCCCGAATTTCATACGGATATTTTTATACACAGGTAGGACCTTAGACCAATAAGGTATGAAGCGAATTGGGGTGTAGTAAATCAAGAATATATATATATATATATATATATATAGTAATTATTATAATTTTCTGAAACAAATTCTGAAAATATGGATGCACATCCTGGTAATACTCTCATTATTGGTGGAGGAAATCTTAGATCTCTCTGATAAAACCAGCCTGAAGAAGATCAATGTTTGAGTGATTTCTAAGAAGTATCATTTATTAAATGGAAACTTTTTCCAATGTAAATTTTAGCTTCAGCTTATCATTAACATTGTCTGCACTGTAAAATGTATGAAGCAAATAATATGAATATCTCATATATGTGTACGAATATGTTGAAAGTTGCAGTTTGAATCATATAACGAAAATAAATTATATCAAATATCAAACTTGGGGAAGAGATGTGTAAAATTTAAATAAATAAAACAAATAAAATAAAATAAAATAAATAAATAAATAAATAATAAAATTTATTTTTTATTTTTTTCTGTTTTTACCACTTGTTTAAATAAAGAAAATTTCCATTACATTTTAATATATCTGAAAATAACTACATAATTTTCTTTTAGAAAAAAATGGAATGTATTTTTTTTTCTTTTCTCATTTAAAGAAAACTGAATCCATAATGAGTGAGTAGGTAAAATTTTCTTTAAAAGCAAGATAATGCCAATGAAAACAAGATATAAAAAATAAAATAAGAACCTAGAAAGTACTGAGGATACTACAGTACCTCAACATCAGCTTTTTTAAAAATATACAAAATTTATTATCGTATTAATCTTAATAATAATTATTTTATATATTTTTAGTACTACATGTAAAATAGGCATTTAACATGTTTCTATGTAGAATGAGTTTTTATTTTAACGTCCGATTGGGAAGTAAATAAATGAATGCATTGTTAAAATAGGAAACTAAAATACACCAAACTGTATTAAAACCGTGTGCCAAGAAAACCAAAAAGTGTAACTATAAAAGTATTACATTCATACCACTAATATTTACGAAATATTTATAAATATAAATTAAGCAAGTAAACGTCGAATTCCACGAAATTGATTGGCGATTAATCGCCCAACAAATTAAGGAAATAAATACTGACAATCCACCTTCTATCTGCCTAAAAGGAGAGTTACTCAAAATCCAATGCAAAACTGAAGACCAATTTCGGGCAATTCAAAAATTCTTGTGCGATAAATCACTAAAATTCACGACAATTCAACCTAAAGATCAAAGACCCAAGAAAATTTGCGTCAGGGGTATTCCCCCAAACACTGATCCTACTCACATCATTGATGAGCTAGCCTTACATGGGTTCACCGCCACTCGTGCGGCCATGTTAAGAAACAAAAAAACTGGTATGGGGATGCCTTTATACATGGTTAATGTCCTCCCATGTAAAGACTTCGACAAAATATACGACATACATGAACTATGTTACATCAAAGTTGATATAGAGCATTTTCGTAATTCTAATAACCCTAAACAGTGCTATCGTTGCCAAAAATTCGGGCACGCCAGCGAAATTTGTAACTTCGACCCCAAGTGCTGCAAATGTGCAGGCCTCCACCTCACTGGTAATTGCCCAACACCCGGTAGGATTACCCCTACCTGTGCTAACTGCGGTGCTGCGCACCCGGCCTCATACGGCGGTTGTCCGAAAAACCCCAAAAACTCTAAAAAACATATTCCACCTAACTCTAAAAATGACAATTACACACCCACTACTAAAAATATCCCCAGGCACATCACCTCCAAAAACGCCCAAGATCTTTATGAAATAATGAAAGAATTTAATTATGTTGAAAAAGCAAAAAACTCCCCTGTCACCACTAACATTACTACACACCTCGACTCAACTACTACTTCACAAACGGAAGATACACAGGAAACTACTTCTGTTAATCCTTCCACCTCCACTGACAACAACACCTCCCCCCACCCTACACAAACTTCCTCCTCTACCGATTATGTAGAATCCTTTCATAACATGTTCGACATATTCAAAGACATGAAGGAACTCCTTCAAATTACCAAACTATTAAAATGCATAAAACAAATATCCACAGAAACACAAAAGTGTAAAAACCCATTCGAGAAAATGATTATAATAATTAACGAGCTTGATAATTTTGCCAATGAGCTCAACCTAACCAATCACACATAATCCCAAAACACTTTCTCCTCACATACATTTGCAATTCTCATAGACTCTTTCTTGCACTGTAATTTCACTTTGTTATAAATTGCTTCTTTTTAACTCTGTGTTCTACTGTCATCACATTTGACTGCAACTATCTGGGGATACACTGCCATTACCATTTATACCTACTTTTACGTGTTCATATTCGTGTTACCAGACTATGACAATCGCGATCCTTTTTTCAGTTTATAACCCCGTTATTCCGTCCTTGTTGACGATTCGACTTTGGGCTAACACTTCCCTTTTGAATTTTTAATTTATCTAAATTAAAAAAAAAAAAAAAAAAAAAAAAAAAAAAAAAAAAAAAAAAAAAAAATTATATACTTAATGTATTACATTAAACGTAAAAAAAAAAAAAAAAAAAAAAAAAAAAATTATATTAACTGTATGTATTTGTTAATACACTTATACTTTATATTATCCATATATTTATTGTATGGCCTTGAAAAGTTGCCTTTTTTTTTTAGAGATCTTTCACTTTGCCTTTCCAAAATGCATTCGCTATCGTTGTGTTCGAACAGTTAACATTTTTATTTTCTTAGTCAACTTATTTACACTTCTTTCGTAATTCCTAAATTTTTATTCTTTTTTTATTATTCGCGATCTCGCACTAGACTGTTATTTTTGCAAGTTTTTAATTCTCTCTACTTATCATTTTCTATTCTCATTTATTGCTTTGCTATTCATTAAACTCTAATTTAACCATGTTATTTAAATTTTTTACTCATTATTATGGCTCTCTCAGGATTAGTTATACGACTACTCATATACTGGATGTAAGTTTCTCGCAAACTAGGAAATCCATCAATGCACTCTTCTGTTCTGTTCACTGTTAAGGTGTAAATACCCTTCCGATGAACTGAAATACCGAATTGCTCACCCCTATGGTTGTAAGTTTCCCTCGTTTTCTAAAAATGATTTGCTATAAAAATTCATTCATCACGCCATGACGGGCCAGATTTTTCAAAGTATTAAAATTCTTTAATTAATAACAGGTTAGATAAGATGAATATTTCTATGCGGAAATAGTGGTAAATATCTAACTAGAATTTCTACCTAATTTTCAACACTCAGTGAGTTCCAAGTATCAGGTATAAGTGTCTGTACGAAAACAGAAACAGGAAAATTTTATAAGGTTATTTCTTAAATCGTACACTGATTTTTCCTTTTTATTATGTAGGATAACATTTTATTATATATATTTTTGGGGTTGGAAAATCTGCTAGGATTTCAAAGGTTCAACTGGGATAGTTCTGAAAAAGATAATGTATAAAATGTGAAGTGTGAAAAAATTATTTTACGATAGTGGGCGTGGTTTTCCATGAGCTTCAGAGAAGACAATTGATAGTTACTGGCAGAAGGTGATCACTTTTTTCCCATATATGCAGGTGATTTTCTTCGAATCGTACCATAAATATGTGATAGGGTACCTTAAAAACTCATCCAAAGACGGCATACTCAACGTATTGAAAAAAACTATATATTTCGGGGGGGAGGGGGAGGGAAGTGATGAATATGCCAGGTTTAATTTTATAAGAAAAATACACGTACAAATAGAATAAGACATATGTTAACTTTCATTTATTGTGTAAGAAGAAACAGTTAGGGCTTCAATTGTATAAAGATAGGGCATAACCCAGGTAACTAATTTTGCAGATTTATTTTATTTTATTTTATTCTATTTTATTTTATTTTTTGACATTTCACTGTTTAATATCAATACATTTCTCTAGGTATCAATAGAAAAGAAATAGTCGACAATGTTTGTTCTTTGAACTTAAAAAAAAATACATATTAAAAAACTTTTCGAAAATTTGTTTCACCGCATGTTACTAATGTATGTTTTAGAAATATTAATAAATTACAATTACTAATTAGGTAAAGTTGTAAGCCAAATATAAAGATAATAAAATAATAATATAATTGATATGTTTTTATTTATTTATTTATTTATTTTATTTATTTATTTTATTTATTTATTTATTTATTTTATTTATTTATTTATTTTATTTATTTATTTATTTTATTTATTTATTTTCATATTTATTATTAATTTTTTAAACATAAATAAAAAAAAAAATAATATAATTTAATTTCGAGGACAAACATTTTTATTTATTCTTTCATATACATAATATGTTTATAAATATTTCCGTAACATTACAAAAACGAATTAAAAGGAAGAACTTAGAGCGGCGATTCTTCCAACTACAAATGACGGAATTGAGTCGCTCTGCGACATATTACGTCCAATTTACAATTTCATCAATGTTAATGGAAATTTTAACATTTTTCTGAACGTAATTTTATAGTTACATTTAAAGAATCTCTTTGATGCTGCTTTAATATAAGATTGAGTATATAAAATGGAACTGAATTTCGTGAAATTTATTATTAATATTATCGTAATTTTATATTCGGAGAGTAAGATTATTTTCTTTTTCGATTAAATTCTGCTATAAGATTTTGGATTGATTTAATGAGATTTATGCAATTGATGAAACATACCCGGGATTCATAAGCATCAGTGGATAGTAAATGGCAGATTTTTTGTAATAGTATAACATTTCCTTTATTAAATGAAGAAATTTCTTATATATATATATATGTTAACCGTTATTTTGTGAAAAATCTGCTATTCAAACCATCTGAGGCGTTCGAACTGTGATACAGGTTTTCTTTGACAGTTAAAAGTGAACGAATGAACAAACTTTTGATAATTCATAAAATAAGGGCCTTTTATTTACAAACACTCACATATATATTTACAGCAATAACTATATTTAGATTAAGGAATTTCTCAATATTTTATTAAATAGCCTTTTCAAAAAATTGTAATTTGTTTTTCATTATTAAAAATTGAAAAATTTTTAGTCCTATTTATTGGAAAAATAAATAAAATGTGTGAAATAAATAAAATATGTTGAAAATTCGACTGTTTTCACATCACCGGTGAATAATTTCCCTGAACCCTTTCCGCTGCGGCGTAAGTCTGTTTGTAAAATGATGAAATAATGGACTGACACCAGAATTTAAAATCGAATTTATTAGAAAATAAAAACTTTCTTATTTTGCGGTACTTAATAAAAGGAAAATTTTAATTCAATATTCTTGGTGACGTTTGTCAGTTTTGGAACTAAAATTAGGTGTCCTTTTTTGTGGACACCGCCCGTTAAAGGGTTAAAAAGCCTTCCAAAGCTGGCATACTCAATTTACTGAAAAAATGCATATTTCGGGAGGGGGGAAACGATAAATATTCGGTTTTAAATTTATAAGAAAAATACATGTGCAAATCGAATAAGACATATGTTAACTTTCATTAGCGATAAATATTCGGTTTTAAATTTATAAGAAAAATACATGTGCAAATCGAATAAGACATTGTTAACTGTGTATAAAGCTAGGGTATGAACAAAACACGGCACTAAACTAATTTTGCAGATTTTATTATTATTATTATTATTATTATTATTATTATTATTATTATTATTATTGAGATTTTGTTGTTTAATAACAACACATTTCTCTAAATATCAACAACAAAAAAAAAGTAGTCGACAATGTTTTTTCTTTGAACTTAAAAAATAAATAAATAAATAAACTTTTCTAAAATTTGTTCCACCGCATGATACTAATTTATGTTTTAGAGATATTAATAAATTAAAATTACTAATTAAGTAAAGTTATAAGGTTAACACTGCGACAAAGAAAGGTAAAGATAATAAGATAATAATGTAAATTATATGCTTTAACTTATTTATTCATTTATTTATTTATTGAACATAAATGAAAAATTAACATAATTTATTTTTGAAGACAAGCATTTTTGTTTCCTTTTTCATACACATAATATGTTTACAAATATTTCCGAAACAATACAAAAACGAATTAAAAAGAAGAACTTAAGGTGGCGATTCTTCTACTTACAAATGACGGAACTGAGTCGCTCTGCGACAGAATACATTTGATTCATCAGTTCTTCAATATTGATGAAAATTTTATGCTTTTCCTGAACGTAATTTTTAGTTACATTTAATGAATCTCTTTGATGCCGCTTTAATATAAGATGTAGCATGTGAAATTGAACGAAAAATCGCAAAGTTTTTTATTATTACTATAGAAATTTTACATTCGGTGAGTAAGATTAAATCTTTTTACAAAATAAATTTTCTTTTTTTATTAAATACTCCTACAAGATTTTGGATTGATTTAATATGATTTATGAAATTGTTCGACGGTTAAAAACAGAAAACTTTAAAATTTATAAATATTGTATAAATAATATTGTTTGCCTATTGAGCTACCTCGACTAACAACCGGCCGACCGATTTCATTCAAATAACCTTATGGACAATAACATCTGCTATGTCATGAAAATAGCTCAATAGAATATATCGCAAGTCATACACATAATTATAAAGTCAATTTTTGAAAAGATTTTGACTAACTAGCAGCTATTTTTTTATATTAAAAAAATTGTTATTATAAACATATATATTCACACATATAAAACATGATTGCTAACAAGCAAATATTTTTTTAAATTCACAATTAATTTTAACTTTTTTCTTGACTTGCAAATATTTTTAAAGTTTTTTTTTTTTGTTAACATATACATTTTTAAAGGTTTTTTTTTATTAACTTATATTTATATAAAATTATTAATAGTTTCTTAAACTTTTCTTGTTCAATACTTATATGCATACATTCTTTCATATACCGGTTGTCCGAAAGTTGTAGAAACGGTCGAATAACTCGTGGAACATCCATTACGCACGTTAACCTATATTTACTTGGTTGTTTATTTTCATATCTTTGACCATGTAGTAACTCTAGCTACAGTTTCGGTAAATTAAAAGATGCCGCATCGTAAATGTATGATATGAAAATAACAATAAAAAGAGGACTTAATCTAATCATCCAGAATAACTATTTCAAATTCAATAGTAAATATTATAGGCAGAATCACGGAGCCCCAATGGGGTCACCTATTTCAGGTTTTTCAGCTGAATATACTCTTCGCCCATTGGAAAATAAAGTTTTTGGCACATTTCACTTAACACCTCACACTTGGCTCAGATATGTTGATGATATTTTTATAATTTGGCAGCATAGTCTTGATGAACTTAAAATATTTATAAATCAACTAAACTCAATTGACAATAACATTAAATTCACTATTGAAATTGAACATAATAAAAGTCTTCCATTCCTTGATGTAACGTTAACCAGAACAAATAAATCTATCGACAGAGCTGTTTTCCAGGAAAGTATGGCGAACCAATCTACCATACCAAATAACGCATGTTCTCCCTTTACATACAAAATTTCAGCCTACAGATTTCTCATAAGACGAGTCTTTATAATATGTACTGAAAATAAATTGAATAATGAATTAGATAATATTCGTAAAATTGCTTATAATAATGGTTTTAAAGTACACCATATTAATAAATTAATCATGGATATCACCAATAATAAGAAACCAGAAAAGAAAGATGATTCGCAAAAATACAAACTTTGTACTCTTCAATATTATCCAAGCTTTTTTGAAAAATTAAAACACAGCCTTAAACGGTTCAATATCTGCTTAATAGCTAAATCACCTAACAAATTAAAGAATATCATTTGCAGTAAAATTGACCCAATTAATTTTGAGAATTATTCAGGAGTATATGAAATACCTTTTATTAAAGAAGACAGATCCAGGAATTACTACATAGGCATGACCAGCAGGAAATTTAATTGCAGAAAAAAAGAGCACATAGCTGATATTAAATACAAGAGAAAAACTACAGCCCTGGCAAGATTATATCAAGAAGAAACCATCCAAATAAATTTCAATGAAAGTAAAATAATATTTCCCTCCAGTCTATACTATCCATCCATAATAAGAGAAATCATAGCGATACAAACACGCAAAAATACAATATGTAACGATGCGGCATCTTTTAATTTACCGAAACTGTGGCTAGAGTTACTCCATGGTCAAAGATATGAAAATAAACAACCATGTAAATAATAGATAACGTGCGTAATTTAAAAAAAAGTACATGAAAATAATAACTTTAAAGCCCGTGCAGCTTTAGAATATTCTTATTTTGTTTTTGAAAATGACTCGGAAAGAGTCGAAACATGTAAAACAACTAATAAAAGGTTATTTTAATTTATATTAAGTTGTTAATTTTACATCTTTAGCATTTAAAAGTAATAAATTATTACAAGGTGTTATAATTTATTATATTATCATAATGTTTTAGAATCAAAAATTTTAATGAATTTTTTGTAGACTAATTTGTATTAAAACAGTAAAAAAGCTGTTTAACAAAAATTTTATAAATATCTGAAAACATAATAAGAATTTAGCCAGTAGGTGGCGCACCAGCAAAGAATTATAATTTGCAGCAGATTAGGAATCTTTGTTTGTTCTCAGGGTCGTAAGTTGCTTGCGAAATCAGACAGGGCTTTGAAATCATTTGATGGGGCTAATTAAAAACTTATATATATATTTTTTAATCTCTATTTTAATAATAAATGTCCTCCGTGGGGGAATGTGTAAAACCTAAACTGTATTTACGCAAAAAGAAATTCATTGTTATTATTAAAAGATTATGAAGTCTTAGAGCGGTCTCAGGAGTTAATACGTAAAGGACTTGGGGACAAGAAGCTGTTAGGAAGGGGTACTGGACACACTCTGTCCCTTCTTTATCTTACTATTTTCATTACTATTTTTATTATTATTATAAAAGTATAGTGTTTTATGACCCACGTAACACATAGAAAATATCTTTGCGAACCGCGAGAAAAAAAAATTGAGTATGGTTGTTTTTTCAAGAGATGCAAACATCTGTTCATTCTTTCTTAATGAGCAGTGATGTTTGCTTGGAAATTTAGCATTGTTTGGTTTTTTTTTTTTAATATGTTGTAAGAAACTTAATGCTGTCGTTTTTAGGCTTAATGCTGACAATATTCGATGAAATAACATATCTTTACTATGAATTATTCTTATGAAGCTCTTCTGACAAATCCAGAATATATTCATAGTTTATCATTTTTACACTTTCCTTTTATTGTGCTTAATTTTTACAATATATTTTCCTTCGATTTTCACACATGTGATTTCATTTCAACTATATATATATATATATACAGGGTGTCCAAAAAGTCTGGAAACGGCCGAATAACTCGAGAAATATATATCCGATTGGAAAACAGAAATATGCATGTTCAATATATTTGAAAAAAATATTTAAGGATATCAAAGTTGCCCTCCGCCCCGCTGGAGGGGAAGAGGGGCAACTTTGAAATCTTAAATGATAACCCTCCTTTTTTATTGCATATTTGGATTCTACGGGAAAAAATACCTAACTTTTATATTGAACATTTTCTTCGGAAAATCGTAGATGGCGTTGTAATCGAGTAAAATGAAGTGAGAATCGTTTACATTGATAGGTCTGGAAACGGCGTATAACTCCAGAAATATATATCGGATTGCAAAACGAAATAATACGTGTTCAATATTTTAGTAAAATCTATTGAGGTATGTAATCCTATTTAGGTAATCCGATGTATATTTCTCGAGTTATTCGCCGTTTCCAGACTTTTTAATGGGCACGCTTTTCACTGTATTTTACTCGATTACAGCGCCATCTACGATTTTCCGAAGAAAACGTTTAAAATAAAAGTTACGTATTTTCCCCCGTAGAATCCGAATCTGCAATAAAAGGGGGGGGGGGGTTATTATTTAAGATTTCCAAGTTGCCCCTTGCCACAAGGGGGCAGAGTTGAGGGGACAACTTTGATAACCCTGAACAGATTTTTCAAATATATTGAACATGCATATTTCCGTTTTTCAATCCGATGTATATTTCTCGAGTTATTCGGCCTTTTCCAGACTTTTCGCATACTCTGTATATATATACTAGTATGTAACCCCCTTCAAAAATGATGGATTGTTGATTTGCATTGCATTTTTAAACAAACGGCGTGAAGATTTCATTAGTGAAAGGTTTGTATTGTAAAAAAGTACATTTTAAAAATGAAAAATCATTTCTAAAAATACAAATGATGAGGATTTTTTTTCCCTCAATATTCAATTTTTGAAATAGTTCAATGATTAGACAAAACATTCAAATTAAATATTTAAAAAATAATCCATTTGCGAAAGTTTTGTAAAAAAGTGTTACCAATGCGTTTCTAAAGAGTTATTCAACACGTAGCTCATTGTTTGGTTACATAAGCAAATTACGCGGTACTATATTTTAATTACGTTTCATTTGAAAAAAATCATTTTATTTACGATGGAAGCAAATTTTCAAAGTTTAGGAGGATTTAGCTAGGATAAGCTAGGCTCTTAAAAGTTGATGTAACTAAGAAAAGAAATAACATTAAGCTATAGCTTTTAAAAGTTATAATAAATCAATACGTCTGGAATTTTTCTTATTTTAAAAATATGCTTATATACATTTTGTACAATTATTATATATATTTTATAAGACTTTATATTGTTATTTTAGATATTAATTTCCAAAAGAAACTATCTTCGTTTATATTAACCCTCTGACTGCTTATCCCGCGATTTCCACAGGCAAAACATTTGTAGGAATTCCTTATATTCCTTATATTCAATTTGTCATTAAAGAAAGTTATAATATTTTGTAAAAATTGGTCCCTGAAGAGCTGTATATGTGGCGTATGTGCACATTTCTTTATTATTAATTGACAACAAGGGAGTCTTGCTACCAGAGACGGTTGCTCGCTTGGCTTTTTAAATGAGTGTGCGATTTTTTTTTTTCTCTTGTGAACCATACCTTTCTTATTTTATATATTTAATTGTCCTTTTAAATTTTACTGGTGTGAGTATAATATATTTGTACTTATGTTGTTTGATGATACTACAAAGGTTTTAATGTAGTAATTCGGTATGATTCAGTTTAATTATTTCACAATACATCTATTTATTTACATACCCAACAGCTATTAAGAATTCAACCTTTCAGAAACACAATTACCTGCCTCTAAAAGGGTTAATTGTCGTTGATTTAAATGAGTTAAATTCAACTATTTTAAAACAGCTATACCTGTTGTGATGCAACTGTAATTTCATTAGAATTGTAGGTTTATTTATTTATTTATTTATTTTTAGAATGTTTTATTGGTACAGGATTTTGCTCAAATGTATAAACGAAACAAAACCCAAGCAATTCTAATTGGTATATTTGCAGCTCTACTTTTTGAAACTCCAAAAATGATATTATACCTAATTATATTTCAGCATTTTGCAACAAATTTTAATAGAGTTTCTGGCTGTTTTTAAATGCTAAAAAATAATTATATATTATCCTATAAAATAAGGAGATTACGAAATCAGCGGTTCAAATATTAAACAGAAATTTTCTAATCAGACCTGTGTGAAATTCCAAGAAAAGCAGGCAAATTGTTAAAAAAAAAGAAAAGAAAAGAAAAGGAAAAAAAAGAAAGAAAAATAATACACAATTCTGTGTACCTCATGAGTAGATGTAATCCCTAAAAGAAACAGGTGTTTCTTGGAAAACCAATGTAATATTCCCTGTATTTTCCAGAATGTTAAAGAATATTTTAAATTTCCTCGAAATTTTCTTTTCTTTTCTTTTCTTTTCTTTTTTATTTATTTATTTTTTCGGTAATATTTTTAATTTCCTGCGTTTGAAATATTTATATTTTTAAAAAAATGTCATGCACGTGAGATTCTGGCAAAAACAATGCGTAGTGTAGAGCATGTCATGTTTATATTTTCCATTTTAAAAACACGGATCAGGTTGCGGATCGCAGACACAGCTGTTTCAAAATCTTGCTCCAACCCCAGAGCCGTCCTTTGCGAAAGCGATGCCCAGTGCCAGAACTTTTGCCATTTCCTTTCATATAAAATTAGTTAATACATCTCATCATCACCCCTACCTTCCCATAACGCAATCATGGGGAAATAAAAGGAAGAAAGAAACAGTCTTACATGGCACACGTTTGGGTGCAGAGTCCTATCATCAAAATTTTGTGCCATGGGTGCCGAAAATATTTTGGACATTATATGTAGATTATCATATTTTTACTAATACACACAAGAAAGTAAGCATAAATCAAACACTTTGTGCGAATTTTAATTCATAGACTAAAACCATTCAAATGAAAAAATGGAACAAAAAATTACATACGGCCGTTTCGAGGATTCTTGGATCCCCCTTCCTCAATGAAAAAAAAAAAAAAAAAAGGAAAAACATTTGAAATGGGTTTAAAGAACTCCTCGGTTATAGCCCCGAGTACTGGCTTTATTGAAAATGCCAAAGCAAGAGTTTATATATCCCAAAGAAATGACGTAATGAACCGAAACTAACTGATAAAAGGAGTCACTGCGCACGATCCCTCCACACGTGCAAAAGAAAAGGGGTGCTGGTCATATCATTCACTATGGAAGAAGTATAAATAAATACTATGAATAAAGTAAGCCTCGTAAAAGTCCACAACCATAACTGAATTACATTTGTGGATAATTTTAGCCTCTGGTTAATTAAACTGGTGGTTGGAATTCCAACAATGTTTAGCTATTGTAGATTTCTCACATTCCTGCTTTTTAACATAATTTTGGTGTTCCTTCAGCCTAACTCTAAGAGCACACTTCGTCTGTCCAATGTAAGAGAGGCCGTACTCACAAAAAATTCTATAAATGTCCCAGGTATTATGGTCGTTAATTGGATCTTTGAGATTGGAGAAAGAAACTTTATTGGTTGGAGATAAAACAAATTTGAAATTAAACCTATTTAGAATACGAGAAATTTGTGTACATATTTTATGAAAATAAGGTAAGACAGTAACATTTTTAAATTCTTTATTTGCTGGAACAGAATCATTGATTGTCGGAGGTTTAAATAAAATACGGATTATGATATTCAAGTTGAATCCACGACCAACGGCGACTGCTTTAATATACTAGTTAATTTCACTATGAAACAATTCGGGATTTGAAAAAATTTTACGTGCACGGAAAATAAGAGTATTGAAAGCTGCCAGTTTTTGATGTGGGGGATCATTAGATCTATAATGAAGGGGCAAACTTACTGCAAAAGGTTTACGGTAAACTGTCGCCAAAAATTCACAGTCATTACGAATTACTAGGACATCTAGAAAAGCTAGATGTTTTTGAGTTTCAATTTCAAATATAAACTGGATACATGCATCAATTGAATTAAATATATTTAGTAGAGCGTTAATATTACATTTAGACAAATCAATTAAAGCAAAGGAATCATCTACGTAACGTGTGTAAAATAGGAATTGTATTAATTTAAATAATTTAACTAATTTAACCAAAGAATTTTTACACAAGAAAGTGTAGGAAAATTACAAAATGCACATAAATAAAAAAACTAGGAAGAATTGTACACACAAACTGTATTGTTTTTAGTATTGAAGTTTTTCCATTAAAACATATAATGACTGTGGCAATTTTAACTTACGTAAGTTGTGTATATAACGAATCAGTATTTCTTTAATTTATTACATTAACATGTTTTGCAAAAAAGAGAAAAAAGGAAAATTTTCGAGCTTCGGAAATATAAGGGCTTGGGAAAGGTTTGCCTGGAGCTAACGGGTACTGTTTGTTGTGTGAGCAAAGAACAGGAATATTCGTACAATAGTAGAGTATATCAAGTAACCTTCATTGAATTAAACATAAAAATTTCTGTACAACAAAATCCGGTGTGAGTATTAGAATTCACAGATACAAGATTACTTACCATTTTTATTACCAGCCAGTACCGAGGACTATTTTCATATGAGCACATTGTTAGGTACTCCCGCTTCGTTGTCTGTCCGTCACAGAGCCGGTTTTCAGAAACTATGTAACTTACAGTCATGAAATTTTGTGTACTTTTAGCTAAATATCTATTATGAAACTCAAAATCATAAAATTTGAAAAAAATCGCATTATTTCAATATATAGAGATAATAAACCAAAAATCTAACAGCCTTTTCCTATTAAATTTAAACATTTTTCGCTATAGCAGCTGCCAACAATTAAAAATCCACATTAAAATTCTTTCTACAATAATTAATTTCCTATTGAAAGATTTCCACGTGAAAAATAAAAACGAAATAAAAAGTTTCAACAATTGAAAGAAAGATTAATATGATGTTATATTGGTAATAGAACAGAAATTTTCAAACATTTCTCAATAATACAAGGAGTATGAGTATGTGTAAATACAGAAAACAGCTTAACATGACGTCATTAGAGAAATAAAAAGTAAATTAATCTTACGTCTAACATTTTGAAAGTCTTTATACAACATGTTTAATTTTGAAATTGATTTTTTGTTTTTAATATCGTATTTAGTCCACATGACAGATACTATTATGACAGAGTATGATAAGACCGGTTCAGATTTTCGAAAAAACGAGAAAAATAGACCGTTAAATTTTTACTTTATAAAAAAACGACTTTTTTTTTTTTTTTTTTTTTAAGAAAATGAAATTTATTTTGATTTATTAAAGGAAGGATAAAGTATTTTGAAAGGAATATTAAACGAAACCCTTTGTGCGATCTTCGATCTTACTTACTCACTTGTTTCTTTTTTCCCTGTGGTAGATAACTTTTAAAAAATCCTAGTTTAACTGTATGGAGAGATTTTTTTTTTCAAAAATTGGCACGAAAAAATAAGTCCAATGTGTCGTATATTATATACAAGGGGGGGGGGGGGGTGCGAAATAAGCTACAAAAATTTTGTTTTTCGAAATTGATTTTGGCATAGCACGCAAAAGTTGTGTAATGGCGACAGTTAGAACTGACAAAATTTTTTTCCATCTTTAGACTCAATATTTAGGCGCGCCCCTCTGACATTGAAAAAACAGAAAAAAAGGAGAAAAATCGTTTTTTGTGAAATAATATATTTTAAAAAATATTCCAAAATTTTTACTAGCATAATATGAAAATGTTACACAATGGGTCAGTTATAACTCACAAATTTTTTTATCAATTTCTCTCAATATTTACTCGCGCATCTTTGACATAAAACATTGGGAAAAAAATAAAAATATATCGGATTTTCTAAAAAACTGTACTTGGAAAATTACTTTTCGAAATTGGTATTCACATTAATTGATTAATTAAATAGTACTATAAATAATAACAATTCTATAATTATTACGTAATTTAACTTTTTATTCTTTTTTTTTATTCTTTTTTTTTTTTTTTTTTTTTTTTTTTTTAACGAAATTATTACTAGCATACATATATATTTTTTAATTACACGCAGACAGAATACATATTAGAACAAAAAACTACAAATTTAAATGCATTTAATAATATCTGATACAAATTGAATATTAGGTGTTAGAATAATATTGTCCCTTGTTGTCGCATGTTGGAAATTCTTTCCCTGCTTGAAGTTTGGCACGAATATATCCGTCTCTTGCAGTCTCACCACAAACTCTCATTGCAGCTTCAGATATTAGTTTAACACATCGTTCAACAGATTGCGTGTGACATGGGAATTCCTCAAAAGTTATTAATGGAAACTGTTTTTCTTTGCACATTTCTTTCAAGTCTTTGTACTTTATATGCATTGTAACAGTTGCAGCAGTGTTTGAACAATCAATTAACTCAATATAATCGGCTGCTTCAAAATTGAGTTTGGGAAGCTTGAAAAAACGACATCCACCCAAGTTCTCCGTCTTCTTATCTCGGGCGCTGAGAATACGCCTAACAGCTAATTCCCGGATGTGTTTTCTAGAAACATGTAGCATTACTAATAATAGGTGTTCAGGAAGTGCTAAATATGCATTGTTTGAGAATACTTTGTAAGTAATTTGCTTAACATTATCTGGAAGCTGCCTTGCAAGGGAAATCATTTTTCAGTAATGTTGGGCACCATACAGGCAATTCGATTTCATTTTTATCTCAAACCACATTGGAGCATGCACCAGCATTACATACTTCACGAGTATTATAAAATTTTGTGACGGTCTTGGAGTGCTAATATATAACCGTAAAATCCGTTTTGCAGTGGTCAATCATCGTGCATGACTTCTTTTATCTGGGTTTTTGCCAGTCATGTTAGAAGAGCAAGTACCATCTTTTATGGCAAGACAGATGCGATACAAATGTTGTTGGTCAGTACTTAGCTTTTGGATATCTTTCAGATTCATAGGCTGAATTTGATCAAATTTGACCACTGGATTCTTTTCGCAATCTTTTAGAAGAAATCCAATAGGTCCAGAATATGTATACGGTCCTTTTGTGCAACCGTCCATTTCCAGAAGAAGGTGCCTTAGTGGCAACTCTTTACTATGTAACATACACATTTTCCATTGTAATGGTCTTCCAATGTATATCTGAAGCAAACGTATTACTCCGCCTTTCCATTCCGTATTCGCATTTGTTCCGTCACATCCGATAACCGATAGGTTCTGCAAACTCATATTATACGTTTTTGTAAATCTGATAATACCTTGGGCTATTTCTTTTGCACTTTCACCAGCGGTTAACACCAGCGGTTATGACCTATATACTTGCTACCCGGTTCCTCTATTATGCTACATGCGCTTCTGATGTTAATTTTCGATGACTAGATATTTGTTGAAAAGTTATATTTGAATGCGTGCGTACGATATTATTAAATGCCATTCAAATTTATAGATTTTGTTCTGATCTGTATTCTGTCTGTGTGCAATTCAATAAAAAAAAAGCTAAATTAAAATTAAAATGAAAAATATTAATGTCAATACCAATTTCGAAAAATAATTTTCATAGTATAGTTTTTTAGAAAATCCAATATAGTTTTCATTTTTCTCCAATTTTCGATGTCAAAGAGGCGCGGTTAAATATTGATAGAAATTGATAAAAATTTTGTAGATTCTAACTGACCCATTATGTAACATTTTCACTGTATGCTAATAAAAATTTTGGAAAATTTTTCAAAATATATTTTTTCACAAAAAACGATTTTTTCTTTTTTTCTGTTTTTCAATGTTAGAGGGGCGCGGTTAAATATTGAGCAATATGGTGAAACTTGTTGTGAGTTCTAACTGATCCATTAAACAACTTTTGCGTACTATGCCAAAATCCATTTCTAAAAAAAAAAAAAAAAATTCGGCCCACCGTATTATATGCCCAGACCTATAGTCAAAATGCTAATACCCTGATGTATGTTGATACAGATGAAAATAGAATAATATATTGTTAGAAATATTCAATTTTAATCACAATTTTGTACAAGGTTTTTTAAATTTAACTTTTATTTCTTAGATGTTGAAAATGATTTTCCTTCTTTTGAAGTTAATTATTTATCTAAGTGAAGGTCTTAGTTTAAAAAAAATTAACAGTACGTCAAAATTTTACTTAATCTTAGAAAATGTACTATCAGAAAATAACTTAAGTGAATAATTATATAGAAAAGTACATAGCCATCTTCAAAAAAAAATTTTTTTTATCACACATTATACTCGTTATTCAAAAATGAATGTTTTATTTTATTATTATTCTTTTACCGTGTTACATCTTTGGGAAAAAAAAAAAAAAAAAAAAAAAAAAAAACTCATTCTAATTTAAACTAATGAATTTGCATCATTTAAGTGACAAAAAGAGGGTAAAGATTGTAAGAATAAATGTTCTATATGTACATGCTATTATTATTATTATTATTGTTTCATTTCATTTTTTTTTTTTTTTTTTTTTTTTTTTGCAATTTGCGCTCAAACAGGAAAAACAAAATTTTAAGGAAAACGCACGAAAAATTAAAAAAAGAACAAGCATTGGAGTTTCTGTTAAAGTATTCATTGCCAGTTTTCAATATCTGTCTATCTATCTATCTATTTATCTATCTATCTATCTATATCTATCTATATCTATCTATCGATCGACGTCTCTCTCCCCATATATATATATATATGTACGAGAGAGGGTTATTAATTTATAATGAATCCATTCATTACTGTTGTTCTTTAGTTGATTCAGCACACTTCCTTTCTTTTAACAGAAATGATTTTACTTAATGCAGTTTGAATTTAATTTATTAATATCTAATTAACTTCTTCGATTTGCGAGGGACAATAGCCTATCTAAATCACTTCATCAATCATGCTACTTTAATATATTGGGTCATCCAGAAAGTTCTGATGTTTTTCAAAAAGAAGCGCAGTTTCCTGCTACTGCTAATAAGGAGTGTACTTGAATGACCCAGATATGTACATTAGGTGTTTTCTGCTTGCGTTGCCTAATTCTTGCTTGGGTTGTGGCATAATTTTTGTTTCAGTGCAGTGCTAAGAATGGCGAACAGAAAAGTTAATTTTAGTCAATAATGTTCTTTTGTTTAAAAAAGGTCAAAATGATAGTCAGACTGCTCATAAAATTTGTGCTGTATATGGACAAAGTGCTGTTTCAGGTGATACATTTTTGAGAAGTTCGTTCAAGTGCGAAAATTTCAGCTTCGAAGAGGATGCCGCTTTGGTTGGTTATCTCTTACGGCCAATAATCTGCGTTCGGGACATAGGCCGGCGTGGGGAGCGCTCTCCGTGTGGGTTTTTCTAAGGGATCCTAACCCTTATTCGAAGGCAAGGTTCGAAGAAAAGCACGGAAAACTCCGAAAGGTTAGGTCGACGAGGGCGACAGGGGTTTGAACCCAGCACCTCCCGTCTACCAGCTTTGAGAGCAGAACCTCTTAGCAACTGGTTGGGCGATGCCGCTCTGACGACCATCTTTTGTAAAGGAGGATCCCTTAAAAGAAGGTATCGCTGCAAATCCACGTTTCACAGTCCAGAAGCTATCGCACAGACTAAATATTTCGAAAAGTACAGTGTATGATCATCATCTACGCTTAAAGTTTGTATATCTGTGCAAGAAATTAAAATCTAAATGCAGATTCTAACAGAAAGAATATTTTCTCCTATTTTATTTAAAGTCATATTTATATTTTGCATTATGGAATACGTGATAAATATTTCGCAATGAAATTAACATAATTGCCCTGAAGGTGACAAAACCAATCAAAGATGCAGTTTAAAATACATAATGTAAGGATGGTTTTGATTAGTTCGGTTCCTAAGGGCCCGAAAGTATCGTAACACGCAAATACTTTTTTTAGGACAATATAAAAGCCAAGAAACGTTTTCTCTATCCTAGAGCGTATTAAAGATATTTCTCCATAACTCCTACAAACTTCCAAATTTTTCCGTGTCTATATGCGTAAAAAGTGTTTAATTATCTTTTTTGTTTTGTTTTGTTTTCAGGAAAATCATATCCCAAAGCTGATTATTAAATTAATATTTGAAATGTTATCATTATATTATTTGAAATGTTAATGTCTCATAACTACTAGTAGTATTTCTTGTTATGACAATATGACAATACAAAAGTCTTGATACCTTTTCCCTTGATCATAGTAAACTGTAAACTTATTTCATAATCACCCATATAAACTTGTAATTTTTTCCGTGTTTATATGATTATAAAATGTTTAAATATTTATTTTATTTTACTTTTTAGGAAAAGCAAAATCTGAATATTAGTTTAATGTTCCTACTGAAAATATTATTAAAGCTATTTCATCAGATTGTAAAGAACTAATGCTTGGCAAACAATGAGGTATTTTATACTCAATTCACAAAGCTCACTCTATGTTACTGGTGTTAGTTGAATAAATTTATATTCATTGTCTTGTTTACAATTTAAAGGGTAAGCTTTGACTGGGTATAGAATAGGTATAGTTTTGTTTCATATTTTAATATTTATTTTTTTATTCACGATTATTAAAAGGCTGGAATCTATAGTTTAAAGATGAAAAGTTTCTTTGAAATAGTTTAGTTTACATCTAATGAAATTTCGACTACTAAATAGTTTTTGAATGTATGGACAAACATGCTAATAAAACAGAAAAAAACATCTCAAAACACCGAAAAAAACATCCCTAATGCAGGTTGAAATGGAGAATTGAAAAATTAAATAAAAATATTTTTAACAGTTACTAAAAATTATGTCTCCTTCAATTTTATCCATGGTACGTTCTGTAACATTTATATTTTTATAAAATATTTTAATATCTATTTATTTATTGTTGTTTTTCAGGAAAATCGCATGCAGAAAACTAATTAATAATTTAATGTTTGTTGTAAAATATATTATAATAAATCTGTAAAAAATTAACAGTGTTAAATTTCAATTTGATTTCAATTGAAAGTCTGTTTTTTTAAATAAAAATTTAAATGGCTTTAAAAGTTTTTCGCCAAGAGTTTTATGCTCTCCTTCCAACCAGTATTGATGGACTCCATGGTCAAATGACTCATGATGTGAAAATGGTTGTATTTTCAACAAAATTATGGTACACATACAAGTTATTTAAAATATAAATAGATGGCGCTGAACAATTTTCATTTCAGTATAATTTAAAAATAATTACAATTTAAAACAAGATCGAAAAATTATATGTCGAGCATAGATTATGTAACACTTTCCAACACTTCCGAATTACTTTTAGAAATCTTTATCATTTAATTAGGTGAAAGCTGATGTCTAAATAAAGAATTTGGAAAACTCATAACACATTTAAAAATCCAATTTCAGGAATTACCAACAACATTCAGAAATATATCCGAATTCTTTTGTGCCTCCCTGTATATGTCCTATACATTTGTATATATACTAAATAGAATGCTAAAATTTAGTTCGGTTTAGAAAACGCAGTAGAGAATTCCTTTTAGCAATTTCCCGCCAATAAAGAGAAATATACACTAGATGTTTTGTTCTGCCCTGTAATATAAAATTTATACATTCCAATTAGTAGGCTAAATTAGTTAAATTTGAAAAAACATTCAACAACTGAAAACACAAATACAGCAATTATTATTAACCGAATTCTTTTGTGTCCCTGTAGATGAACGAAGAATGCTATAAACACAATAATGAAATGCGCTGAATTGATATATACTAATTTAAATATGTTTGAAATAGAGAAACATTATTAAAATGAACAGCAAACAATTATTTCCTATTCACCGTAACGTAACGGAATTATTTTTAGTGTCCCTGTAAAGGAACTATAAGTGCTATGCACACACTATTCTATAGTAAGCCTCCTGTAGTGCACCTCAGTGATATATATCAATTTAAATGTGTTTGAAATAGTGTAACATCCTTAAAATAAACCGCAAATGATTTTTCCCCATAGACCTTAATGTAACGGAATTCTTTTGAGTGTCTCTCTAAAGGAACGATAAATGCTACACACTTTATTTTCAATACCGAATATGCCACAGTAAACCGCAATAAACCTCAATATATCAATTGCATGAAAGTCAGAATATATATAAGCGAGTTAGAGTACGGACAGACAAACAGACAAATTCGAATTTATAAGCACTTTTCAACTATGTTGGAAAGTGTTAAACACGGATCTTTCAGTAAAATGTACTGAAATTAATTATTTTAATCTTATAATATTTATTGCTCGAAATGTACGTGTTATGTATGTGTACATATATGTAAGTGTTTGAAAAAAAAGAACATTATTTTATGAATTATCAAAAAAAATTTCATTCGTTCACTTTTAACTGACATAGAAAAAACCTCTATGTTTGAGCATTTGCATAATTTTATTAAATCCATCAAAAATCTTATAGCTGAATTTAATCACACAGAAAATTTATTTAACTATAAAAGATAAAAAGGCTTATTTAATTCGCTGTAGAAGAAAAAGAAAACTCTAAGAATGTAAAAAAAAGTACAATAACAATAATGATTAAATTCCAGATCTCCTTTATTAGCTTATTCTTTCAATCTTTATCATTTTTCATGTTTATGAAAAGTCACAGCAATCCATCGTTGTCACAAGTTAATCTCGGAAAATGAAACATTTGAAGTTACTGAAAAAATTAATAGCTCAAAAAGTATCTGTCACAAAATTGTTAGACAAACTGCGTTAGAAAGGTGAAAAAATTTATTTTTCTTGATATAAATTTCAAATCGAATGATTATGCCATTTTTCAAATCATAAATTTCAAAAATGACCAAACTTCACAATGAAGTACTATAGCGAAACAGATACGCGTAAAAAGATAATGATAACGGTTGTTGCTTTCGGTCGAGAATGGACCAAACGATGTTCGCATTTTAATATTTTAACCGTTTTTAACGAAATTCTGTAACTTTAGAAGAATTTTTCTTTGAATAGGCAATAGAAATGCATAAAATCGTTACAAAAATGTTAAAATTACAAAAAGGATAGACGCAAATGATCAGATATGAAAAATAAAGAAGAAATTTGGTACTTTCGTGTTATAGCAGCCACCAAGCATGAAATATTTTCGTTTCTGTTTTCATTAATATATTGTAAATTTGGTACGATCGTGTTATAGCGGCTTCCAAGGATGAACTGCCAAGAGGCCAAGATTTATCGCCAAATTATAAAGCATATATGACATTATAATAGTATATGATATATATATAACATTTCTTGACGTATGTGGCCAAGTTATAGTCATATATGATGCATATATGATGTATATATATGACATGTGTATAGGATGTATATACGACAGATAAGACATAAATAATATGTGTATAATGACGTATATGGCACATATAGGAATGTTTGGAATATATAAATACATGCGTATATAGGATGCATATATAAGCTTTGCGATGGATGATCTTGGCGAAATCATAACTGCAACCTTGGCACAATCATGATTGGGGGAGCCGCTATAACACGAAAATACGTTTTTTTTTTTTTTTTTTTTTTTTTTTTTTTTTTTTGAGGCCCATACAGGGCTAATTCTTTCAGTCTACAGTAAAATTCATGTTTATGAAAAGTCACAGCCACTCCATATATAAAAGAGGACACCCTTTATACATAGCTATACAAATGGTTGTTACTGACGGTATTAAAAATTAAATTGTCTGTCTTTATTATGCCGGTAATTCCGCTTGTATTTCCTTTCTCAGTACCTAATTGCCCTACAGCGGGCGCAGACCCCATTTAAAGGATCCAACGAAGTTAAACTCGTAAACGGACATTTCTAAGGGGGTCCCGTGGTTCTATCTCTCATAGGAATGAAGTTAACCCCCGGGGGTGTAAGTTCTTGTAAGTTCCTGGCGGGGGAAAAGGTTCAGTAAGACCTTTTTGGTGCTCCCCCTCATGTAAAGCCCTTCATTTAACATATCAATAGATAGATCTCGTCAAGCACTATGGTCTGGTCCTACTCTCACCCCCACCCCCTCCCTTAAGAAGCAAATTTCTCTGTTTCAACTCTTTTTAAATTTTATTTTTTCCCATCTTTCTCAGCCCATTTAAGCCCCACAGAGGGCGTAGGCCTCTTCTAAAGGATCCAACGAAGTTAAACTCGTCGAGGCTGACATTTCTAAGAGGGTCCCGAGGCCCTATCTCCCATAGGGAGACATTCAAGGTGTTCAAACCCCGTCATGTAACATATCAAAAGTTTGATCTCATCAAGCACTTTTGTCTGGTTCTACTCTCCCCCTCCTTCTCTCCCGTCTCCTGTCAGGAGCACTTTTCTTATTTATTTTCTTCAATTTCTCATAATTATTTTAGTTTTTCCGATTTTTCTCTGTTCCTATGGGCCGGACAGCTCCAAAATTTCACCAAAATTAGCTGTAAACCACCTAAAGGTATTTCACCCCCCCCCACTTCTTTTGGCGTCCTCGGTTTTCACGTATCTCTCGAGGGGGGGCCGTCAGAGGGGATCCCTTTTAAAGTCCCATCTCTCAATTGCAAGTGAGTATTCATTTTAAAGGTCTCGTAGAGCACTTGTGTTTTGTATAGCTCCCCCCTCCCTTCCCCTCACCGCTCTCCAAGAGCCCGTCAATTAATGCTAACTCTTCATTTGTTAAACAACTTCTCTTAGCTCCATCATAAAAGCTGCTATCATAGAACTTTTCATTACATTTAAAAGTTATCTTTTAAGTGCTAAAGTGTTTTGAACCATTAAAAATAGTTTAAAGGGTTTCATTAAGCCAGCACATTTGTAAACAACTTCTACCTCGCCACGTCTCAGCCCATTGGAGCCACATCTTTTTACTATTATATTTATTAAAAATACTTCTAGTCACCGAATCTTTTTAAAACTTGGTGTGTTCGTGCCTAATATATTCCGCCAGCCTCACAAAAAATCTTTGAGCGCTAACTAAATTCTAAAGTGGAGAAGCTGGCTTATGCTAACAAGCACTTTTTTTTGACGAGTTAGACTTGGTTGAAAAAATCTCAACGATAAAAGCCGTGTGTGGCCAATCTATATTCTGCCGTAAGGTAGAATTTTTCCCGCTTGTATGCTAGATCTTCTCTTAAAACAGCATTAAAAAGATTCTTTAAATACAACTAAAAATTACCCTCTGAAAAATGCTAAAATATTAATTAATATTGAAGAAGAACTGATGAATTGAAGTTGGTTGGTTATTTGTTAGACCGATTACCTACACTAGTGGTATAGGCTGGCAGGGAGAGTGTCCTCCATAGGGGTCTTTCTAAGGGATCCTAACCCGCAATTACACAAGGTTCGCAGAAAACTACGGAAAACCCCGAACGGTTAGGCACATGAGCGCGACCGGGGTTTGAATCCAGCACTTCCTGTCTACCACCTTTAGAAAGCAGAACCTCTCAGCCACTGGTGGGGCCTTGTGAATTCAAATTAATCGTTTATCGCAGAATGACACAGTTCTGCCATTAAATCCCTGCCTTTTATTTATTTTTGTATTATTCCGGAAATATTTGGACACATTTAGTTTCCGTACCTATTGCACAATTTTCAAATATATTATTTGGACATATCAAATAATAATAATAATAATAATAATAATCATAATAATAAGTGAAAAATAAAAATAAGTTTTTAATTTTTAAATTATGTTAAAAAATCATTTACAGTATTTATTATCTTTTTATTTCCTTTATAACTTTACTTAATTAGTAATTGTAATTTATTAGTACGTATATCTAAAACATACACTATATTTCCAATGATGACCGGTCACTTGCGATTTTAGACGTTTTGTTAAATATCTGGAAAGATACACGAGGAATTATCCTGAAACTTCAGGAGTGTAAACAACATGATAGACGTCATATATTTCCGCGAAGATTTTTTCCCGAAACCCCATAAGGGGCCGTCAACAAATTGAAGAATAACGAATATCTTTTGGATAACCCTGTAAAAACTAATATTGCAAAAGCATTCAAACTGTAGATGATGTTTAAGTGGCTCATTGTAATAATTTGGGTTCATTTTTAGGAAGATAGCATGTATACTCGAAGAGAAATTCAGGTTTTTATAAAAACAGTCCCAAATTTTACCAAGGTTTTTGCTTATAATTTCCAGAGTTTTTAATAGAAAAACAAGTCATTTTCAGAAAATATGACAAACAAAATTGTCCACAATACCCTGCAATCAGAATTAAAAAATAATAAAAATTGTATGAAAAATAAGCATGTTTATTAAATATTGTTTCACTGCGCATGCGCGAATTCAATCAAAATATACTGTGCATAATATATTAGCTAAATGTATAGACTAACTTTTATGAAAGTCTCAAAAACATAGCTTGAAAATTCTGATAGTAATCGTCGATAGAATAATCTCGAAATTCGCTGTGCCCAAAAGGAAGCAAAAAGATGAGGGTTTGTATCCAAATATACTAGCTTATGAAAGTTGACATAATAAGAATGAAGTGTCTCTCATTCTATATTTGATACAACCCCTCATCTTTTTTCTTCCTTTTGGGAACAGCGAATTTCGAGCTTATTCTATCGACGATTACTATCCGAATTTTCAAGCTATGTTTTTGAGACTTTCATAAATGTTGGTCTATACATTTAGCTAATATATTATGCACAGTATATTTTGATTGAATTCGCGCATGCGCAGTGAAACAATATTTAGTAAACCTGCTCATTTTTCATACAATATTTATTATTTTTTAATTCTGATTGCAGGGTATTGTGTACAATTTTGTTTGTCATATTTTCTGAAAATAACTTGTTTTTATATTAAAAACTCTGCAAATTATAAGCAAAAAACTTGGTAAAATTTGGGACTGTTTTTATAAAAACCTGAATTTCTCTTCGAGTATACATGCTATCTTCATAAAAATTAACCCAAATTATTACAATAAGCCACTTAATAATAATCTACAGTTTGAATGGTTTTGCAATATTAGTTTTTACAGGGTTATCCAAAAGATATTCGTTTTTCTTTAATTTGTTGACGGCCCCTTATGGGGTTTCAGGAAAAAATCCTCACGGAAATATATGACGTCTATCATGTTGTTTACATTCCTGAAGTTTCAGGATAATTCCTCATGTATCTTTCCAGATATTTAACAAAACGTCTAAAATCGCAAGTGACCGGTCATCATTGGAAATATAGTGTATATCAGTATCATGCAAGAAAGCAAAGCAATTAAAAAAAATTGATTTTCAAAGAAAATAACAATGTTGACTAATATTATTATTTCTTAGTTGATATTAAGAGAAATGTATTGTTATTAAGCAGTAAACTCTTAAAGAAAAAGAAAAAAAAGAAAAAGAAAAGTCTTGGTTATACTTTATCTTTATACAGTTGGCACTCTAAAGTTATATTTCCCCCAATAAATGAAAGATAACGCATATCTTATTCGATTTGTACGTGAATTTTCCTTATAAGATTGGAATATTTCTCACTTTTTTTTATTTTCGAAATATGAATTTTTCAGTAAGTTGAGTATGCCCTCAGTGGAAGATTTTCTAAGGGATTCTTTCTCGTATTTACAGCAAGGTCCGAAGAAAATCACCTACCTAAACGGGAGTTATATTCTGCCAGTGACTACCTAAATTGGCTTTTCGAAAGATTAAAGAAAACCACGCCCGCTATCGTAAAATAAATTTATTATACTTCACGTTTTACATTCTGATGTTATTTTATATTTTTTAATAATGATACCAATTGAACTTTTCAAAATGTAGTAGGAGATTTCCTAACCGTAATAATATACATAACAAAATGTTATCGTACCTAATAAAGAATAAAAATCACTGTGCGACTTTATATGTAATTATTTACATTTTTCCTATTTCTATTTATCGGTGACCTGGGACTCACTCAGTATTGCTAATTACTCGGAATTTCCAGTTAGATATCTACCACTATTTCCGTATGGAAACATTCGTCTTATTCAATCTATCATTTAATAATGCATTGCTGCCAACTTTTACGCTTTTTTGTTACCACTAAAAATTAACAGAAAATTTTGGCTTATTGAATAACATGATTTCGGCGATTTACAAAAGTAAAATTTACTATAAAACGTTAGTGGTAGGAAAAAAGCGTAAAAGTTGGTAGCTATGAAATGCTGTAATACTTCGCTTCTGAACTCCTCAACATCTCATTTATTGACAACGAGAGAAGTTGTTCTCTCCGTACTTGAACAGAAACGGTTCTGATGAGGAATATCTTAGAATGTGCTAGCTTATATTTTATTTGTAAATGCCTTTTAATTTTACTGGTTTGAATGTAATATCCTTGTAGTTTTACTTTTTCGTGTTCTTAACACAAAGGGTTTAGTAAAATTCGGCATGTTTCAGTTTGATAATTTAATATTACATTTATTTATTTACTTACCCTCCATATATTAAAAAAGGATACAACATTTCCAGATAGAAACAGCTGTTTCAAAAGTTCTTTCAGTTACTAACATGTTTCTTAATGCTTCAATAAACGTGCTAATAATTTGGAGAAATATATATAGGCACGGGAAAGAAAAATACTAAACGCAGGTTTACCTGGAGTACTAAACAAAATGTAATAATAATAATTAATTGTCTACGTTTATGAAAGTTATGTCCTCTTCAAATTAAACGGAAATTATGTTAGATTTCTACCACTAATAGAAACGGTTGTCTTATTCAAACTGTCATTAAATAAAGCCAGATTACTTTATAAAGGCTGGCTCGTCAATTTTCGATGTATATTTCTTATTCATCATTTATCAACAATGAGGGGAACCATAAAGGTACTCCCTGGGTATTTCGATTTTAACCATTGAATAACGAAGTTTTTAGTCCGAACAGTCCGAATAGTAGAGCATCGATTGATGGGTTTCCTAGTTGCGATCAACGTAACGCCTAGTCTAATGGTAAAATGTCCTAATTATAAAATTGAGCCAATGAGAAAAAGATTAACTGTAACAAGGAAGGATACTACAAGGAAGAGATAGAATAACAGGTAGAAAAAATTGGAATAAAAAATAGTAAAGTTAAAAAGAGTTAATGGCTAGAAACTAGCATGAAAGTTAAGTCAAGTATAAAAAACATTGAATAGCTGTAGTTGTAGAAACTACTGTGCAGAAAAAAGAATAAGAGAAAATTCGGAACATATTCGTACCAAACAATTCAAAATGCCTAGCAGTCAATAAAGCAATGGGTTTAACTAAACTGAAAAAGACACTCTTCAGAGCCGTATAATTTATTTTTAAATATAAGTGAAAATTAAAAGGAAAATGGAAAAAATATAGTGATGGTGAACACCAACTAGTGTCCATAATGGTAGAATATTTTGGTATCTTACGGTGGCGAGGTCCCGCAGTGGCGCGGACGGTAAAGCTCGGTTCTCGTAAGATCACCGAAAGCCAAGCAGCATCGACTAAGGTCAATGCTTGGTAGGGTGACAACCTCTTTCGTCTGCGTCTGCTGTGGGACCGTATACGTTAATGGGAGCTGGTGCACGTTAAATCTGTTCGTGGCTCTAAAGTCCTCCAAGTTCTATATAAGCGTTACCTCTGGGGGTACCACTCCAGGTGCAGGTCTCTCATCTGGAATTGGTTCAAAATTAGGAGACTAGTTACTGTGTTATATGGATCATGCCAGCTGCATAGAAATAAAAAGCTGCTCACCGGGCCTTTGGGCAAAACCAACAACGGTGGCGAGGATCGAAGGCGTCATAGTACGATAATTCGCAGTAATTTCATTAGGAAGGTCGTAGATATTGCCATAATTTTTTTTAGAGAGGTTGATAATCCTTGTCTTAGGAGTAGGGGTATTAAGGTCCCTTCTAATAATATTGTTACGCGTGTAACGGGAGGCATTCCTAACAATACGGAGATTTTTTGTTTTGATGCTGGATTAAGTTGTTCATTTAAGTTGAGTTGAGTTGAGTTGAATATTGACGGCCAATTATCTACACTTGGGATATAGGCCCGGGGGGGAGTGCCCTTCGTGGGGGTCTTTCTATGGGAACCTAACCCGTATTTACGCATGGATAAATCCACGGCTCGAAGAAAACCACGAAAACTCCGAACGATTAGGCCGACGGGCGCGATTGGGATCGAACCCAGCACCTCCCGTCTACCAGCTTCGAGAGCAGAACCTCTCAGCCACTGGTAGTTGTCCATTTAAGTTTTTCAGATGAAGCCCCAGCCCAGACAGGCATATGTGAGAATGGGGAGGATGTAAGAACTACACAGAAGTTATAAATGCCAATGGTTTTTTCTATTGAGAAAATGTTAGAGTGAAATCGAAGCTCCGGCGACTTACCCCCTGATGGCTTGACTATGCTTATTCATAGTTAATCTTTGGTCAAGGATGACCTCTACGTACTTAGCTTCGTTTTACGAGGGTACAGTGGTGTTATTGATAATAATTCTATTTGGATGGGTTAATTTTCTGGAGTAGACAGCAGAGGTTTTGTTTTCGTATCTATTGTTGCGCCATAGGTCGCACCAGTTCAGGGAGGCGTCGATGTGAGTCTGTAGGTATCTGTATGGTGTATTCTATTAGAAATATGCATTAATTTCTAATATACCATACCAGTTAGCCTATAGTTTATGTAAAATTCAAAGAAAAGAAAATAATAATTTTCTAATTTATTTAAGAACTAAAATAAATAATTTTCCAATTGATTTATAATTAAAAGAAAAATACTTTTCGAATTTATTTAAAAGTAAAAAAAAAATAAATAAATAAATTTTACAAAGCCTTTCTAATTAATTTTAAAATTAAAAACAAAAATCATTACTTATTTAAAAAGTTAAAAAAAATAATTTTCTAATTTAAAGAGAAAAAAAATCCATACATAAAAATAAAAATACATAAATATTTATTAATTTCTAAATTGCTATTATTTGGTTAAAACTTTAAAATATATCTTTCCAAATTATTTAAAAAGTAAAAGAATAAAATACTCTTCAATATTATTAAAGAAAATACTTTTCTAATTTATTTTTAAGCGCTTTTCTAATTTATTTTAAAATTTAAAAAATACATTTCTAATTTAGTTAAAAGTTTAAAAAAATAATAAATAATAATTTTTTTCTACTGTAATTTAAAAGAAAAAACACTTTTCTAATTTTTTTTTAATAAAAAATACTTTTCTAATGTACTTAAACAGTGATTTTTTTAAATTTTATTTAAAGTTAAAAAATTATATATTCTATATATAAAACGGAAAAGATGTATATAATTGTTTATTTCTCAGCTGCTATTATGTGATATTACACACTGTACAGTGAAGAAATATGAATTAAAACACAAAAGACGAATTATTCCAATTCTAAATGCTCCTTTAAAAAAGAATGCTACAAAAATGCTACAAAAAAAGCTACAAAAATGCTAAAAAATTTCTAAATGCTTCTTTTTTCTGCGTAAAAGCAATACATAAATCTGGAGCAAGTCGCTAAAACACAAGCCGTAAGCATCCTTTTCTGGAAGCAACTCGGGGTACTTAGTCATTTCACAAATATAACATTAGACACCCTGCATGGCATAATGAGATAGCTTTAATTAACAACAGGTTTATTGGAATACCAATGTAACAGGAACAGGACTACCAATATAAAGTGATCTGGCACATTCTAACAATAGCAAGAAGATGATTTCAGTGAAACTACAGTATACGTAAAAAAGGTTTAAAATACTGAAAAATTAAATCAGCTAAAAATTTTTAGTTTATGCAAATCAGACCAGATTTAATACGGGATTTTTGTATACCTAGTGAGGACTCCAAAACAACAAAAGCATGAAATAATTGGAAATTTATATGATGATGAATGAATATGATCGATAGTTGCTGGAATTGTGTTTACCAATGTGGTATGCACTTTTTATTGAAACAAAAATTATGCCACAACCCAAACAAGAACTACGCAACGCAAGCAGAAAAGACCAAATTTACATATCTGAAGCATTCAAAGTTACTCCTTATCAGCAGTAGCAAAATAGCTAGACAAAACAGCACTTCTCTTTGAAAACCGCAGAATTTTCAGGATGACTTTTTACATATTTTGAAGTTAATAAGTAAAAAAAAAAAAAAAAAAAAAAAAAAAAACATGAAATGCAACCTATGAAATTTTTATCAGAAATCGAATTCCCGAAGCTTCAAATATGTGAATCCAAAATTAAAGCTCATTCCGTCAAGTAGTTTTTGTGTTTCACTTTAAAAACTACTCGCATTGCAATCGGTTTTGCAATGATTTAAAAACATTAGGTATTCCAAACTTTAAAAATTCATAATTCCTAAACTACTGGAACGAATAAGTTCCTGTTTGCCATCCTAAGGCAACATTATCATAGCTGCCAACTTTTACGCTTTTTTCCTACCACTGAAAATTAATAGAAAATTTTGCCTTATTGAATCACACGATTTCGACGATTTAATAAGGTAAAATTTACTATAAAATTTTATAGGTACGAAAAAAGCGTAAATGTTGGCAGCTATGCATTATAGAAAAAGTCAAATATGAAGTCAAATTTAGTTGTCTGTATTTAAAATTTCAGGGTTGGGTACAATTTCTGTATGAAGACGACCCTGCGTCATAGAACTCTGGGGACAGTATAAGCATTTAATTTTCGTAGCTTAAAAAACAAGAACGAAAATCATGCGTCAAGCATAAATTATGAAACACTTTCCAAACACGTCCGAAAAACTGTAACAGAACTTAAACGTTAAATAAGGTGAAAAAAAGATATGTAAGTAAACAGTTTAAAAAACATATAACACATTTCAAAATCTAATTTTATCAATTACCTCTCATAGTCAAAAAGTAATTGAATTATTTTGTGCAGCCCTGTGTATGATTTTTAGATTTACTTAAAACAAGCAACAAAAATTAAGTTGCAATAGCAACCTAAAACAAAAATCCAACAATTACAAACCATGAACGAAATGGAGCTTCTTTGAGCAGTCCTGTGTATGAATTTATTTATTTTTCATAAAGTTCTATAAGTCTACTAACTTTAGTTCAGCAGGAAAGATGCGTAACACAATTAAAAACTACTCTAAGCAATTCACTCCCATAGTCTGTAATACTTAAGAATTCCCTTGTGTAGCCCTGTATAGGATCAACCAAATTTATACATACCGCGTACTATGAAAAATTTTAGTTAAACTTAAAAACGCAAACCAAAGTTGAAAACGCACTTACCACGCATAGACTGTAATAATCCCAAGTATACTGTAACCGATATCTTTTGTTCCTGTTAATGAACGATAAACTGAATGCACACTATACATTGAAGCGAGCAATTTTTAATGCACATGTAATGCATATAAATTTTCATTTTGTTTGAAATAGTGAAACATAATTATATTACAATGCAAGCGATTTTTCCTCGTAGAACAATGTGTAACAGAATTCTTTTTTTTTTTTTACCCTGTAAATGAATAATAAAAACTATGCACGCCATATTCTAAAAAAAGCATGTTTTCGTGCCCTTCATAATTGTGTATCAATTTTATCATGTTTAAAATGGCGTAGCATCATCAAAATGCACTTTAAACGATTTTTTTCCATTGACTGTAATGTAAAGGAATACTTTTGACCGTCCCTATATAAAAACTATAAGTGCTACGCACTTAATTTGCAAAACAGATCTTGCTATAGTAAACGACAATATCATACAAAAATTTCAGGGCAATCCGAGTTTATTTACGCGAGTTAGAGCACAAACAGACGTCAGAAGGCAGACAAAACGAATTCATAAACACTTTTCAACTTGGTTGGAAAGTGTTAAAAAAGAAAATGATTAATATAATTGTTATTTTCTGAATTGTTATTATTTGATATTGCACATCGTACATTGAAGAAATATGCTTTTTTTTTATTATACCGCTAACCAGGCCCCTACCTGCCCGGCATGAATACCTAGCTTAACGGGTTAGTACCTGGGTGCGGGGCGGAAATCGCCTGATCACAGCATGGCTGTGATCCACCTGACTATTGATTTGTTTACATCGCTGCTATGCTTGCTCTCTTGTGATTTGCTACCGTTATCTTTGTTTGCCGGTTCAAGGTTTCTGTTTAACTTTGTTGAATTGACAGATTTAATAGGTCTCGTAATTTAGAACCTTGATCAGGTGACGAGACCCTCACCTGACTAGGCGATGAAGAAAGAATCATGCAGACTCACCTGAAGAAATATGCATTAAAACATACAAGAAGAATTATTCCAATTCTAAATGCTTCTTTTTAAATTAAAGCATATAACTGAAGGCACGGTAGTGCCTCCGCCAATTTCAGAAAGCACAGTCGAAAGCATCCTTTTCTGGAAGCAACCCCAGTAAACGAGTACTTTTGGATCCCCGCCGCATATATTTGCACTGGAGTTTCACGAAAACCTGAAACTTCATTTATCTAACGTTGCAAACGGGACCAAATTTTCAAATTTCACGTTTCTATCCATTCTATTTGAGAAGATATATGAACTCAAAGTTTTGATTTTTTGACACTCACTCACTCACCGATCATTAAAAAGATAAGGTACATCCCGTATACCCAGAAATGTGAAATTTGCATAAAAATAGTGCCTAGGATACAAAAAAAAATTAAAAATAAAAAAATTCTGAAAATTCGAAAAGAAATCAAGAATTCGAAAACAATCCGATTTTGTCTCACTAGAAACTTGAAATTTTGCATAAAGGTAGTGTTTAAGATACAAAATAAAGGAAAAATTATAAAATTCGGAAAAATAAAAATCGGAATAAGTTTGATTTGTTGGAAATTTTAATTTTGTCTTTCTTCGTATCCTAAACACTGCTTTTATGCCAAATATAAAGTAACTGGGGCTGCGAATCGATAGCACCTTTCTTGGAAGCAACTGAGGTTACTTTTAATTCCCCCCCCCCCCCTCCAAGGCTTAGTGCTTGCCTAGGAACCTGAAACTTATTTTTATCTACAGGACTTTGCAAAAGGAACTAAAGTTCCATATGTCTGGTACGTTCAAATAATAGGAACAGTGCTTGAAGAAAACCAGTGGATGATGTCCAAAAAGAGCCCAAAGTAAAGAAAAGGACAAGAAGAAGAAGTGACTTTAAAAAAGAAGTGAAACCGCATCAAAAACATGACATGTAAAAAATGTAGCCAATTCTCTTGACTCTTTTATCGTAAAAGGTTCTGAGATCATTTAGAGCCAATGGCTTAGCTCTCTTCTTAACTCTTAAATTTTCATTCACAAATCACTCCTAGTCATTACATCTTTAGTTAATGAATATTTTGTGACTTGGCAATTGCGCAGCACAGAGACGTTATTACACTTTACGATGTTATGGTATGGGATGTGATTATTTGATTAAGGCCACTTTATAAACAGCGGTCAGATTCTCGTGCTGCGTAATTGCCAAATCACAAAATAACCATTTACTAAAAATGTAGAGACTAGGAGTGATTTGTGAATGATAGGATCAGGGTCCATAAGCCGTGTTTTTGGACCATGAAATAAGACTAAAACTCGATTTTCTTATACTGACTTAATTATTTCACTTTTTAATATTAGAAATTTTATCCTATACGATTTCAACAATAGTTTTTGTATTTTGTTCGGATTTATGACTTACACAAGCTCAAAATTCATATTATTCATAGTTTTTTATGAAAAATACGCAATTTCTCCTAATTTTACCTCAATTATTTATATGAGCGCAATCATACAACACTTTCTTCTTTACATATATTATAAAATACATCAAAATCTACACTATATGTAAAAACAAAAGTGTTTCAAAGCTGCGCTTATAGTAAAATATTAAAAAATATATTGAAAATTGAGGTAAAATTAGAAGAAATTGTGTATTTTTCATCAAAAATTACGAATAACATGAACTTTGAGCTTGTGTAAGCCATATAAATCTGAACAAAATGCAAAAAAAATATTGTTGAAATCGTACAGGATAAACCTTCGAATATTAAAAAGTGAAACAATGAAGTCAGTTTCATGGGCCAAAAACACGGCTTATGGACCCAGATCCTTTTCAGAGTTATTACGAGAGATAAACTTGGCTCTGCATGATCGCAGAACTTTTTACCGTGAAAGAGTCACAAGACTTGGCTAAATTTTTTACATGTCATGTTTCTGATGGGATAGTAATTTACAGAGCAGATGCATAAATAAATCTATTCACTTCGAATGTCGCTGCGCTACAGCACGAACTAAACTGACTTTTTCGTTAGTATATTTAGTTGCAGAACTAAACGCACTGGTTTTTGATTCTGAATAAAAGTTTCGAAACGTAAATAGTGCACTAAGAGAGATAGCGAAAGATTATATCGTGTTTACACCATGGTAGTAGTAGTTAAGCCACTTACCTCAACTTTTTTAAATTTTATTTATAATTCATTTTTGTTTTCTCATTAGTTATTTTTGGATGTACTTTTTACGTGTATGTAGTATTTGCATGGCAGTGATGAATATATATATTTTTTAAATCTTCAATACTAATAAAAAAATCCATTAAATTTGAACTATATATATATATATATATATATACAGGGTTCGTACGGCTCCTGGAATTTTGCAACCAAGAAATTCTTCGGTACCAGTATTTTCTTACAGAAAATCTCTATTTAAAAGAAGGCGAAGTTTCGTGAGTTTAACCTAGATTTATTTTTCATAAAAAAAATACTGGTAATTTTATATTATCATATATTTCTTAGGCAGATAATGCTTATTATATTAATTTTTGTTACATAGCTTTGTTCTTATTAAACTGGTGTTATATTACTAATCTCATTATTCTTATTATTTTACATAAGTATAGTATTTTGCGATCAACCTAAAGTATCAAACTTATGTTTGTGGGAAGTAAAAAAAAAAAAAGAGTATTGTTCTTTTTGAAAAGATGTAAAATTGTGTATCAATTGTAAAATTTGATTAAAATTTGATAAAAACAATCTTTCTGACATAATTTTAAAAAGTACAAATGTACATTTAGATTAAAAAAAAAAAGTTAATTAACTGTTTGTGAATTGATTCGTTAAAAAAAAAAAAAAAAAAAAAAAAAAATATTTACGTAAAACTTAATGAATATCTGAAATCAGATTATCATGTATTAATATTCAGCCAGTAGATGACAGCACCACTAATGAATAATAAATGGAAGAGGATTAAAAAAATCTTCCACAACTCTTCAATTGGCGAAACTTATTTATTTATTTATTTATTTTATTTTTTTTTTTTTTTTTGCATGGAATATGAACATTTATAACTTTAAACAATTTCATTATTATTATTAAATTATTACTATTGTATTATTATTAGTATTAAATGTGTGCTTAAGAATGTGAACTATTTAAACCTATTACAAAATTCAGCTTACATCCGCTGTAGATTAGAATAGTATACAATAAGTCAAAGTGGTAAATTAATTTGGAGTGTTTAGTCTTCAGTAACGATTCTAATTTGAAATTTGATCAGCTGAATAATCGGTTGTATGTTTGAGGTTTGAAAACATTAAAAATTCAGCGAAAGAAGGCGAAATATTTTATATTATTTTGTACTTTTTCTTACTAACAGAGTGCAAAAAAAAAAAAAAAAAAAAAAAAAAAAAAGGAAAAGAAAAAAATTTAAAAAAATTAAAAAAAAAAAAAAAGAAAAGAAAGTAAGAAAAAGAAAAAGAAAAATGAAACACGCTTTAATTCTTTTCTCTTTACATGCTGGAAATACATGGGTAATGTAAATTGCAAAAAATGTTAAAAATAAGGTAGGATTTAAGAGTTTGTTCATAAAACAATTCCGCTATTAATTTTCGTAAACTTACACTTTATATTTTTTAAACGTTATCTGGGTCCTATAAGTTATATTTAGAACGATCAAGCACTATCATGATTCATATCATGAAGCATATATATGATTATCAAGCACTGATCATGCTTAATAATTAGTATAGTTCAGCAAATATTTCAATTTTTCGTTTTTAATATGGCGTGAAACTCATCCACTTTCTACACTTAATCATCCTTGTATAATTAACGTATAAAATTGATCCACGCTCCTTTAAAAACATATTTGATAATTCCCGTTTTATTTCAAATATAACGTGACTTTGTTCCCAGAGAAATCACTTTTTAAAGATATAATTCTTATTAATTTTCTTTTCCTGGAAATCATAACGTGAATTTTGGCAGAAAAACTTACAAGCTTATTAATTATAAAAGATAATTTTTTTTTCATTTTAAATATGATGGCATTATCCATCTACTTTCATTATGTACGGATTTTCATGCTCGTTGTATTATTGCGAGTATTTGAAAATGCATGTTTTATTTCCAATATGACGTCATATTTGTTCAAGCCAAGGAGGATCCTTTTCATAGTTCCATGGTCCAGAAATCTTTTCTTAATAATGTAATTATTGTTAATTTTTTTTTCTAATTATAACGCAATTTTTGCTAGAAAACCTCTTCTCAACGTAACCAACATTCATACTTCAAAGAATAATAACAAACACTCCATATTTTTGTGTCAAATATTACGGCAATACATCTTTTCAATTATAATGACTTTGTTCATGACTTTAGTTCATGAAATGAAATATATAAGTTTACTTTACCTTGGGTATCTACATCTAGGAAAAAATATTTTTAAAAATCCAGCACGTCAGTTTTTTAAAATATTTATTAAGAAGATTTTTACAAAAAACTACATCTAAATAAACAATAGACAGTTTAAAATGGGTAATTTTTGCTCTTTTTTATAAATATTTTCATCTGTATCGCTCACAACAGACCAACAATAGTCACTTAGCATATTTTGGTCTCAAAACCTTGATAATTTGGCTCAAATGATTTTAAATCTGGGTGAAATCGCTCACCGTGTTCATTACTCATACCACCAAGATTTTCTGGGAAAAAATCTAAATAGGAATACAAAAAAAATTATTTTTAGTGACATATTTACACCCATACGCTCGTAATTTTGCAATAAATTTTCAACAATATCTTTATAAATACTAACTTTTGTTTTAGGAGCAAGCAATTTCCACTGTTGCAGCCTGGAGCCAAGTAATTCCGCTTTTGACTTAGACAACTGCAAATCTCTTATAAAATCGTTGAGTTCAGACTGAGTTTAATGTGGACTGTCCTCATCATAGACAAAGTTATATGAGTTTGATTGTTCACTGTCACTATGCTCGTGCATTGTAATGCTACTTGATGTATCTGTGTGAGTTTGGTTACTTCTGCCAGGTGGTGTAGGAACTGGTAAATCCTCTGAATGAAGGACCGGCTTAGTCACTGATGGAACGTCTGCATATTTTATGCTATCTTTATTTTTTGAGTTAAAACCAAAAGTGTTTGTTATACAAAAGTAACAATCGGTTCCGTGGTTAGTTGACTCTCTCCGTATCATTGGTTTACCAAATTTCAGTGATCTATTTTTACCTGAATACCAGGAGCTGAGGCCCAATCTACAATTAGTGCGAATCACATTCATCACCGGAAATCCAAAATAATGAAAATAGGCTTCTTACAATGGTTTTGTTATAGGAAAATCACAATTTAACTGAACAATTTTGCCACAAACATAACAAAATCGGTTTGGATGTAGTTTACACACTCTAGATGACATTTTTATATAAAATTAAGAATTTTGAATCACACAGTTGTTTACAAAATAAAACGTAAACGTATTTAAACAATTGCGGGTAGATAAAAAACAAAGACCTTCATACCTCAGAATTGTGACGTGCTACAAGAAATTATAAAATATTTTTTTATCTACCGTCCATAGCCTATATAAATAATATATGTTTCATTTCATGAACAAAAGTTTTTTTTTTTGTAAACTAGTGTTATTTTTAATTTTTATTTTTCACATGGAAATGATTAAATTGAAAATTAATTGTTGGGGAAAATATTATTCCATGCTTTGTACTTATTGGCAATGATAATGATTAGCAACGTAAAATTGTTAATTAAATTTAACAGGAAAAATATTCATTGATTCTGTAAGAAAATAATTAAATTTTGAATTATTAAGAATAATATTTGAAAATAATGAACAACAACTACCCTATGTTCATTTCAGGGTTATAATCCATCTACATGCAAATATACAGGGCCATTAAATCATCCGTTTTCATGTTTACTTCAGCCGAACATTCACACACACAATCGCATTTATAATATTATTAGGATTAGGATAATAATTACAGTTGAACTTTTCAGTAGCAGATTTTGTGGAAAAATACATAACAAAATATTATCGTACATAATAAACATGGAAAATCACTGTACTACTAACAAAATAATAAAGTAAAATTGTCCTATTTTGTTTTATCGTACGTGTAACCTAGGACTCACTGAGTGTTGTCAATTAGTCGGAATTTCCAGTTAGACATCTAACAATATCTCCGTATAGAAACATTCCTTTTATTCAATCTATATTTAAATTTAGTTGTAATGCTTGATGAAAAAAAAAACTTGCTCCAGGAGATTTCTTAATTCTTATATTTTTCCACAACGAGGGAACCTTTGCTCCCTCGATATTTTAAAATAGATCAGACATATTTTATACATCCTTAGTCCGATTGTGACTAATATTGTTTAATCTTAAATTATTTTGAAATATCGTTGGTGTGAGTATAATATCATTGTATCTTTTTGATGTTCTTAGCTTAAAGATTTTAATATCATTTAGTATGATTCAGTTTGATAATTTGACAATACATTTATTTATTTACTGACACAGCAGATATTAGAAAAAAAATATACTACATTTCGATAGGATAAAGCTGTTTTGAAAGTGCTTTCAGATACTAAAAGGTTTCAAAATATTTCAATAAACATGTTAATAAAATGGGGGAAATTTCTACAGGCACGCCAAAGAAAAATATTAAATGAAGGTTTACCTGGAATACTAAATAAAATATAATAATAATAATAATAATAAATATTAATAATTCTTTGTCTATGTTTGAGAAAGCTATGTCCTCCTACTGTTTAGTGTTTTCTGAATTACTTTTTTTTTTTTTTTTAAATCTTGTTTTGTTACATTTTTTATTAACTAAAAAAAAAGAAAAAAAAAACAGATATATACATAAAAAACAAAAATGATAATTTTCAAATTGATTCGGACCTAAAATTCGCATTTCTTAAATTAATTTACTAAAACACAACTCCCCTTGTAAGAGAACGTTTCATAGTGGTTCGATTAACAAAATAGTTCTAAAAAATGTACTTAATTTGATATTTTAAATTTTCAAATGTTAGCTAAGCCGATGGGCTGACAACACTTAAAATTTAGCATACATTTCAGAAATATATTGTCAGTTAGATAGGATTCATTTAAGGCAAAAAAAAAAAAAATGTATATATATAAATATCTCGCTCAACAAACATCTGCAGTTATAACTTATTGTTATGTCAGGCCGGCAGTTCTCTCTTTTCCTGCGGTTGTCGCGTCCGGGAACTAGGCTCGAAATGCGAACTTTAACAGTATTTTCTTAAAATATTCTGCCTTTGCCGAAAGATGGAATATTCAATTCGATTAAACAGTTTTTTAATACGAGTAACTGCTAAATTTAATAAGTTTGCTAACAGAAATAAATTCACAAATGTGCCAGAAAAAATAGTTTGGATTTGAGAACAGCCTTAAGAAGAACATACTGGAAAAAAAAGAAAGAAAATAGACTTTTTTAATACTCTAATAAGAAATTTCAAGATAGGAATGCATTCAATGGTCATAGAATTGCTGCCTAGTCTTCCCAGTTTTTACTACCACTGTTTCTGAATAGAATTCAGGTCACCACTGGCTACCAAGTTTTTTGATCTGGCTACCAAGTTATTTAATATTTCGGGGTGATTTCTGTAAAAAAATGACATAAGAAATGAACAAAAATGGCATTTTTCCTCTCCCCCAGCCCTACTCGTGAGCAGGGCCTGATTACCGACGGGGCACACTTCCACCAGTAAAATTTAAAAGAAATTTTCGTCTTGTTAAATGCAAAATTCGTCTTATTATCATGCAAAATTACTGCCATAAATAAGTGAAAAAAATCTATTCTTTTTTACTGGTGGAAGTGTGCCCTGTTGGTAATCACGCCCTGCTCGTGAGCGGTAAGCAGTGATCTTCCTCTTCTCTCGTACTTTTAATGGAAAAATTAAGTTTAAAAGGCATTTTCCAACTCATGCACAGCATATTCAAAATGGCCAAAAATCTGTATTTCGCAAAAAAGGTGAAAAATATTCCAATTTTATAAGGAAAATACATGTATAAATAACATAAGCTATACCGTTTCATTCGTTTATTGTTAGAAAAAAAATACAGTAAGGATGTCAACTGTATAAAGATAGGGTAAAACCGAGATATGCTGTTAAACTATTTTGCTGATTTGTTTTTTAAATTTCACTGCTTAATAACAATACATTTCTCTAACTATCAACTGACAAAAAATAATATTAGTCGACAGAGTTTTTTTTTCTTTAAATTGAAAAAAAAAAAAAAAAGGATCGAAATCTTTTTGCCGTATTGCACGATATTAATATATGTTTTAGAGATACTTATAAAATACAATTACTAATTAAGTAAAGTTATAAATCAAATACAAATATAATAAAATAGTAATATAAAAGATATATTTTCATTTAAAAAAAAATGAAACATATTTTTTACATTATTTTAAATAAGAAATTTAAAACATAATTTAATTTTGAGGACAAGCATTTTTTTTTTCATACGCATAAATGTTTACAAATATTTCCAGAATAATATAAAAACGAACTTAGAGCAGCATTTTTTTCTTGCTTGAAATGAATGATTTAGACGCTCTGCGACAGATGACGTTTATTCACCAGTTCTTCAATATTGAAGCAAATTTTAGCATTTTCTTGAAAGAAATTTTTAGTTACATTTAAATAATCTCTTTGATACTGCTTTAAGAGTAGATATAGCAAATAAAAATGCACTGAATTTCGTGATGTTTTTTATTATTAGAATTTATAATTTTATATTCGGAGAGTAAGATTAAATCTTTTTTCGCGAGAAACATTTTCTTTTGTGATTAAATTCTCCAACAAGATTTTTGATTGATTTAAAAATATTTATGAAATTCTGAAACATTAAGAGCGTTCGCAAGCGTCTGGGAATTCAAATGCTTAATTTCTTCTAGAGTAATATTTCCCTTATTTAATGATGGGATTCTTTGTTTAAATATAAATACCATTCCTTTACGAAAAATCAGATATTAAAATCCTTTGATGCGCACACCAGTGGCTGAGAGGTTCTGCTCTCGAAGCTGGTAGAAGGGAGGTGCTGGGTTCGATCCCAATCGCGCCCGTCGGCCTAATCGTTCGGAGTTTTCGTGGTTTTCTTCGAGCCGTGGATTTATCCATGCGTAAATACGGGTTAGGTTCCCTTAGAAAGACCCCCACGAAGGGCACACCCCCCGGGCCTATATGCCAAGTGTAGATAATTTGCCGTCAATAATCAACTCAACCCAACCCAACCCTTTGATGCGCACGAACTATTATGCAAGCTTTCTTTGTCAGTTAAAAGTGAACGAATGAACAAACTTTCGATAACTGATAAAATTATCGCATTTTGTTTACAAACACTCGCATATACATTTCCAGCAACAAATATTTTATGATTAAGAGAAATAATTTCAATACATTCTGTTGAATGGCCATTTTTTTAAATCGTAATTACATTTTCTTTATTCATAAATGAAAAATTTGCAGCGCTGATCATTTAAGTAATCTATATGTGTACGAAAATTTTGTTAAAAATACCATTGTTTACACATCACGAGTTAATAATTTCTATTCTACAGTCAATTCTGAAAATTGTTATCCACAGGTGTCACGCGAAAGGAGGTTTTTAGCACTGCAAAAGTATTCGGCATTGCGTTGAGTGAGGTTCTAAATCAAAATAGAGACAAATGCGCACCTAATTATTCCTTATTATTCCTTAAGGTTGATCTAAAATTCCATTTTCAACAACGCGAAACTTTCTGACACATTTTCTGACTAAGTTTTAAACGTAAAGGCATAAAATTGGCATGTCTGATTATTGAAGCGATTTGCAATCGAATAGCGTTTTCCAGCTTTTGATAAATAAATTACTTACCGAGTTTCAAGCAATTCTTCTTACGTGACGACACGTTTTTCCGCTTTGTCACTCTGCTGCGTCGGAAAATCGGTTCAAAACGCCGACTTTGACAGTATTTTCTGAAAGATCATCTGCCGTTACCAAAGAATGGAAAACGCTATTCGATTACATGGTTTATGAATAAGAATACCTATAAATTTCATGCGTTTCCGTGCAAAAATGAATTCCAAAATGTGTCAGAAAGGACCGGAATCAGCCGGAAATATCATTAATACTTCTGTACGGTATTATTATCCTTTCATTTCGCATTTGCACCTCCATATGGCTAACCGCTTAAAGTTAAAGCAAGCTGTTCCAATTTAGATATGATTACGTACTTAATTTTTGATAATTTTGACGTGAATCCGTTTAAGATTGTGTTTATGGAGTCACATTTTCATGATTTTGACGTGGATCCATTTACGCGTTTTCTCGAAATGATACGGAATATTTATTTTTAATGTCGGCATTTTGTGCCTCGAGGAGCGGTCAAAGCATTTTCGGATTACTTTTTTTCTCAGATGTTTTAAATATAAATGCGAAAAATAATGCAAAAGAAGGAAAATTTCTCTTTTAATATTTGTTTTTTCCGCATCGTATCTATAGAAATGTTTAAATTTGTTTTTATTACAATAGAAAAATTTTCGCTTTTTTACCCCCTTGTACTTAATAATTTATTTGAAGGCTTTCTCTGCACAAGGCATAGCTGCCAACTTTTACGCTTTTCTCCTACCACTAAAATTTTATAGTAAATTTTACGTTATTAAATCTCCGAAACCATGTGATTCAATAAAGCAAAAATTTCTGTTAATTTTTAGCGGTAACAAAAAAGCGTAAAAGTGGGCAGCTATGACAAGGTAAGTACTACTTTTGTTCATTTTCTATTACTTTCTTTATGATAATGTGGTTAAATCTGCCTTTATCAAAATTGATCGCAATTCTGAAATGCTGAGGAAATTACTTTTTCAAATAAGTCATCACTTTCAAAACTTAACTTTTACCATTAACTTTTTTAAAATTCCGATAAAATCACTTAAAAAATGCATTCTTTTAAAACAAAAAGAATTGTGTATATATTGTATTTGTTATTTAAAAAAAAAATTGTAAATCGGGTGTTTAAAGGGTGCTCATAAAAATCCTTAGTTTAAGATGTTTCTCTTCGTTTAAAAGGAAAAAATAAATAAAGCATGGATTTTAGAGAGTTTTGAAAGTGACCGCCTTACTGGAAAGCAGGGTTTCCTCCGGATTTCAAATTGGCGATAATTTTCAAAACGGCATTTTGTGAAAAAATCGCCAAGCAGACTACAGACACATCTGGTCCAGAACCGTAAAGATGACACAAATTAACTACATTTTTTATTTGATATGTAGTTAAAATTGTTTAATGAAATAATTCTTGTGAATTATTTCATTAAATTAAATTCTTGTGAATTATTTCATTAAATTAAATGCTTGTGAATTATTTCATACGTAGAACTAAAATTCCACGTATTCACGCTTATTGTAAAAAGAGAATTTCTGTAATATATCATATTGTTTCTATTTAAAAAATTGATTATTTAATGAACCAAACCCAATTCAACTATATCACGCAATAAAATGGTCTCACCAAAGAAAATCTTCTTTGGTCCCACTGAGAACTTACTTCGATTAACAATACAACGAGGAGACTTACTACCGTATAGGCGCTGACTCGCGGTGAAATACTAAATTATTTGCAATATTGTTAGTAGTCTTATCAAACCTATATTTCATTTTGTAATATTTAATGAATTTTACTGGTATGAGTATATTATTTTCATTATATTTCTATTTTGTATCGACATGATTAATTTTGGGCATTTTCACAGTGATTTATATATTCTCACTTACGAAACGTGAAGGATTCTAAATTTAAAACGGTAAAGATGTTTCGAAAACATTATCAATTGGACTGAAAAAATCTCCTTTTTTAATTCTTTCTATATATGTGTGAATTCCTCTTAGATATTACAAAGGCAAAACGTTATTGTAACAGTGCAAAATTTGAATGTTTTCAACACAGAAAAACCGGTCTTTCTTCGCTCGTACGTGCGAGCGGAAAAATTCTCTTTAAAACATTTTTATGCGAACGGAAGCTGGGAGACATGTCAGGAAAGCGCATATGGCTTTCCATTTGCACAGTCTGTAATCTACAGGAACTAGCTTTTTTTATCAGTTTCATTCTTTTTCGTCCAATTTCTCCCTTGGTTTGGAATGTTCGGTTAGTTTTTCTACACTAATTATAATCTGTTAATATATCATTTTGCTTTTTATATTTATCATTCAGTGTAAGAACTAGTTGTAAACAGTTAAAATAGCGTGAAACGAGCGGTTCGAAACTAAAGTAATTGTATTTTTCAACATTGTCGCTGGAAAGAAAAATTGAGTTATATTACTTAAGGGTGTTGCTCAGTCAGTTCTCAAATTCTCCTCGCTAATGTTAAACCTATGGAAGCGAAATGCATTTTTATTTTTAAAATATCTCATAAAGGAATTAATATTTTTGACTTTTATTTTCCCGTGATAATCTTCTTAAAGGATGTCTCTTTCTTTATTTCTCAAAAAGTTTCTAAAATACCTGATTAATTTTATCTGAAGTGTTAAAATCTTTCTCACAGCTCGTACAATTTTAGCACATAAAATATAAAACAAAATATACAGGGTGTTCCGTTAAAGGGGTCCAATATTAATAGGGGTAATAGAGGAGATCACATGGAGCATAAATCAGTATATAAAGCCTGGTCGGATCTCAATAGTTTTCAAATTACAGCAAATAGAATGAAAATTCGGAAAATTGTAAAAGAACCCTCATTGCTAAACTATCGATAATGCTACATAAAAACGAAGCACATATTTAGAAAGAGCAGAAAAAAACCTACAAAATGACATCAATTGTATTAAAATAGCTATATTTATTGACGAGTTACAAGCCCTGAAACAGTGAAAAAAGTACGGAATCCAATATACATCAAAATAGTTAATCGTTAATTCCAAAAAGACAACTCTAGCTACAACAAGGAAAATGTAGTAAAATTTGGTCCATTCCGAAAACTTTCGAAAAAGCTTACAATGAACCATATCGGTTTAATTGTGTGAGAGAAATTAATCAGTTTCTTAGTTACAACTCCGCTTTCTTTGACACTGGCAAAGGTTAAACTCCGCCCATCACGATTGGAAACACCGCCTTTTTAATTACTCTCAACTATACATTTTCGATCATGCTTCTTCTGAGATGCAACATTTTTAATTATTCAAGAGTTGAATGAACCAAAATAACTTTACAATAATAGTCTACATTTTAAAGTGGTCTTTTATTGATATAAAGCTTAAGTTAAATTCCTTAAAATTAAACTGGTGGTGAAAATTCGGAAATAATTAAAAATATTGCGATTTGTAACTATGCAAGAAGTTTCAGTACATGTTTTACATGGACAATTATTGTATGTATATGTGCATCATAATTTATGATAGGAAATAATAATAACAAATAGCATAATAATTTTATTAATTATAAATTTAAAAAAGACACTAAATTTTAAATTAATTCATACAAACTTTGTAATTTACAATTTGAGTACACCACAGTCTGTGACTTACAAAATACTGTGCCAAAAAGTGTTGAAAATAAAAGAAAAATGACAAATAAAGAATTACATTCCACGTACTTTATGACATATGTGAAGCATAGTCTTCTGGCCTGCGCTGCACAGTTCAATGTCGGAAGGCAGACGAACGGACATTATTATAATAGGTGTTCGAAGTTGCGCCCATTAACAGAATCGCACAGCCGACAGCGACGTCGTAAAGATTGGCGAACACGCCGAAAAACTCCGACGGAGTTGGGAATGTCTCCTGCAGCGACAACGATTCGCGCTAGTAAATCCTCCGGTGTATCCACAGGCGTTTCATACACCAGCGATTTGAGGTGTCCCCAAACAAAAAAGTCTAACGGATTGAGGTCTGGAGAGCGTGCAGGCCAAGCAACAGGTCCACTGCGTCCAATCCATTTCCCAGGATATGTTGAATTGAGGTGATTGCGAACACCTATGAAAAAATGTGCCGGTGCGCCATCGTGCATAAACCACATATTGTGGCGCAATGTTGCTGGCACATTTTGCAGTAACTGCGGTAAGATATCCCGTAGGAAAACCAAGTACGTACTGCCATTGAGTACATCTGGGAGTAAATATGGTCCTATGAGATAATCGCCGAGGACACCTGCCCATATGTTCACACTGAACTTTTGTTGTGCGTTCGACGGGAAATCAGTGTGCGGATTTGTATATGACCATGTGTGCATATTGTGCGTGTTTACCACGCCCTCTCTCGTAAATGTTGCTTCATCAGTAAATAAAATATTTTCCAGAAATTGTGGATTATTTTCTGTTACATTAAGCAACCAGCGTACGAATTCTGTCCGCTGAGCACTATCTGTTACTGATAACAGTTGTACCCGCTGCACATGAAAGGGGTGCATGTTTTCTGCACGCAGAACACGCCACACACTTTGGTGAGAAACACCGACTTCAGACGCAGCAGCTCGTGTACTCGTGGAGGGGTTATCTTTAAAAATATTCAGTACATCTTCTTCCATTGCAGGTGTTCGTACTGGCATTAAATGTACAAAATCGTTAGTGAACTGGGATAATTTTTTAAACAATTAAATGTGTGTATTTTAAATCTCGCGATAAAACTGATAAACGAAAGTGGGTAACCATTGATATTTCTATTCAAGATAATTTTTATGAATACTTTCACTGTTTCGCAAAAACTTTGATTTTTTTTAGATAGTTATGTAGTTTTTACTTATTGTATTACAAAAGATAATCAAAAATAATTAATATTTCTTTTTAATTATATAGTGACTTCAAATTGATGTAAATATTTCCACATTTAAGTTCCATTAGTAATAGAAATAAGTTTATTTTTTGTTTAAAAAATAAAATCTTGTTTCATTATTTTCTTCAGCAAAAATAATAGTGATAATGCTTAATCTAATATTTATTTTTAAAATTTGCACAGACATTTGTAAAATGATTTATAGATGTAAATGCTTTTGTTTAAAATCGTGAAGTAATAGTTAATAGTCCAATGACATGTTAGACAGTTAAAATAATAGCAAATACTGTGCATTATTATTATTATTATCATTATTACCGTCGTTGTTGTTTCAAATTAAAATTATCGAGAACAATTTAGCTAAATACAGTGGAACTCCAGTTATACGTTTTGCTCGGAACCGGACAACAAAACGTATAACTCAGTAAAACGTACAACTCAATTAATGGTCTACCGGGAACCATTTTTTAAGTATATCCTAAAAACTTTGTTCCGCTGAGCAGGACCTGATTACCAACGGGGCACACTTCCACCAGTAAAATTTAATAGAATTTTTTTCCTTATTCATGGCAGTAATTTTGCATGAATAGTGCGTTTTAATAAGGCGAAAATTTCTATTAAATTTTACTGGTGGAAGTGTGCCCCGTCGGTAATCAGGCTCTGCCGCTGAGGAGTTCCAGTTACATTTTATATTGAAAACGGAAGTTTCCTAAATACTATCACTGCGCCCATGACATAAAGTTTCGGAAATGGAACAAAGTAGAAAAAAGGTGCATAAAAAAGTACACATGAAGTTATTTTGTCATAAAAGCTGTATTAAAAATATTTTTAATGTACATAGAGTACTGAAAAGAAATTATTGGAATCGCCTTGGCATGTAAATCATTTATCAAAAAACATTTCAGTAGTTTACTGAATCTTGTAGAATTAATCGCTAATATTCGATTGTTTCTTTTCGGCAGTGCCGGCACTGAACTTTGCATTTCTGTTAATAATGCAGCCGCCTTATCGTTACTGTTTTTATTACTGACGAACCGCTTTACTACGTCAAAAGCCTTCAGAGCAGCTCTGAAGTTTGAGTGAGATTTTTCAAATCAGACTCATCCGATGCGTCATCAGTGTTTCCGGTTAGAAAATGAATAAATGAGAAAATTTTGGCAGAGAACGCAAAAAACGTAACGTATAACTGAGGGAAATGTATATCGCAAAACGTATAACTCAGCTAATTTTTAATGTCAAGCGGCCGGGACCGCTGAGTTGAAACGTATATCTGAGGGAAACGTACAACTCAGGTAACGTATATCTGGAGTTCCACTGTATTTTGTTTTAGTTAGATGAAAGTAACTTATATAATAAAAAAATCACCCTTACATAATAATATTAATATTATAACACAATTTAGATATATAAATGCTATGAGTCAAACGTTTGAGGCTATTACTATTATTAAATACAGTGTAATATTTTGCAATTGAGCACATTGAAAAAAATGCAAATTTTCTGAATTGAAGCACTGTTTGAATGTTATATTGGTGATTTTTATGTAAGCTATATTCATACGATTGAAATGAAATGTTCAGATAAAATGTTCTCCATTATCAAAACTAATATTCAGAATCTATTATTATTTTAAGTGACTAACATTGTGTTAGGTTATTATTATTTTACAAAAATATTTAACATCTATGAGTTATTTTACTAATCTCAATTCAAATTAGATTGATGAAAATAAATATTAGATTAGATATCATCACACAAAGTATAATAACAAAAATAAAATCCTTTTAAAAACGAAAAAAATCATTTTTTTCTGTGAATTATAGACCTAAAATTTGGATATACCTTTATTAATTTAAAACAGGCATTGACTATGTTTGATTGTTCTCTGTATTACAATAATTAAAACTACATAAATATCTTTAAAAAAAAAATCCAAAATACTGAAAAACGTTCATAAAAGCTTAATAGTAAGATTAAAAAATAAATGAAATAGGGCTATAAAATAAAGAGCAAAATCAATAAAAAGAACTAATGAATTAAAAAAAAATAAAAGAGAAAGAAGCTTTTAGTTTGCGCCACTCCTCTGTAAAGTTATCTATCGTGCACACAGTGTCTCACGGCTGACATCAGGGACCCACTTTCCTGCCTTCAGATAACAGATTTCCCTACATATTTTAATATTTGTTGCTGATGCTTGATGGTTTAATAGCTAAAGCGATGCATTTGAGACTTGATAACATGAGTTCAATTTTCTCACGTCTTTTTTTTTATTATTATTATTCTCATCTTTTCTTCTAGATCTTTATTTCAAAAAGTTTTATTTTTATACATTCTATTTCAGTTTCATTTAAAAATATTTCATCGATTGCTTTATATTTTTCATGATAAATTAATATTTTTAATAAAAGTAAATTTTGATGTTAATAACAATTAAATATTTCTATTTTTATTTTTAAAATATAATACTTACTTAAATATTATATTTGAGATTTTTTTTCTACTTTTTGATTTTAAAATGTTATGCATGGAATATTTTAATAAAAGTTAATTTTGATATTAATAACAATTAGATTTATTTCTATTTATAAAAATAGTGATTTAAATACGATAAAATGTGCTTAAAATTTTACATTAAAGCGAATTTTAATATTCAAAGTTTCATTTCAGTACTATATTATCCAACACCTTTTTATTAAACAAAGCATATTTAAAGATGTAAATGGGCAGGCATTTAAAAATGGTAACGTGATTTCTGCTGCGAGACACTTGTATCGCGCACTACATGCTGAGGGCTCGATGTATTTACATTATGCCGACGGAAGCTAACCTTCGTCACGGAGTAGAAGTCCTTTGGTAAGGATACTTCTGTACTTGTACATTTCTAGCTCATAATTTATCGTTTATCAACAAGGGAAATTTATTAAACGACATATCAAACCATTATTAACGTCATTTATATCTGTGCTAGCTAAATTTTTATTTACATGAAATATGTAATTTTTATTGGTGTCAATCTAATATACTTTTACTTATGTTTTTGGTTTCACTAAAGTGCGGCCCAAAAATTTATAGAAACCATATTTTTTTATTTAAAACGTAGCTAAACGAGTAAGAAAGACGAAATAAACTATACAAATATATCATGATGACATAAAAATAATAAAATACTCAAAGAACTTTTAACAGTCATAGATTTAATATGAAAAAAATAAAAACAAAAAAATTATGTCCCAAAAATATATAGACAACCGGTGTTAGAAGCTGATTTAATTTCTGATATCAAAAATTTGTATATTCCAAGGTCATGTAATTGTGACGTAATAGTTTTCTCAGATAAAACTGAATCTGTCTTTTCGTTTACAACTGATTGTAAAGAGGCCTCGCAATGTGCAGTTTTCCAAAAAGGAAATTTTGCAAATCTATCGTTTAAAGGTGCGTCGGTGGAAAGTTGTGGACATTGCAAGAAAATTTTGACCTAGCAGGAGTGGCATTTATCGAATTCTGTCAAAAGTTGACAATTTTGAAATATAATCCCGTTCTGGACGACCACAGAAAACACCTGAACGACAAGACAGAGAGATTTTGAGATTAGTTTCAACCCAGAACCTGTCTATACGGTCAGATACTAAAGATGTAAGCATTCCAGTATCAAAATCCACGCTCTATCGACGGCTGCTGGCAAGTACATTTGTTGATTAACGCAAAATACGTCGTTCGCCAAAGTTTAGAAAACGGCATAAAGACGCTCGTATTCAGCGGGCCCAAAATCCCATGAATTGGACAGATGAATAGTTGAGTGTTCATTTCAGTGATGAAAAAAAATTAATTCAGTTGGCCCTGATGGTTGAGCATATTACTGGCACGATATTCTTAAGGAATCACGAACTTTTTTCAGTAGGGGGGGGGGGGGTTCACTCATAGTTTGGGGGGAGCATTTTATTATAATGGTACAACTAATATGGCTTTTTTGAAAGGTCGCCAGTGTTCCGAAGATTACCAGAAAATGCTTGAAGTACAGTTACTTCCATTTGGAAAGTTGCTATATAAAGAAAAATCGATATACCAGCAAGACCTGCTTCATTCACGTGTCCAATTCTACAATGCAATGGTTTAGACAAAACCAAGTAACTGTTATGGACCGGCCAGCCGTAAGTCCTGACCTGAAACACAATAAAGACCCTCTAGGGAATACTACTTAGAGACGTATATGGTAATGGGCGTCAATTTGAAACGGTTCACGATCTAAAGCTACAAACTGAACGAAGTTTGTTTTCTTTAAAGACATAATTTCTTCAAACTCTTTTTTGAGTATGCCGATCGAGTTTTTGAAGTGATTAGAAAAAACGTCTTAACAATTTGAACATTAAAGGGAAAAAAATGAGTTGTATATAAATAAATTTTTGGGACAGTAAAATTTAAGTTAAAATTTTTATCAAAAGGTCTGTGATTGCGTAATGTTAATTTTGTATAGTATTATTATTGTCTTTCTATTATTTATAATTATAAAATGTTTTGAAATTGTTACTCCTCTTTCTCAATTGTAAAATAAGAAAACCCCGTTGTCTATAAACTTTTAGGACACACTGTAGCACATAGGTTTTAATACGATTCGCGATACTCTAGTTTCATATTTTGACAATGCATTTATTTGTTTATTTACCCACCAGACAATAAAAAAAAGAATACAGTTACTACATTTCCAGAGGAAAAGTTGTTTTGAATGTACTTTCAATCACTGAAATGTTTCTAAATGCTTCAGTAAACATATTAATAATAGGGTTCTTACGCTTTTACCACTTTTTTAATAGAATTTTTCGCTTTATTTAAATGCAGAAGAGTATTAAAAATAATGCAATTAAACGCGGTGTCTGCAATTTCTGCTATTTAAATATTAAATAGAAAAAATCTATTAAAACTTTGTGATAACAGCGTACGAACCCTGAATAAAAAGAGAAACTTTCGCTGGCACGGGAAAAAAGCATATTAAATGCCGGTTTCAATGTAGTACTAAATTTATACTAATAAAAGAAAGTTGTTTGTCTGTGTGTCTGCTTTTCTTCATTTAGTTATTTCCTCCATTTCTATATTCTATCATCTTAGGGCGCTTCTCAAAGCTATAGGCGGCCCCTTTTGGGCCCCGTACTATAGTTCTCTTAAAAATCGCCCAATTCACTAGCTAACAATTTCTTATAGGACTTCCAGCTACTACATAAAGGACAAAAAATTTTCTCGGAAAAGACCCGGGTCGTGGGCCTCTTTACGTCTTTTTGGTTCATTTTCATCCTATATCCTCCGTTTTTGGGGCCTTTTCTCTATTTAGTTATTCCCCCATTTCTACATTCCAGTTAGGATCCTGACCTCCTGGGGCCTTGCACTTTTTGAGCGCCATGCATTTTCACCCCTCTTAACTGCGTCACCATCTCAATGCATAACCTTAAAATTGAGTCTTGGACAGTATTAAAGTAATCTTGAACAGGTGCCAAACAGGTGATGTCGGTTAAGGGGCTTCCGAGTTACAATCAACTTTACGCCCAGACGATTGAGAATAGACTGTCTTGTAAAATGAGCCAGTGGGAAAAGTTAAAAAACTACAATCAGCAATTAATAAAAGGGATAAAAATTTTTAAAAATAAATTTGGAAAAAAGATTAAGGAAAAAGACAAAAATTAAGAATTAATGGTATAGCTGCAGTAGATTTACTACTGATATTATACACTATATTTCCAATGATGACCGGTCACTTGCGATTTTAGACGTTTTGTTAAATATCTGGAAAGATACATGAGGAATTATCCTGAAACTTCAGGTGTGTAAACAACATGATAGACGTCATATATTTCCGCGAAGATTTTTTCCTGAAACCCCATAAGGGGACGTCAACCAATTGAAGAAAAACGAATATATTTTGGATAACCCTGTAAAAACTAATATTGAAAAAGCATTCTAACTGTAGATTATGATTAAGTGACTTATTGTAATAATTCGGGTTCATTTTTATGAAGATAGCATGTATACTCGAAGAGAAATTCAGGTTTTTATCAAAACAATCCCAAATATTACCAAGTTTTTTGCTTATAATTTGCAGAGTTTTTAATATAAAAACAAGTTGTTTTCAGAAAATATGACAAACAAAATTGTACACAATACCTTGCAATCAGAATTAAAAAATAATAAAAATTGTATGAAAAATAAGCAGGTTTACTAAATATTGTTTTACTGCGCATGCACGAATGCAATCAAAATATACTGTGCATAATATATTAACTAAATGTATAGACCAACTTTTATGAAAGTCTCAAAAACATAGCTTGAAAATTCTGATAGTAATCGTCGATAGAATAATCTCGAAATTCTCTGTTCCCAAAAGGAAGCAAAAAGATGAGGGGTTGTATCAAATATAGAATGAGAGACACTTCATTCTTATTATGTCAACTTTCATAAGCTAGTATATTTGGATACAAACCCTCATCTTTTTGCTTCCTTTTGGGCACAGCGAATTTCGAGATTATTCTATCGACGATTACTATCAGAATTTTCAAGCTATGTTTTTGAAACTTTCATAAAAGTTGGACTATACATTTAGCTAATATATTATGCACAGTATACTTTGATTGAATTCGCGCATGCGCAGTGAAACAATATTTAGTGAACCTGCTCATTTTTCATACAATTTTTATTATTTTTTTATTCTGATTGCAGGGTATTGTGTACAATTTTTTTGTCATATTTTCTGAAAATAACTTGATTTTATATTAAAAACTCTGTAAATTATAAGCAAAAAACTTGGTAAAATTTGGGACTGTTTTTATAAAAAGCTGAATTTCTCTTCGAGTATACATGCTATCTTCATAAAAATGAACCCAAATTATTACAACAAGCCACTTAATCATAATCTACAGTTTGAATGCTTTTGCAGTATTAGTTTTTACAGGGTTATCCAAAAGATATTCGTTTTTCTTCAATTTGTTGAAGGTCCCTTATGGGGTTTCGGGAAAAAATCTTCGCCGAAATGCATGACGTCTATCATGTTGTTTACACTTCTGAAGTTTCAGGATAATTCCTCATGCATCTTTCCAGATATTTAACAAAACGTCTAAAATCGCAAGTGACCGGTCATCATTGGAAATATAGTGTAGTATAATAAACTTTTTAACCCTTTAAGAGGCAAGCACTTGTGCTCCTGTAACGTTGAATTCCCACCGGAATTTAGGAAAGAATTTAGTTAAAAATAAGAATAAGCAATTTTTCAATTTTTTCTCGTCAAAGTTAGAAAAGTAAAATTTAATTAAAAGTTTCTGGTTTGAATCGGATTAAAATTAGGTGGTATATGATATATACCACCGCCCATCAAAGGGTTAACATAATTTTGGTGTTCCTTCAGCCTAACTCTAAGAGCACGCTTCGTCTGCCCAATGTAAGAGCCGCACTCACAAAAAATTCTATAAATGTCCCAGGTATTATGGTCGTTAATTGGATCTTTGAGATTGGAGAAAGAAACTTTATTGATTGGAGAGAAAACAAATTTGAAATTAAACCTATTTAGAATACGAGAAATTTGTGTACTGATTTTATGAAAATAAGGTAAGACAGTAACATTATTAAATTCTTTATTTGCTGGAACAGAATCATTGATTGTCGGATGTTTAGATAAAATACGGATTATGATATTCAAGTTGAATCCACGATCGATGGCGACTGCTTTAATATACTAGTTAATTTCACTATTAAACAACTCAAGATTTGAAAAAATTTTACGTGCACGGCAAATAAGAGTATTGAAAGCTGCCAGTTTTTGATGTGGGGGATCATTAGATCTATAATGAGGCGCAAACTTACTGCAAAAGGTTTACGGTAAACTGTCGCCAAAAATTCACAGTCATTACGAATTACTAGGACATGCAGAAAAGCTAGATGTTTTTGAGTTTCAATTTCAAATATAAACTGGATACATGCATCAATTGAATTAAATATATTTAGAAGAGCGTTAATATTACATTTAGACAAATCAACTAAAGCAAAGGAATCATCTACGTAACGTGTATAAAATAGGAATTGTATTAATTTAAATAATTTAACTAATTTAACCCAATAGTTTTTACACAAGAAAGTGTAGAAAAATTACAAAATGCACATAAATAAAAAACTAGGAATAGTTGTACACACAAACTGTATTGCTGTTAGCATTGGGATTTTTTCATTAAAACTTATCATGCCTGTGGCAATTTTAATTTACGTAAGTAGTGTATATAACGAATCAGTATTTCTTTAATTTATTACATTAACATGTTTTGCAAAAAAGAGAAAAAAAGGGAAATTTTCGAGCTTCGGAAATCTAAGGGCCCGGGAAAGGTGTCCTGCAGCTAACGGGTACTGTTTGTTGTGTGAGCAAAGAACAGGAATATTCGTACAATAGTAATATTTTTTTTTTAATTGTTAATCAACAAAAATCCACATTATGATTAAATAACTTTTACAGAAATGTGTTATTACACATTGAGTTATTGCATATAATTATTGAAATAATGGTTGTCGATTATCCAAAATCATCAACAGTACCGGCTTCTTAATGGTTGATATTAAAACTTCAAAATAACAAATAAATCACAAGTGAATAGCATTGGCTCTATAACCAGAAGTATTAACACTGTATCTGCGTATCTGAAGCAGCTTAGTTTGATACCTCAGTAGCTTATCAAACAGGTATGCACGGTTATAAAGTTCATCCCCACACTGGCTCATTTATTTTAAGGTTTTCATGTTTTAATTTTATTATAACTAGAGGGCCCGTGCAAGGATTTCGCACTGAAATCTAATATTTTTTAGGTACTTCTCTATTATCCCGTCGACCACTTTTCATAACAAAAAACTATCGCCAAACTGTAAGATTAAACGCCAAAAATACTGTCCCATTTACTTGATGTCAGAAGCATTATACGTGTTTGTTACGTCATCAAGTTTTTTTTAATTCAACATTTGCGTGTATTTTTCATTATGTTTTACTGATTTATTAGATATTTCATTAATTAAAATAACAATTGTGTCCTTAAATTCTTATATTTTATTTATTTATTTATTTTGATATTCCAATGAGAACGTTCTCCCGTTTATTTGGCGATAGTTTTTTGTTATGAAAAGTGGTCGACGGGATAATAGAGAAGTACTATTTTTTATCAATATGTAATATGTATTAGATGCAGGTTTAAACTTCTAAAGAGAAGTAAGGATAAAAATATCTGCAAACAACATTTAGTTTTTATTCAAGCCAGAATATTATTTAATTTATTCCATCAAAGTTAGAGTAAAAACTGATCCAAGATTGCAAAAGGCACGCGCGAGGGAAAAAAAAAATTAACAATCGTATTTTAACTTCATTAGAAGATGACGTCATCCGCTTCGGGAAAAACATGGGACATAGAAATATAAATCTAAACATTTCAATTTCAATTTCGCTTTTTAATTATAAATATAAAATAACCCATGCTGAAGTTTTTTATTATAATTGTTGAGCATCGTATAATGTGGTATTTTATTTTAGTGGCAACAATAATTTTAGGAAAACCTTTCATTTCTTTTATGAAAACAATGCTGATTTAAGTTTTAATTTTCAGCAAATTTTAATCAAAAACGTGTTTTAATGAAATGCTAAAGTGTGCTATGTCAGAAGCATGTTCCAAATCCTTTCATATGGCATCTCATTCGTCTTTCTGCGTTTCGTATTTTCTGAGAAAAAGGGATGTTGACAGGAGAAATAATATATATGATATTAAACGTTTCATATTTTTATTAAATAATAATAATAATAATAACAAAATCCCGGGCGCGAGGCTCTGTGTGGCCGCACCTGTCGCACACCCCTAAGGATGCCCCTGTCCGCCCTGAATTTCGTTCTGTCAGCGCTCATCACAGGAGTTTAACAAAGACTTTAACTGTGATTTTGACTGTTTCTCGATGTGAAGAGTAACAAAACAGATCCCTTTGTTATATGTATTTATATAAATTTGACCTTGATTAAAAATATAAAATTTACCATTCTAATTAACAAAAATAACGTCGCATTGGTTTTGCATAACAAAATTCTGGAACTATTCGTGCAGAAATGTTTGAATTTTCCATACAATGGCTTGGTTTTTGGATGCAATCCGTTCCAAACAATTGTTCTGTATAAACGGATCAAATTCTATTATAAGAAATAATGAAAATACGATTAAATGATTCCCACTTCCCGAGCACTTCCCCCATTCACTTGTTTCAAACGGTTTCAATTAATGAGCCCAAATTATGAAAAGTCCGAATCGAGTGAAATTTTCTTTTTTTATATGTGCTTAATCTGACTAATTTGTCTAGCTATTATCTGTTCCATGCTGACAATTTCATAGAACTGTGACCATCTTAATGTGTCACACACAACATAATGAAATCCTTAAAAAAATCATATTCAAAATAATTAATAATCCCCTATAGAATTGTCACAAAATATCCTCTTGCTGTAAAAATATCATACCAATAAAAGTCGGTAAATCAGCTTTTTATGATACTTAATGCGTGTATTTATGTTATACGTATACGGCTAAATTTGGCTTAAATATACTAAATATTCGGTTAAAAATACTAATGCAAGAAACGAAAATATAGTATCAGATAGTATCCCTAAATATTTAATATCTATACATTAAAAAAAAAAAAAATATTTAAATGTTACAAGGACGAAAAGCGAAAGCTATTCACTGAACCCTTTTTTTAATGCAAAATGTAAATAAATTAGATTATTTCAAAAGTAAATTTCACAGCATTTTTTGCAGATATGATTTCTTATAACTATATACTTTTCTGGGCTGCATTGATCTGAAGAATTCAATTTTTACATTATATATCCTCTTGAGACCCCGCGTCCATTCTATTGGACATTTTTATTTTTTATATAAAATACTTAATTTCAATTCAAACTTGTAAATACTTGCTGTCCATTGTACTAGATAGTCTAATGCTGCTATCTGTGCACCGAAATCATAAAAAAATTGCAGCTAAATATGTATTTTAATCATTTGAAAGTGGCAGAGAAGAAGAAAAAGACTTCTGAAGGTAACAGACAGTTTCAACTCTAATTTTATATATAATTTTTAAGTATTCTTATATTAATGCTACACAAATCTAATGTTAAATGTTGTATCAATGAAATGACATCGCGGTTTAAGTAATTTAATGTATATTTTAGGGAATAAACCAAAAAAAATTTGATGTCGATTCTATTGGACATTGGGTCTTCATCAGTTGTTTTTATTCATATTTGACTCTTGTTGTATACTGAAGAAAGGCATTAGTTTTTACTTAAAAATCAAGACAGTATTAAAATAAATAATAGATACAGAAGTAGATAATATGTTTTCTTAAATAAATAAAAACAAGAACGAAAAATCATGCGTCAAGTACAGATTATGTAACACTTTCCAACGCTTCCCAAATAATTTTACAATTTAATAAAGTGAAAGATAACATCTAAGTAAACAATTTGGAAAATGCATAACATATTTAAAAACGTAATTTCGGGAATTTCCACCATATATTTCCAACATATACAATATTCGGAAAAATATCCGAATACTTTTATTCAGCCATGTATATGATTTATAGATTTGTATATTCTACATAGGATGCTAAATTTTAGTTTAGTCAGGAAACGCGTAGCACAGTTTAAAATTATCTTTCTGGAGTTTCTGTGAATAAACGGAAACGTGTTCGCGAACTTTTGTGCTGCCCTGTACATGATATACAGAATTTATACACACCAAGTAACAGGCAAAAAGTGAGTTAAATTTAAAATCGCGTTCAGCAACTTAAAACGTACTGCCAGGAATTATTGTTAACAGACAGTAGAGAATTCGTTTGTGTGTCCCTGTCAATGAACGATGACTCCTATACACACAATATTCTGTAGTAAGCCTCTTGTAATGCACCTTAGTGATATATATATAAATTTCAATGCGTTTAAAATGTGAAACATTATTTAATTAAACCGCAAACGATTTTTCTCCATAGACGTAATGTAACGAAATTCTTTTGACTGTCCCTGTAAAGTAACTATAAGTGCTATGCACACCATATTCCATATTAAGTTTCTTGTAATACGACTCAGTGATATATATGAATTACAATGTATTTGAAATTGTGTAACATCATTAAAATAAACCGCAAATGATTTTTCCCCCATAGACAGTAATGTAAAGGAATTCTGATAATTCCGAAGTCATAAACACTTTTCAACTAGGTTGGAAAGTGTTACAAATATATTTAGGCAGATATTTTTTTGCAGCATTTGGTAAATGCCTATACTTAGAATTAAGCTTTTATTATGTGTTAGTCTTGTTCATTGTAACTATTTTTGGTATTATTTTTCTGTTACTATGCTATTCATAATTGAATCAATAAATTTAATCATATTTAAATAACAACAAAATTTTAAAGACAATATGTTTAAAGATAACAGTATATGATTATAAATAAACTCATTTTGATTTCTTTTACATTTCTTCTTGGCATTTACTTGTCAATTGTGGTAGCTGTGCCACTCATTATCATTATTCTAACAAACAAATGACTGGAGTTGAGAAGAGTTAAAAAACAAAATAAAATATTATTAAAAACTAGTACTTGTCATTATCATGTTGTCATCAGTAATATTATGTAAAATATTATTATTATATTATTATTATTATTTTGAAAATTAGTACATCGATCAACAAGTTTCGTATTTAAAGTACACTTTTTCTATTTAATGATGCAAAAATTGAATTTATGCGATATTTAGAAGTGACGTATAAACGATAAAAAAGACACTTCTGATGATAGAAGAGTTTGTAAAAATAAGAACTTGATGTGGTTTTTTGAGTATTTTGTTTAAAAATCTGTTTTTTTAAGCCTATGTAGCGATCCCATCGTACTTGATAAGTATTATAATATAAAATAACGTTGTGCTCATGAAATGCAAGTTGTATGCGTATATTCGTTTAACTATAATTAATAATTGACTTGCAGAAGCACATTTATAAACTACTGAATTTCAGGCTCATCTATTTATTTTTTACGGGTAATGAACTTTTTAAAACTATTATTATTCGGTGCCTAGTTAAATTTTACATCATTATTTTATTTAGAATTCAATTTTGTGTCATTATTTTTTTTTTCAAATATTAAGAATTTTACATATGGATTTATCAAATTCAATAGCAAGTTTTTTACAGGACTAAGACCCAATGTCCATTCTATTGGACATGCTAAAAAACAAAGTATTTTTAATTTTTTAAAATAAATGAAAATATGTATTGCTTTCTAGACTCAAAAGAAACATGAATCTCAAAAATTGTAAAATTTGCTCAAAAAATGTGAGCTTGGGTCTCAAGAGGATAAGTGGGAATTATTAGAAGTAACAACCACAATAATATGAACTCAATGTATTATTACTTTTCACGAGCAACAATAAAGGCGATGAGTTCACGCAAGACCAAGAAAAGCATAACACGATTTGGGCTATAGATTTCCACTATAGATTTGGGATATGTTGTTTGGAGGAATTTTTATGCAATGCTTGGCAAAGATGTTATAATTATTATTTGTATTGAGATAAGAATGTTTGTATCATTCAGGAATATTGTGTGTAAATCCGAGCTGTATTTGTTGTTATGTTATTAAATCTGTTTTGTTTATATTATATTTAAAGAATATTCGGTGGCTAAAGTACTTATTATTCATCGTAATCCCACAACAATTTTTGGGGTCTCGTTGCCGGGATATGAACATAAAGCTGTTTGTCTGACGTACTATATGGATATAAAGCTGTTTTGTACTGGGATAATATGAACATGAAACTGTTTTTCTGAAGTACTATATGAATAAAACTTCCGTGATCAGATCTACGATACTATAATACTTTGTTCAGTTGAAGTTTAAAGAAGTTGAATGATGTCAGCTCTTAATAAAGCCAGAAAAGCAGACTTGTTAACATTATGTGATGAACTAGGTCTAGTTGTACCACAGAGTGCAAGAGTTATTGATGTAATAAAATTGATTACCGAATCAGAAGATTATGAAGAAATTTTCATTAAGGTTAGACTCGAACGCATTGCCGCTGAGAGACAAGAAACAGAAAAAGGACGATTAGAAGCAGAAAAGGAAAAAAGAAGATTAGAAGCAGAAAAGGAGGAAAGAAGACTAGAAGCAGAAAAGGAAGAAAGGAGACTAGAAGCAGAAAAGGAAGAAAGAAGACTGGAAAAAGAAGCAGATAGAAAATTAGAGGAAAAGAAAGTTGAAATGGAATATGAATTAAGAAAAATGGAGCTTCAACGCAACTTGAAAAGTGTGAGCAACGATTCTGCAATAGCTGATTCAGGTAAGCTACCAGATTTGCTTAAATTAATTCCTCACTTTCACGGTAAAAGTGATATTAGTCTCTATTTAGTACTATTTGAAAGACAAATTGCTCGAATGAATATAATAAAAGAAAATTGGGTCACACATTTGTTAAGTTTAATCGCGTTAGAAATCGCCAATATCATAGCTAGAGAGCCAGAAACATTGGCGAGCAATTACGATTATGTAAAAGATTTACTTCTCAAATGCTTCAAAATGACGCCAGAAGAATTTAGGCAGAAATTAATGTCCCATAAAAAAGAATCTTCAGTCACTTGGCGCGATTTAGCATTTGAATTAAGAAATTATTTGGAAGAATGGATTAACGGTCTTAAAATATCCGATTTTGAATCCTTAAAAGAATTAATCGTAGTAGATCAAATTAAGCGGAAGTTACCTATAGAAAGGAAAGAGCATTTTATTGATGATCTTCCAAAAATTAAAAATGTAGACGTATTAGTAAGCAAACTAGACGATTATGATGCGGCGAGGAGTAATGTTAAAACCATGAATAGAATTTCACATCACTTTGAAGATAGAAAGCCTGAAATAAGCAAAAATGAAAATTCACAATCTTTCTTTAATACCCAATACCAAAATAAAAGAAATAAATCTCAAATTAGGTGTTTCAGATGTAACTCTCAAAGCCACGTAGCGTCTCAGTGTAATAATAGAAATAACGGTCAAACTAATGAATTCAGTCGCGATTCTACCTAAAACCCTCATGATTATCACCACCAATATTTCAATTTTCGTGTGCAGAAAGTTAATGTTAATACAACTGCTAAAGATAATAAGCCTAACACTCAGATGAGAACAATTAATATTAATGGAGAAGAAACAAATCTCTTATTCGATACAGAATCAAATTTAAGCCTAACAAGCTATGAAAATTATGTAAATATTGGATCGCCAAGATTATCTTTTGATAACACATTACTGTGCGGCATCGATGGCATTGTATACCCTTTAGGTTATTTCCCTTATGAATTCAAAATTGATGGTTTCACAATTTCTACAAATTTGTACGTTTTAAAATCTCTTGCATATGACATAGTCCTAGGAATGGACGTGATGAGTAAACTAAATTTGGCGATAAATGAAGAGGGAATTAAAATTGTTGGCGAGCGCAATACTTTTCAAGTAGGTTGCCTTAAAGTTTTGAAGAATTCTAATAAAAAATTAAATTATGTTGCCAATTCATACAATGAAGCGAAGGTATCAAAAGAAAATAGTTCACGTGCAGAAAACGAAATGATTAGTATTATGAATAAAAATAATTCAGAAAATAATTTCAAGATAAATTTAGCACGCGCGGTGAAAGCAAATAAAAATCACTCTACTCACGAGATCAAATCAAAACATGAAAATGAAATAGAAAAAAACGGAAAATATTATAATTCAACGAGCACGCGAAAAGAAATAACGGAAAGTAATATAAAAGGAAAAAATGAAAATAAAGAAATATTTCATGAAAGTTTTGAGAAACGTGGTTACGGATACAGAAATGAAGTCAAATGATTTTATGCAAAAGAAAAGTTTGTTGGCATAAATCATAGATATCGCAAACAGTATAGGCAGTATGAAGACAGAAAAAAGCATAATATTCATGAATGCCGTAAACAAGACAGTGGTCAAAGAAGTCATTATTTTTGGAGTGATCGGAAGCGAGAACCCTATTTTACAGATAAATTTTATTACAAAAGATATGAAACTGCATCTCGTAGAAGAAATTATGAACGTATTGAGAATAATACCAAATGTAGCTATGTCTCAGAGGAATAATCTACTAGAGGCCACATCTCTTTGTTATATTGTTGAAAATCCGGTTTCAGGATCAGCTCAGATTGGCGCTTTAAAAAATGTTTGTTTTGGCGGTGATCGCTTTCTTGGCAACTTCGATTTCATTCTCGCAATAAAAATAAACGTAAACAAACCAAAACGAAACTGTTGCTCCTTCTAGGATTTAATGTCAAAGAGGAAGGATAGAAATAAGTTATGAGAGTCTCACCCATGGTGAAAAAAGGATTGTTTAATCTTCTGGATGGATTTTCTTTTTCTGTTTTTGCTGCTGTATTTTATTTTAATGTTATAAAATGGCTTTGTCTTTGTAATAAATGTTACTTAAATTATATATTTTTTTATTAGTGATATAAGATATTAAGTACGATAACACAGATTATTTCGAGATTTCTGCTTGGAAAACTTCAATCTGACACAATCATTTCACGAAATGTAACAAATTAATGTCAAACTTTTTTTAATTCTAAAAATGCATTAAATTTAGCAGGCATTATTAAAATAACAGAAAATCGAACAGTATTTACAGTATCTTTTTTTTTTCTTACAAAAGTGAAGAATTTGTGGAACGTTAGCAGTGGCATGTTATAAAATATTATTTGATTTGATAATGTATTTTATAGGTTTTGAAAACTTGAAATCACATACTGTCTTTATGTAACAATATATTCTATAGAACATATTTTTGCTGCAATCCAGAATTTTTGTTTTGCTTTTGATGTTCCAATTTAGAGGCATATTTTTGGCAATCTTTCATATATACATATATATATATATATTTTTAATTGAAAGTATAAATGTACTACAATATTTTTAATCAAAAGGAAAACATTGATAGATAACATTATACACATGTATAGAAAAAAATATAAATGCACAGTATTATTTTTATTATTATTATTATTATTATTTTTTTTGTATGAAAAATAAAAATTCCAGGATATTTCATATCTACTAAGTTAGAACTTGTGTAATTTTTTCTCTGTTAAAATAACTATTATTTTGCATAAGTTTCTGAGAAGAAATAATTTGCAACTTTTGGATGCTATAAAAAATTAAGTTTAACTCTCAAGTGTTTTTTTTTCTTTACAATTATTGAAAATAATAACCACCGGCAACTATTGAAGATGTTGACTTCTAAACAATACTTGCTGTCATAATTAGATGCTATAAAACCTTCTCAAATACAAAATGGCTACTTTATGATTTAGGTAGATTTCGTAAGAAATACTACCTATTACATTCTCCCCTATGTTGGACTTTCTGAAAAGTTTTTGCAGATCTACGCCGATCATCACTTCCAGAACCCAAAACCACCCCCAATTCAAAACTTTTATCTATCTATCCATCTAGATCACTTTTTTATGGACACGATAACTTCAATAATTCTGCACAAATCTCTTCCAAACTGATACACAAAATTAAAGTGCATAATATCTTGGTCAAGTTCGATAATGGGCAAAATCGAACCAAAGGGAGGGGGGGGGTGAAAACAGAAAAATCCCCATAGCTTCTTAATTATGATACGTATCGAATCCGTTTAAAGTTATTAATACTTCTAGAAAAAGGGCCGAAAATTTATGTATGACAGATTTTTGATGTCATTAAAAATGACCTCAAGGGGCGGGGGGATAGAGTTTAATAAGAAAAGAATTCAAAACTTCGTCAATTCACAAGATATCAAATCTGCTTAAATTTATTATAAATCCTCTTAATAGTATAACTTTTACTTTGACAAGTTTTTTTATAAGACCAACTCTTATAGCCTGAAAGAAAAAAAATCCTGTCTACAGACACAGGTAGATTTTGAAGTGGGTGGTCTAAACTGCCGAATCATGGCAAAAAGGTCATTTCTTATGCAATTCCCAATAAACAGGTGCTATCTGTATTTTCAAAATCTTCCTGTGCCTGTAGGCCGAGCCGTCAGGAAATTGTTTCATTAATTTGTGATCGGAAATGTATGAAATTGGCAGGTGTTCTTATTTAGTTTGCTATCAAAAGAGGCTTTCAATAAAAGCAGAAGATATTTCAGAAAAGTCCGTCAGTATTTTGAACCGAATTTCTGATGCCGCAGCACTTGAAAGAAGAAAAATGTTGTCACATGACAGGAATCACTTATTGTACTGTCCTCTTAAAAAATAAATTTTGAAATTTTCTTTATATAAAGTATAATAAAGAATTTTAAAAATTAAACATAGCTAAATTTTTACAGCTTGTTCGATGATTTTAATATATTGAGTATTTTACATTTTATCACTTTATTACAAAATGGCAGACAATTAAGCTCTTGCTTAATCACAAATTCTTATTTAAAAAAAAACAATTTTCTAAAAAATAACCCATATTATCAAAAAAAAAAAAAAAAAAACCCTGATGTAATCAGCTGAAAATGATGCATTTTATTACCTATTAATGGTCTAACCTAAAAACAATTAAAAAATTATGTAGATATTCTAAAATTTTATTATAATAAGAAAATCTGTAAAAATGAAGCTCATGCTTTTGCCAGGTACAATATCAATGGGTTTAAAAAAAATGTATAAATAATCAATATTTAGGTAATAAACTCAATTTCACATGAGAAATCTTACAAAAAGAATAATTCCCCCCCCCCTCTCCCAAGAAAACATTCCAAATTATTTCGAAAATTAACCAACTATAAACACAGTTGTAAACTCTCAACCTTAATTATAGTTATTCTGTTCTTTTATAGCTTGGAACACTGTTGCAAGATATTTTAAAATGAACTGTTTTGAATTTAAAATATTAGTCAATCTCTAGAAAAACAACAACAGCACAGACAGGCACAGACACAATATAAAGTTTCGGCGGGAAATTCGGGGAAATTCCACGTAGATTTTGGCGGGAGAAAAACCAGTTTGGCGGAATAAATCTACCACCACCACCACTGATGTCTGTCAACGAAAAGGTTACCAATGTGGGGTCTAGTATATTGTAAGGTCTATGAGCTATGTCCCTCCTGTTATTTTCAATGGTTACGAACATATGCAAAGAAGAAAAGGTTATGAAAATTGTTATTGTCCATGTCATTCAAAAGGTAAAGTGTATATGAAAAAGTATCCTGAGTTTTAATTTAGTTATTTTTGTTTTATTTGTTTTATAGTATTGTATCAGTTCATAGTGTAATATTAAAGTTATATGATAAGAAGTATTGATCTGTCGAGGTCGCCAGAATGTTAGGATGTGGGAATTATTAGAAGTAACAGCAACAATAATATGAACTCAATGAATTATTACTTTTCACGAGGAGTGATAAAAGCGATGATCACGCAAGACCAAGAAAAGCTCGCCAGCACGAGCAGTTGTTCCATAGATTTTAGCCATAGTGGTTGATGGATTTTTGACGCAATGCTCAGGGAAGCTTGCAAATGTTTATATTAAAATACGGAAGTTGGTACGTTCATAAATATTAATCCTGTTTGATATTTGTATTTGAATCTTCAGATCTTCAGTTGTATATGCTGTTATTTTATTAAACCTTTTTGTTTATATTATATTTGAAGAATCTTCTGTTGTATTGAAACTATATATTGGTTATCATAATCCCACAACAATAATAAGCAAGTTAAGGTTGAAGTACACGTTGCGCAAAATGAATTCATTATTTCAAATACTGAGGGAGCAGCTGTTTGGTAGTAAGACTCCCTGGATGCGATAAATGATAAAGAAACAATTATTACATCTTGAGTTCCTGAAAGTCTAAATTTTTCCCAGTATTAGTATTTTATAACTTTATTTAATGATAGATTGAAAAAAACGAATCTTTCTACTCTGGAAATTCGACTAATTGCCAATGCCGAGTGAGTCCCAGGTCACACGATAAAATTGAATAGGACAATTTTACACGATTTTACCACTGAAGTCGTACAATGATTTTTCTTTTTTTATTAGGTACGATAACATTTTGTTAGTTTGTTGTGCTTTGGGTTAGAAAATCTGCTATTATATTTTTGAAAAGTTCAACTGTAATCACCATTAAAAATATAGATCAAAATTAGAGTTTAAAATGTGAAGTAAGAGGAATTCATTTTACGATAGTAAGCGTGGTTTTCGTTGATCTTCGGAAGACAATTTTGGAGAATGAGGGTTAAAGTATTCCTGTAAATGCAGGTGTTTTTCCTCGAACCTTGCCCTAAATAAGTTGTAGGATCTCTTAGAAAGCCTCCCACAGACGGCATTTTCAACTGACTTAAAATTGTGTATTTCGAAAAAAAAATTGAGAAATATTCCAACCTTATGAGAAAAGTACACGTACAAATCAAATAAGATATGCATTATCTTTCATTTATTCTGAAAATAAATACAGCTAGAGTGTCAACTGCATTGATATAAGATATAACCGAGATGTGCCATTAATCTAGTTTGCCGATTTCTTTTTGAGATTCCTCTGCTTAATAGCATTTCTGTAACTATCAACTGAAAGAAATTAATATTAGTTTTTAAAAAAAAATTGTCTGAATTTTAATATATATATATATATGTCACGATTTCACTTGATTCATACTCCAGGCACTGGTTTCCACCTCAGGAAATTTTCAGTCGAGCACCGAGTCTTACTTCATGTGTATGTAAAAGAAGGCAGATAAGAAGCAGTCCATTTCCTTTTTTCTTTTATTCGAAAAGTCAAAGATGAATCGATTAGGCTTTAATCTATTTGAATCTCACTCCATACTTGTTAATTTTAATATCGTGGCATTACTTGATGATTAAATTTTAAATATAAGAATACATCTTGGATCTTAAAACAGAAGACAGTTGTTTTTCGAATTTACCGGCGGCCAAGGAGAACATTCTATGATCAGGCAGGCATGTCGGGGCCGCATACACCGCCGAATCCCGGAACCTTCTGCAGCAAAACGCGGGAAAACGCCGTATATCATTTTCTGAGCGCTCCAGAATACATTTTTACTAAGAAGTCTCTCAACCAATCAACGCTCACGGCTTAATTCCTTCGGCGCATTAATATAGAAGTAATCTTATCGTAAGCTGGAAAAAAGCGCGCCAAACCAATGTTCTAGAACAAACTCGAAATCTAATTCCTTCGAATAAATAAGATCAAAGAGAAAAGAAATACATATGTTTTATCAAGTATGGCAATATGCCAAAAGAATTTTTACATTGAGACTAAAGTCTTTCATAATTTGAGAATTAATATTTTGTCAGGAATCGTAGGGAAATAAAAAATAAAGAAAAGAAATTCATAGGTTGTTATTTCAAAAGAGTAAAATATTTTTAGCTGGGAGGTTGGTGTTTTTTAGAAGAATTAAATTCTAGGATGCATTTTATTTAAAAAAATAAAAGTGCGTAATTTTAATAGAGCATCTATCAGCGCAATTTTTTTTTAAGAGAATGAATTTGGAATAAACTATATTTTTCTAGATGTAATTTTGACAATAGAAATACTGGAGCGAGAAAATAATTTAGAATAATGGAATTTACACAGAATTATAGTTTTAATGAGGTCAACGGCGAAATTTTTTTTTTAATTTGTTTCATATATATATATATATATATATATATATATATATATATATTGGAAATTTTTTTGCCGTAGTGTATGTTATACACGATACTAATATATGTTTCAAAGATACTAATAAATTACAATTACTAATTAAGTAAAGTTATAAATCCAATAAAATAAAAATAAAATAATAACATAAATGATACATTTTTAGGTTTTTTAAACATAAATAATAAATTTAAAACATAATTTAATTAAGAGGGCAAGTATTTTTTTCTTCTTTTATACACATACGTAAATGTTTACAATTATTTTCGGATTCATGCATAACCGAATTAAAGGAAGAACTTAGAAGGGTATTTCTTCTAGCTTGAAACAGTGGAATTGAGACACTCGGCGACAGATTACGTTTCATTCACCAGTTCTTAAATAACAAGTTCAGAAAATGCAACTTTTAGATTTTCCTAAAAGAAATTTTTAGTTACTCTTAAATAATTTATTTGATGCTGCTTTAATAGTAGATGTAGCACATAAAAATGCACTGAATGTGTTCGTAAGCCTTGGGGAATATAAATACAATTTTTTTCTTAAAGTTCTATATCCCTTATTTTTCGAAGGGAATAATTGAAAGAATATTTGATTAAATAGGGGCTATCATCACTGTAAGAAAAATCAGGCATGAACTTTTATACAAGCTCTCTTTGGCAGTTAAAAGTGAACAAAAGAACAAACTTTCGATAATTCATAAAATACAGTGATCTCTCACTTATACGCGATATTCTGTAATTACTTTTTCATACCACTATTTTAAAATAGTAAAATCCAATTTATAAATTATGCGAATTAATAAACCGAAAATTACCTTAAAAAAAACTGCTGCCGAAAAATAATTCCGTGTATCCCATATAAATGAGCGGTCACTGTAGTTGTAGTTTCTTTCCAAGCACTAACATATGCGTTTTCACCAATAAATATTTTCGAAAAAAGGTAAATACTTTCATTACATTTTATTGAATGGCCATATTTTTAAATCGTAATAACTTTTTCCTTATTCAGAAATGAAATTTTTTCAGCGCTATTTATTGCTATTTTAAATAATTTGTATATATAAGATAATTTTGTTAGAAATACGACTGTTTCCATATTACGGGAGAATAATTTCGACTCTTCAGGCTGTTAATACTTGATTACAGGTAAGCATTAGATTAGAAGGCATTACGGATACAATCGTAGGGCGATATAAATTTCTATAAGTGTTAACAAATATTTATTTTTAATTTATATTTGACTTTTATCGTTTTAGATTTTTAATGCTCCATATCAACCTTGAGTTAAGATGCTTCTTTCCGGTGTCTTGAGATGTTTTTTCGTCATTTATTAACAGGTTTGTTCAAATATTAATATTTTTTTAGGAATTGAAAATTTATTAGAATTAAATTGCACTGTTTCGAAAAACTTCTCCTTCGTAAATTGTAGGATGCAGTCTTTATTTATTTATTTATTTTACAATGAAAAATTAAATGTCATATTATAAAACAAAACAATGTCGAATGCATATCCAATTAAGGCATGTTTATTATTATTATTATTATTGTAAACTTCAATACTGAAAAACAACATTATAAATTTAATCATAGCACATAATTAAAATTAAATAAATCTTGCGATATAAAAGAAATTGCCTTATATGTTGCCAATTGTATATTCACTGCCGCCTGGTAAAGCTTTTCGGTCCTTCCGAGTAATGTCAAATAATCTACACTAATAAGGAGGGAAGAGTCCGGAAGAAGATTTATTACAACAGCACATCTGAAATATTGCGCTTTTGTAAGTGAACAGAAAACTACCACAAAAACTGTGGGCATCATTTTCCATTGATAAAATCGGTAAACCGTTGGGCCGTTAATGCACTAGTACGCTGATCAAGAAAACGAGTGAAATCCTTTAGCTTGTGAAAATAACATCATATTTAACCAGCATTGAGAATTTTTATTGATAAAACTAATTTTTTTCTTCTTTTTTTTAGAATAGTTGTAAATGATGAAAAATTCTGGACAGTTTTACGCTGCCATTACTAAAATTAGTACGCCGAGATGACCTATTAAGTGCAAAAATCGTTTACATGCAAAATTCCTGCTGCTAAACATGATGATTATTTTTGCTAGGATTACACCTAATAATTACTTATTGCGCAAAAAATATATACATGGATGAAAAATATGAAATGTATAGATGAAAAGTTTGCGGGAAAAATAATAGTTTCAGATGTTTTGTTGTTGTTGTTGTTATTTCTAGCTTCAAAAATCTTTTTCCATTGATAAAACTAGTATGTATATATTATGTATATATATATGATTGTGTCATTTGGTTTATTTTTCATTTCGTAATTGCAAAGCGAATCATATTAGAAGTAACTTTATCATTATTAATTACAATGACTTCATCATTACTTCATTGTGAAATAAACCCTCGATTACCGGAATTTTTTTTTATTTCTCAATAAGGTATAAAGTTAAAATTAATACAAATTGTATTATGGCAAATAAAGTTTAAGTAATACATATTTTTAAAGTTAAATTAGTTAAATTAATATTAACTTTTTTATTGGAATTGTTTTAATAGTTTCTTTTTAGATAAATTTATTGAACTGTTCCTCATTAAACTGTTTTTCAGTCTGTTAAATTTTGACGTGGGCCACCTCGTTATTTATTAAAACACTTAAATTGCGGATCGCGTGCCAAGAATCTTTAACTTAAGGTGCCAACGCTCTACCAACTAAACTACCCTGAACATCTCCGGTGAACACAATTCTCTCAGAAAACCTTAATAAATGTCTGGGGTGATTATTATTAATTAATAATATTGTCACGAATTCGCATAAAACATTAATATTTGGGTCCCTGAATAATGCAGATTTTACTATCTTGGCTTAGAACTTCTCCCCCCGCCCCCTTTTAAAAATCTTTCTCTTTTTCTTTTAATTTCTTTCTTTCTTTTTTTAAAAAAAAAAAAGAAATACACCGCTTTTTAGTTCGGCACATAAATCCTGACGACGTTTAAGAGGTGCTGCCAGATTTAAAAGAGAAATATGTTATTTGTGCTGTTTTTTTAGAAAATCGAACATCCAAAATAGCCTTTTATCATTGGAGATTATGTTTTATTGTTATTATTATTATTAAATATTTCTCTTATAATTCATTCCTTTATTACTTTTCAAAAATTTCAATTATGCTTATTAGTAATCCAATCTTTTAGTCTATAAAAGGATCAATTGAGGAAGGGGAGTCAGTTTTGATGAGGACTATGGGAGCATAAATTTGAAATCCAGCATTTAACACTTCCACAAACTATTCCATTATTTACAGATCCTATTAGGAATTTGTTTTTATTATTATATAAAACGATGTGTATTGTATAAAATAATGGGCCAGAATGTTGTTTCTGCTGTAGAGAGGGGGGGGGCTACCATTCGCGTCCAGGCAACATTGCACTAGACACTCCATAATTCGAACTGCAGCTTACAGTACGGACGGTGGTACTGATCTTATTTCAGTGCGCTTCCAGCACTGAACGTCATGTCATCTGAAAATTTCATGCAAAGCAAAGTTAATCTTATGTAAACATCACAAAAATATCTTTATTCTTGTAAGTTGCAAATAAAAATTGGGTCTAGCTTGTACTGGGACACTTTGTATTTCTGACTGAATAACTGGATTACAACCCTACTTTTCTATACGAAAAGAGAATCATGCATTGGGTTGGATAATCCTTACTCTTTTTGACGCGAGCTGCGCTATGATTCGGGTGTGTTTGACGCTTGTTTTTTAACCATAGTTTCAGGTTGAGTTTTAATTTTTTCGGCTGCAGTTCGGATTGACCAAATTTTTTAACAGAAAGTCCTGAATATTTTCATATGATTGATTGATTGGTTTATGACGGCCGATTATCTACTCGTGGGATATAGGCCCTAGAGGGAACGCCCTCCGTGAGGGTCTTTCTAAGGGATCCTAACCCGTATTTACGGAAAGGTTAGAAGAAAAACACGGAAAACTATGAATGGTTAGGTCGACGAGTGCGACAGGGGGTTTGAATCCAGCACCTCCCGTCTACCAGCTTTGAGAGCAGAATCTCTCAGCCACTGGTGGGGCGATTTTTCATATGGAAAAAAAATACATATTTGAATATTAATGAGTGTATATGTGTTCATTTTTATACAAAAAGAGAGAAAATTGATATTAGAGATATAATTGTAGAATATTATTTTACATAATTGTATTAAAATACGGATTTATTTTATTTTACTTCACATTCGGATTGTTTTCGGGTTGAAGTGAGTCGGGCTCAAATCGGGTTAACCTTTTTTTTCCGCCGACCGATACATAGGATTCTATACAAATATTGTTTCTCTTCACGTGTGTTGTGAAACCCTTTAAAATTTGTTACATTAGTTTAGAAACCTCATACAGGGTGTCCCAAAAGATTGAAAAGCGCTTTAATTTTTTAGCAGTTGGAGATACCGGGTGTTCCAAAATGGACTGACTAATTTTAAAATTCAGTAATTTGCAAACGGTGACATATATTTAAAAAATTCTTGCAGGAGAGTAATGTATGATGTCAGGAGATTTTTTTACTGCGATTCCCGCTTTTAGTTTCAAAATGCAGCGATAGATGTAAAAGCAATTGACGACCAATCGAGGCAAAAACTTAAATCACTCACCGGTGATGCAAAGGAAAGAGGTTAAATATATGCAGCGCGTCTCATTCGCCAATATAATCTTGTTCTTAGGGCCCGATTCCGAATTTATTTCATATATTTAACCTCATTCCTTCGCATTAATGCTAAGTGATTTCTGCTTCTGTCTGGATTTGACGTCTATTGCTCGCATCGCCATCTATTACTGCCAATTGAAACTAAAATTAGAAATCACAGTTAAAAAACTCCTAATAGCATACATTACTCTCCTGCAATGTATTTTTTAATTATCTGTCAACGTTTGTAATTTATTGAATTTTAAAATCAGTCAGCCCATTTCAGGATACCCGGATGTATGCAATGTAAATTGCGAACATGTTAAAAACAGTTGAGTAAGTGTGATCGAAGATCGCACAAAGGGTTTCGTTTAATATTCCTTTCAAAACACTTTATCCTTTCTTTAATAAATCCAAATAAATTTCTTTTTCCAAAAAAATAAAATAAAATAAAAATAAATAAAAATAAATAAAAAAAATGTTTTTTTATAAAGCTAAAATTTACCGGTCTGTTTTTCTCGTTTTTTCGAATATCTGATCCGGCCCGATAGCGGGCAAAGCCCGCTATTATACTCTGTCATAAAAATACCTGTCCTGTGGACTAAATGCGATATTAATAAAAAATAAATTTCAAAATTTAACATGTTGTATAGAGACCTTCAAAATGTTAAAATATGCCAATATTTCCATAATCAGGTTTTTATCATGATTCAATACGTTCCTCAAACTCATATATTTACTATTCTCTACTGCTGATATTGATACGCTCTTTGCATTATTCTCAAACATTTAAAAAATCCGTTAGACTTCCAATATGGCGTCACCGTCAGATTAATTTTCTTTTTAGTTCTCTAATGACGTCATATTAAGCTGCGTTCTGTATTTACACATACTCGTACCCCTTCTATTATTGAGAAATGTTTAAAAATTTCCATTTTATTACCAATATGACGTCCTATTAATCTTTTTTTTCAATGGGTGAAACTTTTTATTTCATTTTTATTTTTCACATGGAAATCTTTCAAAAAAAATTAATTATTGGAAAAAGAATTTTATCGTGGATTTTTAATTGTTGGCAACTGCTATAACGAAAAATGTTTTAATTTAATAGGAAAAGGCTGTTGAATTTTTGGATTTTTATCTCCCTATATTAAAATAATACAATTTTTTCAAATTTTATGATTTTGAGCTTCATAGTAGGTATTCAGCTATAAGTACACAAAATTTCATGCCTGCAAGTTATATAGTTTCTGAGAACTAGCTATGTGACAGACAGACTGGGCGGACTAATAGGGTTTCGTGAGATGAACGAACCCCTAAAAAATAGAGCTGAACATTATGTTCATGAAAAAACCTAGCGATTAATTTTTGAAAAGTTACACTTTTTTTAATTTTTATAGTAACTCTGTGTCCTATACGTTACATTTTTGAAAAATGTCCTCCATTCTTTGAAAAGTAAAACAGTAAACATTCCATTATTCTACGTCCAAAGCTCACCAATTTATGATACATTGCAGTTTAAGAAATTACCGAACTTTCTTATATTTCGTCTGTGCGTTTTAAGTGAATGAAATCAGCGAAATTTCCTAAAATTCAAGTATCATAACTCAGTGAGTTTTGGGCTTAGAAAAAGGAAATTTTAATGTTGTAGAGTTCACAGTATGGAGAAAATTTGGTACTTTTATGTTACCATGGAGCAAATCTCGCCAATAGCTTTTTTTTTTTTTTTTTTTTTCCTTGCATCAGTAGTTGTTTTTGTTTTTCGCGTCTGTAAATATGAAAAAAATAATAATTTTGAAATAAGACACTTTGAATATGTTATTATTTATATATTCATTTATTTTCGTATTTTAAACCAAAATGAGTGAAATGCATGCATTTTAAATGTATGTAATATATGAATAATAAATTAAATAAATACCCTACGATGATGGCGGTGGTTAAAATATTTTTGAGATTTATCACTTGTGCCCGATGAACATAAAAATACCAAAATATTTTCTAAATATAAATGATAGGATTCACGGACTGTAAATAAATAAATAAATAAAAAATATATTTTTTAAAATAATAATGTCAGGATTAATTTATGAATATAGTCTTAAATCAAACCTTATTATTGAAAATTTTTGCAATTTATATTGCCTTTATATGTTGCCAGCAGGTTGAAAACAAATTAAAGCGCTTATCAATATTTTTGGTACACCCTGTCCACACAGAGAATGCTCAAAATAAAACTTCCTCTTTTGTTAAATTTTCAGTGTTTTCAAACCGTTGCGAACCTCCCTAATTTTCTCGAATAACGTTCAGACTTTGCTACACAATAACATTTTTGCTTGCTTAATACCGTAAGTCTCCCTTTTTTTTTTTTTTTTTTTTTTTTTTTTTTTATGACATATTTTGTTTTTACGATTTTTAACAATAATTTTTCGCATTTTGCTACTCTTCTGTTTTGTACGCTGTATTCTTCTCCCCCCCCCCTTTTTTTTTGGCTACATTCTTATTGTAATGGCTTTCAAACTTTGCTACACAATGCATTTCAGCTTACTTAATACCTTAAGTCTCTCATTTGTGTTTTTAATGAAATACTTTGCTTTTACGATTTTTAAACATTTATAATAAAAAAATTTTTTCGCATTTTGATACCTTTCTGTTTTTAATACTTTAACTGTTTTTTTTTATCTTTTTCTTTCTTTCTTTTCTTTTCTTTTCTTTTTATCATGGCTGTAATTTTGCAATTTACATTTTTAAAAATAAATTTTTCCTTTACTTTGCTGTTTCAGGTTTTTTAATCGCAGTATATTTATGTATTTACCGATTGTTCATTACGAATTCCCAACATTTACTGTTGGGAATTCGTAATTCAATATTTAAAAAAATGTAAATTGCAAAATTATAGCCATAATAAAAAAAAGAAAGAAAGACAGAAAAAAAAAAGAACTCTCTGCCTTTTTTTTTTTTTTTTTTTTTTTACAGATAATGTATGAAATGATTTCTGTTTAAAATTTCTTGATTTTCTTTCATTTACTTCTTTTTTTAATGCTTAATCTCTATATTTTCAAAAAAAAAAAAAAAAAAAAAAAAAAAAAAGCCTAAAGTGGCTCTAAATGACCACTTGGCGAGAAATAGGTTTTTCACGCCAAGATAGAGAGGGGGGAAAAATGTGGTGGGTATCGAGCAGATAGCTAATCTGTTTTAAAAAACTTTTTGAAAATTTGCCCCGCCGCATTGCATGATACTAATGTATATTTTAGGGTTGGGTTGGGTTGATTATTGACGGCCAATTATCTACACTTGGGATATAGACCCGGGGGGGAGTGCCCTTCAAGGGGGTCTTCCTAAGGGAACCTAACCCGTATTTACGCATGGATAAATCCACGGCTCGAAGAAAACCACGAAAACTCCGAACGATTAGGCCGACGGACGCGATTCGGATCGAACCCAGCACCTCCCGTCTACCAGCTTCGAGAGCAGAACCTCTCAGCCACTGGTGGGGCAATGTATATTTTAGAGATATTAATAAATTACAATGGCTGATTAAGTAAAGTTATTAGTCAAATAAAAATATAATAAAATAATGTAAATGTTATTTATTTAATTTAAATATAAATAAAAAAAAATACAAAAACATAATTTAACTTAGAGGAAAGTATTTTTTTTTCTTTTTTCATGCACATAAACGTTTACAAATATTTCCGGAATAATGCAAAAACGAATTAAAATGCAAGAATTAGGGCGGTGCTTCTTCTTGCTTGATTATTTTAGATTATATAATATAATGAAGCATATGACTTGGAATAATTGGTTATGAGAATGACAAAAATGTATTTTAAAACGATGAGCCAATATTTATTACAATGCTAAGTTGAAATATTTGTAATGAAAACGATATACCATACTCAGATTAGTTATGTTATAAATTTAATTAAATCTCTGAAATAAATTTTAAGAATAATTTATTATAATAACAAACAAATGTGAATTATAAAGTTCTTGATTAGTATAAGATTAAATACATATTATAGTAATAATAATTTAATAAAAATTTAAATAAGAAAGGGTGATTTTTAAAAAAAAGGGGGGGGATAAATGAAAACATCCACGAAACAGTGAAAGAAACACGTTTCGCACCTCTCGTAAACTCATAATACCGAATTATAATTAACCGCTCTAATTAATTTTTGTCACGAAAAACAAGTGCGTCCTATGCTGTGAATAATGTCGCCGTTCGGCATTTATCACTACAGAGTTGTTTAGTCTCCGGATTTTTACACACCACTAATTCCTTAGAGAAAATGTTGTTCTTTTAAATCGCAAAAGATTCCGATTAAATAAAACAACATTTTCTGTACTAAATTACTGGTATCCAAAAAGCCGGAGACTTGGCAGGTCTGTCACTAGCTGAGAAACCTCTAGCGTTAACTTCTCCTCACTGAGAGGCTGGAAGAGATAGTCCTACGTTCATTACCCAAAACACTTCAATATCTACTGCACCTTCTTTGTTTATAACATGGTTTCACTACGAACAAGAACTGGCTATTTTAACTACTAATTGTGCAACGAGGAGGACTTATTACCGTATAGGCGCTCACTCGTTATTTAAATGCCTGGATAAGCGGAACAAATCTTACGTTTTCAGACCTATATATTTCTTCAAGTCATATTCCGCCAATTTTACTGGTATGAGTATATTATTTTTATTCTATATTTATTTCATATGATACAATTCATTTTAAAGTTGTGTTTATTTATATATACACATATATATTTTTTATTTTTTTACTAATGAAATGTGAAAGAGAGGATCGTAAATTTAAAACTGAAAACATATTCGCAAACATATCCAATGGGTTTTTGCATAAAAATGAACATATATAGTCATTAATATTCAAATATGTATTTTTTTAATTCCGAAGGGTTAAATGCCACTGAAACAATATAAATCTTATTTTCTCACATGCTTCTTATTAGATAACTATAGTTCTTATTAGAACAATAAACTAACGATTTCTTAACAATTTTTTTAAAATTAATAATACCTCAGGAAAACATATTTTTGGAATATAGAAAAAAAGTCATATTTCTTAAAAGTGCTGCATCTTATTCCCTGAAAGCTAAATACTATATTAAACAGCTATTAACGAGATATATCTTCTGTTTATATGTAATTTTTTTCGTTGATATAATAAAGCAAAAAATTTATTTAAAAAAAAATCACTTTTTTTTTTCTGCCATATAGTCAATATGTGTATATATATTTGGAGATTTATTTCTTAAAATTGTGCTATCAAAGTTTTTATAAATATTTAAAAATAAATTTTTTTAAATGTATTAAGAGAAAAAAAGCGAAGTTTGGGGAGGAGCTTATCAATTCAGCAAATTTGGAGGTCAAAGAAAGTCCGCCCTAAACATTGCCTTATTTTTGCTATCGTCTGTGATCAGAAAGCTTTTGAAGTATTTTTCTCGTGGTATTACTCAATTTCAAATCAGAGGCATTTATTGTATGTTATTGAGACTCATAGAAATTATGCGGCACCTAATAGAAATTATCAGATATATTAAAATACCTTTGAGAATTTTTCGATATACCTTTACGATTACATTATGAGTTTTCCAGATCTGTCGAACTGTACATGTAAAATGAAATGTGGGTTGCACATTAGATTCTATTACTGTACAGAATATCTCCTTCGCCCCCCCCGCAAAAAAAAAAAATATGTATCCTATAAACTACCATGCATGGATATTTATTGTTTTAAACACTTTTAGTATTATTACACTTCACTAAGTAAACGGCAGTATGCAACACGAACTGGAGACAATGCCCCATCTATTTTATATTGGTATTATTTTAATGGCAGTTTACATTACAAATCTAATGTAAACGTAGTGGAATGTCTATCACACTGTCGGTGTGTGCGTGTGGGAAATAAAGTAGATAAGCGATACATCGAAGAGTGTAGTAGAGATTTAACAAAACAATATTAAAGCGTTTCCCAGCGGATAATAAAAGAAATATATGCAAGACAATGTATGTAAAAAACTCAAAATGAACTGTTTCTGCAAAACAAATCCGGCATAAAAGCTGCCATCTTAAAAAGATACATCTGAAAGCAAGGTACGTATACTACTTTAATTTCCAAGCTGTATGGCGCCATTATTTTAGATATAAAAAAAAAAAGAAATTCTAACTGATATTTAAATCACTTAATTTGTAATCGCATTTTTTTAATAGCAGGATTCGTAAAATTTTTTTCTGCGATGGAAAAAAAATTAACTAAATTTAAATATTTCATAAAAATTACAAATTAACAACAACATTGACAAGTGAGTAAATACATAAAAGAGTAGAAAACCTGTTTAATGGGCTTTATTTATTTATTTATTTATTTATTTTTAATGTGCCAAATTGACAGAGATTAGAATTAAGCGACAAAACTATTTTACAGTACTAAAACTTTTCAACATTTTGTTTTCATATTTTGGAATTCTGGTGCTTAAGTTAAATCTGCAGATATGATAAATTTTATTTTTATAAATTGATATTTAGTTTAATTGATAGTGTCAAAAAATTTACTATTTTACATTATATTTTTTATCATATTATTATATAGTAGAAACATTATTTGCGACGCTTTCACAATGGAATTTTTGATATGCGGGATTTTTTCCCCCCTTTAATTTTGAATCAAACAAAACATTTGTTTTAAAGAAATTTTGCATGAGCTATAGCAAAAGTTTTTTTTTTAAACATTTCTAAAGCTATCTCATTCATTGTGCGTTTTGTACTTGCATAAAAAAAAAATAGGTGTTGTGATCACAAAAATATATATGATTGTTTCACTACCAGATGATACATGGTTATGGTTCACTACCAGATGATACATGGTTATGTTTCACTACCAGTTGATATATGGTTGGCTGAACTAACTGTTGATTAAAATAAGTAGTTGATTCAATTAAACATTGATTCAAACAAGTTAAAATTTAATTAATTATTCATTAGAAAAAGTGAGTAATTTAATAAATCTCTTATTTGCTTTATTAACAACTATTACCATGCCCTAAGCTATCGTATTTTTTTTTTAACACCATTGTAAAATATTAGTTTTAACAGCGCAGTTAAGCACCAATAATTATAAACATGAAAATATTGTGTTTTCATTTCAAATTTCACGGTAAATGTGTGAAGTTTTTGCTTTTGAAAATTTTATATTTGAAATTATATTTCAAATATAAAATTTTTGCCGTTTTTATACAATAGAAACTGAGATATGGTTATAGTGTTTGTTCGTCATAAAATGTGCAGCATTTTATGATGAAATGTTCATAAAATATTATTTTAATCATAAAATGTTTATTTAATCGTATGAAATCTGTGTTTTAAACAATAAAAGCTCCGCCCACTCTTAAATTTTTCTAGAAATTTGGCTTGATAGGTCCAGCGTGTGCATAAATAAATATTTTACAGTTTATGATTTTTATTTCAAATTTCTTACATTCTAACAAAATATGCTGAACTTTATGATACATTATAAATAAGCATTTTTTTTCTGATAAAAGCAGAGCCAGATTAACACGTGGCGATTTCCCACAAGTATTTAATAAATTAATTTTCACAATTTATAAGAAAACAATTGTCTTATTTAAAAAATAATTTTCTGTATTAAAATACTCGTGGAAGTTTTCTCGTGCGGAAATCGGATTCGGTTAAATGACTGTTAATTCGATTCATAAATTGCTTATGCAAGACAACCTGCGTAGGCGGAAATAAGAGGTGGCACTGAGCTCATCTTTAGTCAATAACTCTTATTTTTATAAAAAAAGGTACATTCGCGGCTGGTCACAACAGTGTTAAATAAGCGTATAATTTAAATTTAGTTCTTAAGGCTATAATGAATGTTATTGGTTAAATTTTAATTCAGAAACAAATTGAAAAATATAAGTCTTTAAATAAGGAGTTTCAAATGTATTACACAAACTAGCATTTTGCGATAAATAATATCAATAAATCAATTATATTGCTGTAACGTTCGTGAAGAAATTAATTGACTGCAGTATTAATTTATGGAAGTTATTTTAATACCCATTAGATACTAAATTTATTAAATAATTATTAAATAATTTAAATTGGGAAAAGAAAAAGTTTTATTATGTACTTTTAATTGTTGCAGGGGCTATTTTAAAATCTTATCGACCCTAGTCCGTTGATTGGTTTTACTCATAAAGACTCTACAGTACGTTATTTTCGTTGATTTTTCAGAGTGCGCCCTAAAAAGGCTAATTAACTTGTGAGTAATTAGATTACATATCTTTTTTTTTCTTTTCAGCTTTTCTGTATTGCTTTACATATTGGCCACTTGATTTGATATTGTATCTTGAATGGAATTTACAGTAGAAATTTGAAATTTTGTCCAATATCTAAATGCTAGAAATATAATTTAATAAAATTATTTGATGATCTTTGCAAATTATATAACATCACACCAGTTCTTTTCTTTTAATCTATACATTTTAAAATTTTATTCAATCGTGTAGCAAGCACTTTCTATGTTGTAATCTTGTTTGTCAGACTACTAGAAACCATTTCAAAGGAACTTGGTAGTGTAAAAAAAATTGCATAAACTGCTACATGATTTTTCGTTCTTGTTTAAATATGGCATCAGGAAAGAGCAGAGACATTTTTATATTGCTGCAAATGTTTGATAATTTTATAACAAACACTATTTATTATTGATAATTCTGGTAATAAATCTTAAAAAATTCTTGCCTGGAAACTATTTAAACCATCCAGGATTTATCAAATATTTTCTCATCATATAATGAAAATTGATTTAATAATTAATAATTGCGTTATGAAATTGTGAAAATAGTGTATTGCCATCGGGTACACACAACTGTACATAATTTCTAGAACTCTAGTATCGATACAAAATTCAATCTTTACATGCATGATTCAAGCTAAGTTAAATAAAAGCATGTAATAATAACTTTAACTTACCGGAAAAAATCAGTAGCTACAGAGACATATGACCGTGCCACTTCAATCAGGCCCTGCATATAATCAAATATGTAATTTTCGAATATTTTTTATTAAATGATGTCTTCTTTCTCGTATAGGAAAACATCCACAAATTATAAAATATAGTCAATTGAATAAATTCTAATCTGTAAATATATTTTCAATACTTTAAGGCAGTTCTCAAATCTAAAATGAATACTTTCTGACATGTCCGTATTCATTAATTTACTTTTCTTCCTAAATGCTCACCATTTTCAGGTTCTGATTCTAGAAATCGAATACCGTTTTGAATTTTCCTTATAAAAGGTCAAGAATCTTTCAGAAGAGAATAACGACGTTGGCGTTTAGTGTCGATTTTTGAGGGGAAGGCCGTTATCGGGAAACAGTCCATTAGCTATAATGATCTCGAAGCCCTGGGCGTTTCCATGGGGTTGACGGACGTATTAAACACACTATCTACCTTTTAACCACAGGTCAATGACTTAAACTTATTCAATTTACCTTTTAATTTTTTCCGGTGGGAAACTTCCACGATTGGGCTAACTACCGCTGCTGTAATAACGGGTTATAACACAAGATATTGCAAAATGAAAAACACTTTCATAGTCGTACCGGTAAGTTTAATGCCTTTTGAAGTAAAAATGACACTGTAAATGCGTGTGTAAGTTTCGCAATGCTGAGAGACGCAAACGAAATTTTTTAAATGCCCCGAAACTTTGTATACTCTTTAATTATTAGCAGTAAATAAATTTGATTTACTTTATTAGACAAGAGACTTAAATAAAGAAATGATATTTAATTACCATTTCTTTGAAATAACAAGTTATAAATTCAGCTTAACACGGTTCTAATGAATACAAGGGAACCACAATTCTTTATCGATGTAACATAGTTCTCTCAGTATCCAAGTAAACTCAGGGATTAAGGAAATTATGTAACATTTCACATGTCAGGAATTGTGTAAAAGGTCAGTTGAGTTATTAAATCTTGTAGAATTATAGCAAATAGCATTAAACAAAAGTGTTTAACTTTCTTTAATGCGTGAAATAGGTTTCAATGATTTAATTTAAAACACAACAATTTCAGTCACATTCGTGACCATCTATCTGATGATGGTTACGAGTGTGACTGAAATTGTTAGGATTTTAATTAAATCATTGAAATCTATTATGGCAATCTACACATGATTGCTATGCAATTGATAGATGCTATGGCGTGTTCGGTATTAAAAATGAAGTATGTAGCACTTATACTTCGTTTACAAGGGCACTCAAAAGAATGGCATTACATTATGGTCTACGGGGAAAATGCCTTTGACTGTATTTTAATGATGTTACATTATTTCAAACATATGGAAATTTATATACATCACTGAAGTGCACTGCAACTAGTTTACTATCGAATATGATACGTTTCTCATTTATAATTAGTTTACAGGGAATCTCAAAATAATTCTGTTATACTACGGTCTTTGGAGAAAAGTCGTTTGCAGTGAATTTTAATCATGTTAGAATGTTACAAACATAATGAAATTTATGTCAATTTCTGGGGTGCACTAAAACATTCTTTCTGAAGAATATGGAGTATGTAAAATATATGTAAAGCATTTATTATTTATTTATAAGGTCACTCAAAAGTATTCGGTTACATACAAAACGGTCTACGGATAATAACTGTTTGCACCGTATTTTAATTACGTTACCCTATTTCAAATATAATGAAATTGGTATACATTACTGAGGTTTACTGCACGATATCTGTTGTATACTATAATGTGCGTAGCATTTATTGTTAATTTACAGAGTCACACAAAATATTTCGGATGCAGTACTGTATCTGAAGTATTGTCTATAAGCGATAATTGCCTGAAGTGCGCTTTCATTTAGGTATGCGTTTAATTAATTTTTTCCATACTACGTGGTATGTATAAATCCTATCGTTTATATATAGGGCCACACAAACAATTCGTAAGAATTACTCTATATATGATTATTTATTTATTGTTACAATGAATTTTAAAAATCTTTAATATGCAAAAAAAAAAAAAAAAAAAAAAAAAGTTGTAATTTAATTCTTATGCTAATTTTTAATATAATTAATTATGCTTCCTACTTTAAAAACAGAGTAGTGTTATCATCGCTTTGACTTCCCTTGTTAAGAGAATATGTAGATGATGTTTCTTTAAAATCACGAATTTACACAATTGTTCAGCATCATCGCATCGATAAAGAATACTTGAAATACATTTTAAAAGTGATTTTTCAATGAAAGAAATAGAATAGAAATATTAACTTCTATGTCATTTAACAAACTCGCTTTTTACGTAACGTATAAAAAGAAGGCCTTTGAAAGAGGCTTCAGGCGCTATCAATGATTCGATTGTGGAAACTTAAGCATTGTATTTGTAAATAAACTTGTTTATAGTAATTGCTTTTCAGAAAGTAATGCATTTGCTTGAAATTTAATCACTGTTAACTAATAAAATAAATTTACAGATCTACTTATACTACTGTCAATTGAGTCAGTGAATGAGTGAGTGTGTTTGCTATGTCTGTGCAGTGTGCAAGTGACAGTATGAAATTTTTAGACAAAACTGCGGCTATTCCAGGGTTTCTTCGACCTCTGAAAATTGCCCTTATTGTATATTCATCTAAAATTCTAAGTGCAATTTTTTCTTTTTACATTTGTTATTATCGATTGCTTTTTTACTTAAACAAAAACAAATATCCAAAAAGAAGTATAAGTTCTATAATGTTAAGTTGGATTTTACTCTGTGTTACGACCAAACTTAATCCAAACTTATTAATATATATTAAAGGGGAGTCGAATGTACGGATGAACTGCCGCACCGTAGTTGACATTCGAAAGTCGGGAATTGTAATTCTTACAATTACTACGAGCTCTGCGATCATTCTAAAAATATGTTTCTAGAATGATCATTAGAAAATATGTTTCTGTAGTTTTCATTTATTTTTTTTATTATTTAAGCTTTTGTTATATGTAACATATTTTTAGTTCTTATTAATTAGAGCGAGTTATTTAAACGTATTTTTATTTTAATAAATACAAAATGATATTTGTTTATTATTCGATTATATTCTTATTCATTTGATGCTCCACAATTTTAAAGTACTCTTATAGTTCATGTATTTAAAAAGTAATAAAATATATTGATTGTTTAATAATAATAACTTATTTTATATAGGATTTGAACTTTAATTCATTCAAAGTTACTGATTCATTATTATTATTATTTTTTTTTTGTAAAGCGATTTTGTTTTTACATACCCTAATATTTTGATGCCGTATGAAATATTATTTAATAAACAGCAGATGTTTGAAACAGCAGATATTAACAGCAGATGATTTTGTATGTGCAAACTCAATTTATTATTATTATTAAACTTCGTTAATACTTTTCCTTTCTATGAAATTTAAAATAATTTTTTGATTAAATCAATCTATTTAAATAATTCACATTTTAAATATACACATTAATATAAATAAGAAAGTTTGAAAATGTATATTTACATTTTAAAAAGAAAAATTATTATAATATGTTAAGGGAATTATGTAAATAATGTGACTTGATTTAAATAAAAATGAAATTATGAAGCATCAATTTAGATAAAATGCAACTTGCAAATGATTCTGAATAACAATTGTCCTTCAGTATAAATTAAAATATATTTGAAGAATTTAGTAAAAACAAAAAATAAGCAAATATGCAAAATGTAGATCAAAAATAATTTTAAAATAAAGTTACAGAAATTTTTTTCCTGCTTTTTCAGAAATTTTATAAACTCTGAATTTTTTTTATACATAAAAAGCGATATTAATCTTTGCTAAAATAAATAATGTAGAACTATTTAACTTGAGATTTTGATGGCTCAAGCAATTGAACATAATTTATAACAGATTTATTAGCATTTTAAGAGGTATTAAAAGAAAAATATATACAAGAATAAAATAAACAAGGTGCAGAATACATTTTGAGCTAATTTATGAAACTTTGGTGTATTTCGCGGTAGTATTATAGTAACGGTAATCAGAAATTTTTTATTCTGTTACCAAGCAAAAAACTATAACTACAAACATATTTAACTCACACCAGTAAAATTAAAAGACTAATTTGAAATAAAATTAAGCAAGTTAAAGCTGCTCAACAGGATATAGATTGGAGGTTCCGTCGCTCGAGAGAGCAGCTCCTCAGAGTAGTTCCGTACAGAACGCCAGAACCGAAGCGGTAAGGTGCCCTTTTCAGGGCTTTATTGCGAACCGCCTTCGGTGATCCAACTGTCATTATGATGAGGCCGATCAAGACTTGTAATGTGAGTGAATCACTCACACTTACAGAAATTGATACTATGTTTGAAGGCTTTCCGAGTTTGAAACGCAACTTCATGTACTATCTGAGGCATGTCCCAGTGGAGGATGAGCACAACTACCATACAAAGATTATGTCGGCCTTGCAAAGAGCCATGCCTATCCTTAGGAGTAATACTGATGCGGATCCTGAGTTGGTGGAGAATCTGGACGAATCACTCTTTCAATTTGCTACTTATTCCAACAAAAATAATATCGGATTATTAGTTTACAATGCCAACATATTAGCTGAAGAGCTTGAGAATAGAAAGTTGAATTTCCAGCCAGTTAAAAGAGCAAAAATCCACCATTCTGAGTCAGAGAATGACACCAACGAACCGACTGCTATTGAGGAACCCTCCTCTTCCAATTTCGAATCCCCCAATTCTTTCGGGCCACTATCCGACTTGAATGAGATGGATACCGGTGTTGAGGCACCGATTCCGACAATCTCATCCCCTAAATTTAATAAGGACAGTGAAAAACCTATGCCTATAACTATTAAGTTAACTCAAAATTGGAGGGATACCCTTAAAGATATTGAATCTGTTACTACTCTTAAAATAGATAAGAAAATTCTTAAGGACTCCATTAAATTTTTCCCCAGCTCTGTAGAAGACTACAGAGCAATCCAAAATTACTTATCTAACTCAAATCTGGAATATTTCGGCCTCCCCCTTAAATCGGAGCGGCCCATTAAAGCTGTGATTAAGGGTATTCCTTGTGACATTCCCATTTCTGAAGTCAAGACCGAGCTTGAGGAACTCGGATTCAGTGTGCACTCTGTTGCACAATTTAAAAGTTTAAAATCCAAAACTCCCCTTCCGATTTTCCTAATTAACCTATTCCGTAACGACTTATCTAAAACTATCTTCCAAATTGGTTATTTCATTAGTTTTCGGGTCAAAATTGAACCATACCGGTTCCACGGCCCGAAACAATGTTACAATTGTCAACAGTTCAACCATTCATCTTTTACGTGCAATTACAACCCCGTCTGCCTTAAATGCAGCGGGGCTCATAAATCTACAAATTGTCCCATAACGGACCCAAAACAATTCTGTTGCGCTAACTGTAGCGGCAATCACACAGCAAACTTTTCAGGGTGCCCTAAGCGTCCCAAAAAACAAATGCCTCAAACTGCCACAAAAGGCGATAATTTTTCAAACAATAAAATCAATGACCCTAAAGATAAAAATTCCATAACTCTTAATCCTATTAATTTTCCTGCCCTGCCTTCCAAAAACAACATTAATCCTTTAGACAATGCAAATGCACAAATCAGTTCCAATGGGTTCGCTAAATTAAACTATCCTGACCTATTTAAAAATTTAGACCCAATTATAGAAAAACTCAAAATTCTTAATGACCTCCTCGAAAATATAAGTAAAATTACTACTAATTTAAATATACCTTTTCAAAAATTAATTGAAACTAATTTTTGCACTGTGAAAGATGTGGCAGAAAAGCCTTAGTGGCCTCTCTGCGTCAGCAATTCTACAATTTTCCTATTGGCTCTCAAGTTCTTGACTCCTCCTCCTTTCCGGAGGTGCGCATGCGTTTGTTATATACCTAAATTTTATACATGTATGGTGCCTGAAAAGGGCCTTTTTTTTTTACGGTTGTTCTCGGTCATTTGCCTTCTTTGCCAGCTGCTCAGGTCATGCTCATGCTGTTTTTTCAGTCAGTTTTTCTCCATTCGCCATGTTCTCCGGGGATGCGTGGTATTGACCACAGGAGCCTCGGTAAAGTTCTTTCGAAGTATCTAAGGCTGAAGGAGAACCCCATCTACTCATAATACCAAGGGAACACCTATCGGTTACTAATCTTCCCTTGATGTCTATAAAGGATGAGAAATGCAGCATTATAATTTTATTTACGGGTTGATTGGATTTTGCATAAGGCGAATGTTTCTATATGGAAATAGTGGTATATGTCTGATTGGAAATTCCCACTAATTGGCAACGTTTAGGGAGTCTCACAGGTTACACGTATCTATAAAATAAAAAAGAATAGGTTAATTTTTACACGATTATTTCTAAAGTGGTACGACTAAGTGATTTTTTCTTTTTATAAAGAACGATAACATTTTATTAGACACATTTTTTCGGTTAGTGAATCTGCCGAAATACAATATTTTGAAAAGTTCAACTGTAATCATAATGAAAAATATAAGTGAAGTTTGACCAGTTCATTTTACGTTAGTGGGCGTGGTGTTCTAGAGCTAAAGTGGACATTTTATTCCTATAAATGTAGGTCGTTTTCGAACATTACCGTAAATAAATCTTAGGATCCCTTAGAAAGCCCTGCAGAGAAGGCATATTCAGTTTACTCAAAAATGTATCCTTCGCAGAAATAATAATAATAAAAAAAGTGTGAAATTAATTTTATAAGAAAATACGCCTAGAAATCAAATAAGACATACGTTATCTTACATTTATTGTGAAAAATATCTATACACAATTAGGGCGTGAAATGTATAAAGATACTAGGGTATACCCGAGATTAAAACAACTCCATTAAACTATTTTGCTTTTTTGTTTTTGAGATTTCATTGCTTAACAACAATGCATTTCTCTAATAATCAACTCACAAAAATTAAAATTAGTTTTTTTTCTCTGAAATTTGAATGAAATAAAATTTAAAAAAATAATAATAATGTATATATGTCTTCATTTTGTTTAAACGTAAATAAGAAATTTAAAACATAATTTAATTTAGAAGGTAAGCATTTTATTTACTTTTTACACACGCATAAACGTTTATAAATATTTTAAAAATATAAAAAAAAAACAACGAAATATAAGAAAGAAATTAAGGTGGTGTTTCTTCTAGCTTAAAAAGACGGAATTGAGACTCTATGCGACAGATTAAGCTTGATTCACCAGTTCTTCAATATTAATGCAAATTTTAATATTTTCCTAAACGAAATTTTCAGTTACATGTAAAGAATCTCTTTAATGATGTAGCACATAAAAATGCCCTGAATTTCGTGAACTTTTGTATTATTACTATTTATATTCTTATATCTTTATTACATCTTATTTCGTGAAATAAATTTTCTTTTGGGTTTAAATTGTCCTACAAGATTTTTGATTGATTTAATAAGATTTATAAAATTGCTGAAACACTCACGGCGGTCAAATCCTCAGAGGTTATAAATGCCAAATATTTCCCAAAGTAATATTTCCCTTATTCGATGAAAGAATTCTTTGTTTACATATGGCGACAACTATTTTGCGAAAACTCTGATATTAAAATGCGTTTATTATGGGCACCAACTGTTATATAAGCTTTCTTTGTCAGTTAAAAGTGAACGAATGAACAAGCTTTTGATAATTCGTAAAATAATGGCTTTTTGTTTATAAGCACTCACGTGTATATTTCAAGTAATAAGTACTTTAAGATTAAGAGAAATAATTTCAATACAGTTTACTGAATGACCATATTTTCAAATCGTAATTAGTTTTTCATTAGTCAGAAATGAAAAATTTTCAGCTCTATTTAGTGGTATTTTATGTAATTTACATGTGTACGATAACTTTGTTAAACTTACGATTGTTTCCATATCACGGGTGAATAACTTCAACTCTGCAGTCTGTTAATACTCGTTAATGGGAAAGTTTTAGACTCTCCGCGGAAGAAAATTCAAAGTGACTTAAGCCCCACCAGTGGTTGAGAGGTTCTGCTCTCGAAGCTGGTAGACGGGAGGTGCTGGGTTCAACCCCCTGTCGCGCTCGTAGACCTAACCGTTCGGAGTTTTCCGCGATTTTCTTCGAACCTTGCATAAATACGGGTTAGGACTCCTTAAAAATACCCCCACGGAGGGCACTCCCCCCTAGGGCCTATATCCCTCGTGTTGATAATTGGCCGTCATAAATCAACTCAAAGTGACTTAAACTTTTGTTTTAAAAAAGTGACTGTAAAAACGGAATGAAACTCAAAATTAGCATTTTTGTTTTTCTTATATATTTTTGATAATACTATTTTTCAATCGAACAATAAGTATCAGTTTTGCGATAGGATTTTCAGGAAAAGCTAAAAAATAAATATTAAAACACTTTATAAAAATAAAAACATTTTATAAGGAAAAAAATTGAACGGAGACATAAATTTCTATGTGTTAAAAAATATTTAATTTAAATTTAACATTTTTGATTTAATTTTTAGGGTTCCATATCAACCTACAATTAGGATGTTTCTTTTCATTGTCTTGAGAGGATTTTTTTTTTTTTTCGTGTTTTATTAGCAGGGTCAGTGACTCAAAGAGAAATATTCCATCTTGTGCTGCGTTTGTAGCTTTGCTAACATGTGATAGTGAGATGTGCCAGGCTGGATATCGTTCCAAGTGGTTCAGTTGGTAGAACATCAGTTTGTTATACTGATGAACAAACATTATATTATATTTATTCAAACATTCAGATTTTTTTTTTTCAGGAATCGATATTTCCTTACACGTAAACTAAACTATTTCGAAAAAACTTCTCCTCTTTAAACTGTAGGATCTAGTTTTTAAATTTTCGTGAATAAAATATATATGTCAAAATAACAAACAAAACCATACCGAATGTATATCCAATTAAAACTTGCAATTTGAATTGTTAACGTGAACACTGAATAACAACATTATACATTTAATCAAATCACACAAATAAAATTAAGTAAGCCTTGCGATTTTAAAAAAATGCCTTATCTGTTGCCAGTTGCTCACTATACTTTTTCGTATTACAATAGCAGGCTTGATGAAACATGCCAAATATATTTGGTAATTGAAATTTCATTAGATGTAAACAAATTTATTTTGAAAAAACTTCTCCTCTTTAAGCTATATACCTTTAAATTTTCGTGAATAATAATAATAAAAACAAATGTCAAAATATCAAACAAAACCGTACCGAATCAATTATGCAATAAATTTTAGTAAATGAAAGAAAAAGTTATTTTATGAAATGTTTGAGAAATAAAAAGATATTTAGTCAATAGATGGCAGCACTAAACATTATGTATTCATTTTTATGTCATTTTGAAGAATCCTATTTGAAAGTGATTGGATCAATATCGAAGTCTGTCACTAACAAGGAAGGTTTTCATAAGCGCATACTCAGAAAATATTGAAAAAATTACAGAATATTCTTCTCATGACGATATATACGTTTATAAAAAAGTTTGTTATGGCATCTCGATATAACGTCCGTAAAACCATTATGAAAATTTCGTGTTTTGGCGAGTTATCGCTTGGTTAGCGACACAATGAAATTTTTTAAATGCGCATTTACGATAAATACGCTTTAAGGAAAACATTTTCTTCTCTTTATACTGAACTAGTTTAAGTAAGTTTAAATTAAATAAATACACTTTAATAACTACGGTTTTGCCATGTACATTTATATGTATATTTAAAGAAAATTAAAGATCGTATTCTACGGTTTAGAGCAAAATTTAAATTGATTAAAACTGCTTCTACCTAAAAATTAATTGCCCGATTCTGATCACTGTCAATTTGACTTCGATATTGTTAGTGCCGGAGAAAAACAAGAGAAAAGTCTTGTTGCCATGGAAACAATGATTTATTCAATATCGAAAAGTATAATGAGAGGCTTCTTAATCCGACATTTACTGTTAAAATACACTTAAAACTTATTCATCCAGCGAAGCCGTGTAAAATTAAATTACTTCATCAATACTTAATTTGTATTTATATTATATAAGCTTATAGAAAAAAAAAACCTGTTCAATCGTTGAAATTTAAATTCATAAAGTACTATGCATTTCAACACTCATCTAACCAGGCATTTTCAAATCCATTAAAGTCGCTTGCATTTGGCAAAGAAAAAGTTTTGCTCGCCAAATCGCGACTTTTTGCGCCAAATACTCCATTTTATTTTTTTTATAGATTTTTTACTGGGATTCTGATGCTAAATTTGGCTGATCCTTTATTACGTACACGAGTGGTCCCATTAGCATTTTTTTTCAAAATATTCTGAGTGTGCGCTCTAAGGAGACCTTCCCTGTAAGTAACTTTTATAACCAGAAACCTTCTCAAATAAATATTTTCAATAAAAGTACTGCATGCAATAAGCAAAAAACATGCAGAATACTTTTGAATATTTTATAGAAACTTTTATATCTTCAAGAAAATACGTGCTATTTTACACAAATGTACACAAATGTTGTAGACTACCCACATTGTCATCTACTACAAATGCAGATCTTTTCCAGCTTCTTAATTTACAAGGTGACACATATTATTATTATTTTATTTTATTTATTTATTTTCCACTAAATTTTATTTATTTATTTTCCACGTGACTCAAACTTCGATAAAAAAAAAATATATCAGATCAAACATATTCTCTATATATGTGAAGTTCCATATAAATTCGTACAGTATTTCTCTAAATATTCCAAATATTCTTCAATAATTGAAAGTGGTTTATTCCCTTCTGTGCAATAATTCCTTTTGCTAGTTCATTTTAACAATAATGAATATTAAAAAATAAGTATTTTCACACACATACTTTCGATCTCTAAAATAGGGTGACATGGCGATAAATAATGGAAGTGGCTACCATTCGCGTCCAGACAACACTGAACTAGACGCATTTGCAATGCAGCTAACAGTACGGACGGTAGTACTGAATAAATTGCATGGCTCTTCCGGTACTCAATGTGATATCATGACATTTCATGCAAAGCAAAGCTAATCTATTGTTAACTTTATAAACGAAAATCCTTTCTCGGCAGCATTGGGGGCTCTCTGTATTTTTGACTGAATAAGTGGATTACAACCAACGCTTCCTATACGAAAAGAGAGTCCTGCATCGGGACAGATAATCCGTACCGGACGCGACCCGGGGTTTGATTTTTGCATGTTTGACGCTAGTTTTTTCATTGCCAGTTGGTTTCGAGTTGAGATTTGATTCGTTCGGTTCAGTTTATGATTGAACGGATTTTTTAGCAGGAAGTTCTAAATATTTTTCATTTGGAAAAAAAAAAAAAATTCTTATTTGTATATTGATGAGTGTATTCGTGTTCATTTATATACAAAAAAAAAATAAAAAAAAAAAAAAAAATAAAAAAAAAATAAATTATATTAGATATATAATTCTGGACTGCTTTGGATATTTGTATTAAGAGCCTAGAACTCACGCAAAGAACTGCTGAAGCTAATGTTAAGTCTATGGCAAGGTTCTTGCACAATTTCTGGCTCGCATGTTAATATTTTTAAATGATTTTTTTTTTGTCTAGGATAGTTGATGTCAATCTCTAACTTTATTAGTTTTTACTTTTTTGATTTTGGTTGCGGTTTTTTTATAAGCGGACATTTTAAATTTGGGAACCGGTTTGAACCGGTTCTGAAAGTGAAAGTACTCTTATATAAAAAAACTGGAACCAAAATAAAAAAATGAAAAATAACAACGTTAGAGATCGACATCAACTATCCTAGGCAAAAAAAATCATTTAAAAATATTAAAATGCGAGCGAGAAATCACGCAATAACCTTCCCATAGACTTAACATCAGCTTGAGCGTTTTTTCGTGTGACTGATGTAGGCTCTTAAAATATAAATTTATTTTCATTCACTTCAGGATGGGGTTGTTTTTGGATTGAAATGTGTTGGGCTCGGGTCTGGCTCCGAGTTGACGAAATTCTTTACCCAGCCCGTACAGGACGAATATTGTTTCTCTTGATGAAAACTGTTAAATTTTGTTCCTTTAGTTTAGAAACGTCCTATACAGGGTGTTCCAAACTTTTGATACGCGCTTTAAAGTTTCATCTTTTGGAGAAACGTATGCAGTACAAATTACAAACATATTTTTAAAAAAGTAGGATTGAACATAATGTTTATGAAAAATCACTGCGATTAATTTTCGAAAACTTACACTTTTTAATTTTTTATACACGTGGGTTCTGGTTGGTTGGTTGATTTATGACGACCGATCATCTACTCGACGAATATAAACACTAGTGAGGAGTGCCCTCCGTGGGGGTCTTTCTAAGATATTCTAACCCGTATTTACGGCAAGGTTAGAAGAAAACCTCGGAAAACTCCGAACAGTTAGGTTGACGAGCGTGACAAGGGTATGAACCCAGTACCTCCGGTCTACCAGCTTTGAGAGTAGAAATTCTCAGCCACTTGTGGGGCACACGCGGCTTCTATATATCATATATATGTATATATTTTTAAAGTTATCCATGCTTTGAGAAGTAAAACCAGTAAAAATTCCACTGACCTACGACTAAAACTCACGAGTTATGATATGTTGAATTTATGAAATTTCGGAGCTTTCTAGCACTAACAAACCGTTTGTCTGTTTTTAAGGAAGAAAAGCTCAGAAATTACATGAAGTTCAACGTATCATAACTCGGTTAATTTTGGTAGTAGAAGAAGGACATATTTTACTGTTGGGGTGTTCAAAGTATGGAGAACATTTGGTACTTGCATGAGCATGGAGAAAATCTCGCCTACAGCATTTTTTCCTGCACCCATAATAGTTTTCACTTTTCGTGCGTGTAAAAATGGAAAAAAAAATATTTTGTTTTTGAAATAAGACATTTTGGATTATGGTATTATTTATTTATTTATTTTTGTATTTTAAACAAAAAGAGTGAAATACCGTAATTTCGCCGCACCTCAGACAATTCGATTTCATACCAGAATTTATTTTAAATAAAATGTGACTTACTTCTGCTCAGAACTTATTTGACTTCTTATTTTCAATAAAATTTCCGGTTAGAAAAAGACTTAACTAAGCCTTAACTAAGCTTAACTAAGACTTAACTAAGCTTAATTAAGTATACGCGCGAAATTACGGTACATGTATTTTAAATGTTTGTAATATACGTGTAATAAATTAAATGAATGCGATAGGAATTACTGCAATGGAAATAATTCTTGGGTATTCATTGCTTGTACCTTATGAACATAAGAATACCGAAATATTTTCTAAAAATTAACTTAAAGGATACAAGGACTGTAAAAAATTTAAAATAAAATCTGTCTTTTTTAGAATTATTGGCAGGATTATTTTATAAACATAGTTTTAAATCCAACCTTTAAAAAAAATATCTTTTGCAATTTATATTGCCTTTATATTTACCCGCAAGTGGGGAAAAAAAAAGCTCGTATCAAACTTTTTGGTATACACTGTACACACGAAAAAGTTAAAAAATAATACGCCATCTTAATAACTCTTGTTAAACTTTTATTGCTTTCAAACCTCAAACATACTACTGATTATTCAGCTGTTGAAATAAGAACCCTTGCTGAACACCCATTATTCCGAATTAATTTATCATTTTGAGTTGTTTTACATTATTATAATCTATCGTGGTAGGAAGCTGAACTTTCAAACAGCTTTAAATGCATTCTTAAAAACAAGTTTGAAATTTTAATAATAATGAAATCGTTTAAAGTTATCAATTTTAAAGAGCAAAACAAAATAAATAAATAAATAAATAAAATAATAATAATAATAATAATAATAATAATAACCAATATTTATAAAGAATTGAAGAGTCATCGCAGATTCTTAATGTGCTTCAATTTATTCTTTCGCGGTGGTGTCATCTACTGGCTGAATTCTAATACACATATTCTGTTTCAAGATATTTAGTGAGTTTTTGTTGAACCATTTTTCTAAGCAAACAATTAATTAAAACATTTTATTTAAATGTGTTTATATATATATTTCAAAATTGCATATATACATTTTTTAATAACTTCATAAATATATATTATTTTTAAAGCAGTTTCCAATCAAATAACACAAGTGATATAGGGAGAATATCCATATGTTTGCATCTCTTCAAAACACAAGCATGCACAGTTTTTTTTCCACGCGGTACGCAAATATAGGTTTGATATATTTGCTGGGCAAAAAAATACTACTACTTACATAATAATATAACATAATAATAATAATAATGATAATAATAATAATAATAATAATAATAATAATAATAACATTAACAATGAAATTAGTAAGATTGCAAATGTAGTATAACAAAATTATGTAACAAATATTATTATATTCAGCATCATCGGTATACGAAATATAAAATAATATAATAATACACAATTTCCAAGTTTTAAAGATAAAAAATCTGGCGATTTCTTTAATTAAATCAGACTTTTGCTCAATGCAAAATACTTCTATCTCTTCAAAAATATGTGGTGCAATTTTACTTGATTAGTATTGAAGATTAAAAAATGTACTCACCAACTCACCAGTGCATTGCAAGTAGAACTTATATGTACAAAGTATATCTAAAAATAACTAATGAGAAAGCAAATGACATATAAGATGTATTTAATAATACATTAACTCTAAATAATAAAAAAATTCTTCTCACTGTTAAAAAATATAAAACAATAGTAAATGTCTTGAATACCGTATATGCGTATCTTAAATTTTTATATAGATTAATGATCGCGTGTCTCGTGCTATACTTTAAAGTCACCGGGCCACATGCTGCCCACGCACAGTGGGGCGTTTTGAGGATCTAGGTGGACAAAATCATTCCGTTGAATTTTAATTAGGTTTTGCTGGGTTTTCGAATGTATCAGTAATAAAATAACCAAACAGTGATAAATATTTGACTTATTTAATTATTTATATTATTATTATTATTATTATTATTATTATTATTATTATTATTATTATTATTATTATTATTATTATTATTATTATATTATTATTACTTATATTATTATTATTTTTTAAATTATAATATTGTATTGTCATTGAAACTACACATGTATTCCAAGTTTCAGCTCAATCGGATAATTACAAGTGGGGAAAATTGACTTGCAAGATTGGAATTAAACAATCAGACGCACACTTCAAGTTAATATAACTTAATGATTCGCAAACTTTCGCAGGAGCTGTCTTAAGTTTTCAATACTTTAGGAATGGCACATTAATTTAAAAAAATGCTTATTGCTTAATAATACTTAATACTATATTAAAAGTCAAGATGAAGTTTGAAAACAAGATGGCACTTATTTTCAAACAGCAATAGGTTAAATCGTGTGACAAACATGTGACATATGTCCAGTAAACTTCTGCTTCCGAATAAAACAGAAAAGTCACGACTTGCTTTCGAACTTACAGAAAAATAATGCAACTGTTGAAAGTCTCTCAAATCAACTGCCTTCTTTACGGTCGTAGTTAATCGACACATCGGGTTTTTTCGACAAAACTCGTAAGGATCTCGACAAAAGAGACATCCAGCTACCAGTATACGCGGTCTTGTTAAATTCCGAGATAATCGGAAAAATGAATTTTGTCCACCTAGATCATCAAAACGCCCCACTGTGCCGCGGTTTGAGTACGGCTGGTAAAAAGGCAGATATCTGCATTATTATTTAGCTTTTTTTCTTTCCTTTTTGTTTTTACCCCGTTACCATATAACTCTCATTACCATACTATGTGTAAACTTTACAGAAACAGTTCGTTGACTTGTGGGATCTTAATTTTAATGCAGTCATCTTGTGGCAGATTTTAAAATATTTTCACTACTGATTTATTTAATGTCTTGTGCGGGTGTGATTATACCCGGTCCGCGCAGAACACTAACTCTATCGGTTTATATCCCTCCCGAACAAGACATTTTTTCAAGTACACCCGCATCCCGATTGAAACCCGAAAAAAATATTCGTTTGTCCCACAACTTAATCCGAAATTGACAAAAATATTTTCGTCGACCGGCAATCCAACCCGAACCCGGCCTGCACAAGACTCGACCGAAATTACTAAATAAAATTAATCTACATTTTGAAACAATTTTAGAAAAAAGTAGTCTACAACTATATCTTTAATATAAATTTTATCTTCTATGTAGAAAAATGAACATATCCAGTGATCTCTTATTTACGGCAATTATTTTTCAGTACCCCTTTTCCGTAAAGCATTTTTCTCCTTGTAATTTCTGTGATTAAAGATGAAGAAAATTTCTTTTCAGAAATAAAGGTGCGAAAAATTAATTAACTAGTATATGTATGATATGTTCATTAATGCTCAAATATATAGTATTTTCACCTGAGAAATATCCTAGGACATTTTTTTATGCAGCGAATCCGAATTACAGAATACGAAACCCAACACGAAATCGAAATAATTGCAGTCCACTCGATCCGCAGCAAAACAAATTAGCCTCAATCCGACCAGCTGGTCGGGTTTTATTGCGGTAAAATCTGGTTACCCAACAACCCGATGCAGTACTCTAGGTTGATTACAAATATGTTTAATTTTTATTATCATTTATTTTTTCTGTTATTCATTAACCCCTTAGAAGGCGGCGGGGTATTATTTTTTATACCGCCATATATTAATGAATTACCTGAATTTCTGAACAAAATTTTACTTTTATAACTTTTGTGAAAAAATAAATAAACTGTTTATTTTTCTCTTTTTCCTAGCATGTTCTATTAGTACAGGATTGCAACTCAAATCTGTAATAATAATAATTATAATTATAATAATAATAATTATAATAATAATAACACCTGTGTTTTTTCCTTGTATACAAGTTATCGTAATATGACTTAATATTGGTTGTTCGGAAAGTCCTTTTCGTTTGGGTAAATTAATTCGTACCGGAAAATTCTGTCATTTAATTATTAAACATTGATTCTGATAGCTAATCTCTAATAATTAACGTGCAGAATTATCCTGTACGAATTAATTTTCCCAAACAGAAAGGACTTTCCGAACAACTCAATATATTGGCCCAACAGACAGACGTATTAGTCGCATTATAATATCCCCCCCCCCCCCGCTTTTTTTAATGACTAGAATAAACAAGAGAAATAAACAACAATTTATAGATTTTTTTTTAGAGACATAGTTTTAAGGAAATATACGTAAGAGAAAAGGGTTGGGTTGGGTTGATTGTTGACGGCCAATTATCTACACTAGGGATATAGGCCCGGGGGGAGTGCCCTCCGTGGGGGGTCTTTCTAAGGGAACCTAATCCGTATTTACGAATAGATAAATCCTCGGCTCGAAGAAAATCACGAAAACTCCGAACGCTTAGGCCGAAGGGCGCGATTGGGATCGAACCCAACACCTCCCGTCTACCAGCTTTGAGAGCACAACCTCTCAGCCACTGGTGGGGGCCAAAGAGAAAGGGGAAATACATGAAATAAAATAGCTGGAGTAACCCCAATCCCGTTTGCGAACACTAGTATACATGTGCAGTTTTTTCAAAGAGATGTTTAAATTTTTGACGCAATGCTATCATCTGGATTTAGACTGTAGATCTGCCCTTTCGGAACGGGGGATGTTACCTCTGCGCAACTGACACTTGATTAGATATCAGTGCAATATTTCTCACTTATTCTCTCTCCTATTTCCTTGATGATTCCTTCTTATAGAGTCGGTCGCAAAATGGTTTGAAAATGTATTCGATATTTAATCCACCGGCATATTTTTACGAAAACTTATACATTTATTGCGACGGTAGTCTAATATACATATTCACCCAAAATGGAAACTCAATACGGGAGTATCGCTCGGGAATTGTCGTGTTCACTTTACCTCACACGAAAATCATGAACACAAAATTATAATACTTTCCCTTACAACACGTGTTCTAGAAGTAAAAAGTGTGGCTGGAAGTATAGATGATTTTTATAACCAATTGAATTGCAAGTAATGAAATATGTAAAATGTATCGTCTAACTATAAAAATATCCTACAACTGTTCCAAACATATTTTCTAAGTTTGCAACATCTATGGGCTGCGGCTTAGAATATTTTTTGTTCAGAAGGGTAGCCTAAGGAGTTATCCCTAAAGGTGGCCCTCTAAAGAATAACCTCTAAAACGCTCTAGTGCGAAAAATCAATTTTTTGTTTTAGAAGCTTTGTTATCTCCAGAGGGAGTATTTATGGTTCTGAGATAGATGTTTGCAATTAAGTAAAAAAAAAAAAAAAAAAAAAAAAAAAAAAAAAAAAAAAAAACAGTATCGCACTGTAACAGCTAGTTCAGAGCTTTCCTGAGTAAGTCGTACTGAGATAGCCATAAATCATTTCCCTTCCCATTCTTCTTGAATCATTTTGTGGTCATCAACAAAAGAAAGGGGAAATTCAACAAAAGAAATTGGAGTTTTTCCAGCTGTCAGCGGCTCCCGCTCTTAAACTTTGACCATAGACATGCTAAGAAAGTTATAAAAGATGAAAGGTATGGTCATCACTTCAGAGAAAGCGACACGTAAGAACGATGTCGGTTTGGACCTTAAGTATAACAAAAAAATTATGTTTGCCATTCTTTTATATATATATATATATATAATTATGTAGAAATTGAACGATTTTTGAAACGAAGATATTTGTTTTTTGGTTGTGTTTTTATCATTAAAAATAACATATTTTTTTAAAGATAAAAAATTTAGTTTTCTTTTCAGATGACACTCATTTCGAAATATTAGTTTTCTTTCCTGTTTTTTCTCCGATATCCCTGTTATATATATATATATATATACAGTGACCTCTCACTTATGCGACTCTCAGTTATACGACTCTCTCAGTTATACGCCGAATTCTCTTGGTCCCGTCCACGCTTTATGGGAAATAATGCTAAACTTCTCTCAGTTATACGACTGCTTCTCTCACTTATACTTCGCTTTAAACGGTTCAGGAGATTTTACATTTCTCACTCAAGAATTCATTTTTATAATCATTAAAATAGAAATCATTAACGTTTTCTTACCTTTATCCTTTTGACTATTGTTAAAGGAGTTATCAATAATGAATAACATTTCTTGAAAACTCTTTATTTCACGTAACTACAATGGTGTGTTATTAACGATGAAATCTTTTGCGGGAAGGTGATTGCATGAAATTTTCTTGCGCCTGCCATTTAACAAAACCCATTAACAAAAACCAAATGACCAACTGCAGATCACGTCTCTGTATAGTACTGAGTGAGAAAGTATCTGAGTGAGAATGATTGCAAAATACACTTTCCTGGATTAATGTCCATCACATCCAGATATAAAATGTCATTTCTGCAACAAATTAAAGTTCGATTTTTGCCAGCAAATTCCACAAACAGATTAAAGCTATTAGATTTAGGGATTATAAAGAATTTCAATTAAACCACAGAAGGAGTTTGATTTGTCGTTTTATTTTTGATCAGGAAAACAAAAAGGAAGCTAAAGCAATTTCCATTTTAGATACTATGCATCTTACAGCATCTGCATGGAAAAATGCGACATCGCACACAGTTAAGAATTGTTTTAGGAAATGTGGTTTTTCACAAAGATGAGAACAATGTTTCTGCTGTTGTAAATTTTTCAGAAGCAAGTGTCGCTTTAAATACATTAAAGAATTATGTTCCCCAAAATGATTATTACCAAAATAATTTAAAAGCATCATTAGAATTAGAGGAAGGCATTTTCTCTTTTTGTCGACGATATTGAGAAAATGATATCACTTCATTTTTTGAGAAAATCTGAACTGTAAATCTTTCAAATAAACATAGTGGTGAATGAACTATTTTGTGAACTTTTTAAAATATATTTTATGTTTTATTTTTTAATATTATTTTATAAATTTTGTTAAAATCTGTTAAAATCTGTTCTTAGTACTCATAACTTATCGTTTTTAATATAGGTAAAATAATTAATGCATATAAAGTTTGAAACTTGTATAATAAGACGGTCTCTCGCTTATACGACTCTCTCAGTTATACGACTTTTTTCTACGGTCCCCTGAAAGTCGTATAAGTGAGAGGTCACTGTATATATATATATAATTTTTCGCCAAACTTTATTTAATTAAAAACCGATAACTATTTGAATTTTAAATAAGCCAAATTTAAGCAACAATGGTCACAATAAATAAATAAATAAAAAGTTCCCTCAGAAGAGCAACAATAACTTCTAATATATATATTTATATATACTTATTATACTACAGCTGTACTGAACTTAATTGATCTATCCTTATTTGCACTTTCTACTATTTTAATTTTAATCATTATTATAATAATTATTATTATTTACTAACATTATTTTATTCCATTTTTTACTTCTTATGTAGTTTTAAACTACATTCTATATCATTTCCCCAATGGCTCAATATTATGGCTCCAATGGCTCAATCATATCCATAAACTGGGCGATAAGTTGGTCTCAACTAGGAAGCCCCTCACTGCTACTCCACTGTTCAATTCAAGAACTGTTCAGGATTAATTTAACACGAAGCAAGACGAAGAGATTTCGCGACATCAGTCATTCGAGATTAAAAATAGACCAAATAACATCGCACGAGGCTTATCGTTGACTTGCTATTCTCTCCGTATATAATGATTTGCTCCGCCAAGTTACAGAATTTTTTTCAACCACGAAACAATATAAAAGAAAGCTGAATATATAATATATGTACTACATATTCAACTTTGATAGATAATTATTTAGAGATATTCTAATACGATGGTGTCGGCAATAAATCGAAGTTACAGTCACATTACATAAAATGTCCCTGATATAGTATTAAAGAAATTACATATTATTAAAGAAAAAAAATATTCCAGGATCACGTGTACTTCACAGGGTGCATTGAAGCAGAAAAATTATAACATGCATTTTGTTTGTCTTTTTTTTTTTTTTTTTTTTTTTAGTTTTTAACGCATTTGCGACTGTAAGTGAATACACATCCCAGGGTAATTTGGAACTCCGCCTACTGGTGATCATTTTTCATTTTATCAGTGGCACAGAAAAAGGCAGACAGGTATGGATCAATCACCGGGGCCCGCGCTACTACAACTTTTATAAAATTTCATGGGGAAATATTTTTTCGGAACTATCAATAATAAATCATCCTTTGTGTAGAATGGGAATGAAAAAATACAGTACTCAAGACAAAATTTTACAAATTTATTCTGATAATAGTGTAATTCCAAATAACTCAAGCCTCCCAAAAAAATAATTCTGTCTAAAACTAATATAACACTCCATATATACTATTTTGCCTAAATTGTTGTGGAAAAGTAAATCCACGATTCACATGATAAAAAGAAACAAAAGTAGACAAAAGTATGTTAACAAAAATTGTTATTTTATACTAAGTTAAATAGCCAAAAATGCTAAATGTCGTTTCAATATTTTAAGAAATGTCTCAAAGAAAGAAAAAAAAAAAAAGTCCGTTAAGTATAGCTGAAATATATTACATAAAAGTATTCTGAGAAATCCAAAAATGTCAGCACCAGATATTTTCAACTTCTTTCAATTTCTCATGACACACTTGAATGTATTTCTAGACTTTTGTGGTACACTGGGGTGCATAGTTGTACTAGTTCGGAACATGTAAATTATAAAATTTAAAAAAAGTTCGAAAAGTATATGTATTTTGTAATTTATCGATATACACACAGAAACAAAATGCACCCCCACATAATGCCAATAAAAACATCTCGTTTTTACCATAAAATATATTTAAAAATAATAAAACTGATAAAAACGTACGGCTTCAAAGAACGTACGACAACGGAGAAGGCTTCAAAATTTTTGTACAATGAATCTAAAATTCATAAAAACAGATCAAAAACATTTTTTTAAATCCAATTTACATTGGTTAAAATAATTAGTACATATTTTTCGCATATATTTATTTTATTTCTAACTTTATGCTTTCCAGGGCAATATTTTTTTAAGAGGCATAACTTAATTTCAATGTAAATTTTCCGTCATATTCTTTTTAAGAGTATCCAAACACTGAAATGTATATACATGCTAACATCACGTAAAACTTTTTTACTTGACACGAATCAAACAAACAGGTTTTGAACAAAAATATTAATTTAATGAAACCTTCCTTTGTTTGCTCACTGTTGCCATCCTCTGCTATGGTGTTTCCACCAGACACCAAAAGTAACTTCTTCTGACTCTCATACACGCTACTTATATAAAATGCTACAGATACAAATAAAATATTTTTAACGGAAATATTGTATAAAAATAAAATAAATTCAAAAGTCTAACTGGAAAACGTGGAGGATGAAATCAATAGGCCCCAGCATGCATACATATGTGTCATAGCTATACAGATTTTCATCTTGATATTTTTAAAAATTGTCTTGGACAACAAAATTCTGAAAAAAAAAAAAAAAAACATTGTTAGTTTAGCTTATTTTATGTTTATATTTTCCATTTGAAAAGGTGGCCAATGTTGCAGATCACAGACACATCTGTTCCAAAATCTCCCCCCCCCCCCCCGCATTAATTACTTTCTGCCAGCTGACAGGCTACGGACATAGCTGGTAGGCAGATGATTTGTATATAATTGATATAAATTAATTTAATTTAATTTAATAAGTTGCAAAAATACACTTTAAAGAGGAAATGATGTATATCGTTATAAAAGTTCAAACTTAGGGAATAACGCTTTAAGTGTACAAATAAAATGCCATATTTCTATAAGTCAGGCATCAGATTCCCTTCGCCAATGTCAGACCTGCCAAATCTCCGGCTTTTTGGATACCAGTATTTTAGTACAGATAATGTTGTTTTATTTAATTACAGCATTCTGTAATTTGAAAGAACAACCTTTTTCTCTAAGCAGTTCAAAAGCCAGGGACTCGCCAATGTCAATTCAATGGTATAGCTGTCAAGTCTTCGGAGTTTTGAGCACTACTTTTCCCGAATTAAAATATTCTTTAAAAAAAAAAAGAAATTATCAATTAAATAACACAAATGTTATTATTCGGATATAGTGGTAGTAAAAACTTGAAAGACTAGGTAGCAATACTATGCCCATTGAACGCATTCCTAACTTGAAATTTCTTTAAAATTGCACTACAAAGGATGCGAATTTTCTTTTCAGTTTGCTTAACAGCGTACAACCAACTTAAGTGAAAAATGTGGTTCACATTTTTATATGTGAATGTCTTCATGTCTGTGTTGATTCCATAAACATAGACAATTAATTATTATTCTTATTTTCTTTTTCTTCTTTTTATTATTTTTTTTAGTACTCCAGTTAAACCTGCATTTAATATTTTTATTTCACGTGCCGATAGAAATTTTCCCACTTTATTAACATGTTTATAACTAAGAAACAGTTAACAGATTTATAACAAATTAAGAAACACGAATAAGAAACATTAAGAAACATTTTAGTAAATAAAAGCACTTTCAAAACAAATGCTTTTCTTTGGAAATGTAGTAACCTTTTATTAAATATCCGATGGGCAAGAAAATAAGTAAATGTGTTGTGAAATTACAAAAACAAAACATATTGAACTATAATAAAACAAATATAATAGGGAAACCATAATTACAAATATATTAAACTCACACCAGTAATTGTTAAAGAAAATTTTGAAATAAGAAAAAAGCAAATTTTAGCAATTATGGTCACATTGAATGATGAAACCTTAAAATACCTAGGGAACACCCGTGTGGTACTTAGCTTTCCTAGATGTCAATAAAGGTTGAGAAACACGTATAATGACTGGATGGGCGGGCTTTCACAGGGTAATGTAACTTTATTTACTGATTAATTGAATAAGGCGAATGTTTCTATATGGATACAGTGGTAGGTGTCTCACTGGAAATTCCCAATAATTGGCAACATTCAGTAAGTAACGTATAGGTATCTCTAAGATAAAAAAGAATAGGTCAAGTTTACATGATTGTTTTAAAAGTCGATTAGAAAAGTCGGTTAGAAAATCAACCGAAATACTATATTTTGAAAAGTTTAACTGTAATCATTATTAATATTATAGATCAACATCCGAGAAAAAAAATTTGAAGTATGACTAATTCATTTTACGACAGTAGGCGTAGTTTTCTTTCACCTTCCCACAAGACAAAGGGAATGTGAGAACTTTATTCCTGTAAATATAGGCCATTTTCAAACATTGCCGTAAATAAGGATTAGGAACTCCTAAAATCCCCCGCAGAGAAGGTATATTTAATTTACTCAAAAATGTATTATTCGCAAAAAAAAGTGTGAAATATGCCAACCTTATAAGGAAATACACCTACAAATCAAATAAGATATACGTTATCTCACATTTTGTGAAATATTATATATATATATATATATATACAGTTAGGGTATGAAATGCATTAGATACTAGGGTATACCCGAGATTAATCAGCCCCATTAAACTATTTTACTGACTTGTTTTATTTATTTTTGAGATTTCACTGCTAATTAACAATACATTTCTCTAAGTATCAACTGACAACAACTAATATTAGTTGATAGAGATTTTTTTTGTTTGTAAATTTGAATAATTTTTTTTTCTAAATTATTTGCCGTATTACACGATACTAATATATGTTTTAGAGATACTAATGAATTACAATTACTAATTAAGTAAAGTTATAAATAAAAAAAAGTAATAATAATGATAATGTAAATGATATGTCGTTATTTTGTTTAAACGTAATTAAGATTTATAAAACATAATTTAATTTAGAGTGTAAGCATTTTTTTTCCTTTTTTCATACACATAAACGTTTATAAATATTTCCAGAGGAATACAAAAACGACTTAAAAGAAAGAACTTAAGGCAGCGATTCTTCTAGCTAGATGCACTACCAGTGGCTGAGAGGTTCTGCTCTCAAAGCTGGTAGTCAGAAGGTGTTGGTTCAAAGCCCTTTCGCCCTCGCCTATCTAACCTGAGGAGTTTTCCGTGGTTTTCTTCCAATATTGCTTAAATACGGATTAGGATTTCTTAGAAAGACCACCACGGAGGGCATTTCCCTTCCCACCGATCTATATATATATCTAGAGCAGATAATCAACCGTAACAAATAACCACCCAACCTTCTAACTCGAAATGACGGAATTGAGACGCTCTGCCACAGATTAAGTTTGATTCACCCGTTCATCTATATTTATACAAATTTTAATATGTTCGTAAACGAAAATTTTAGTTACATTTAGAGAATCTCTTTAATGTTGCTTTAAAAGTAGTAGATGAGGCAAATAAAAATGCACCGAATTTCGGGATTTTTTTTATTATAACTATTTATAAATTCATTTTACGATATGTGATTAGTCACGAAGAGTAAGATTAAATTTTTTTTGCGAAATACATTTTCTTTTGTGATTAGTTTCTGCTACAAGATTTCTGATTGATTTAATAAGATTTATATAATTGCTGAAACATACATTCGAGGCCTCAATGAATATAAATGCCAATTTTTTCCTAAAAAAATATTTCCCTTATTCGATGAAGGGATTCTTTCTTTAAATATGGCGACCATTATATTTACAAAAAAATCTGATATTAAAATCTCTCGATGCACACGAAATGTTATATAAGCTTTCTTTGCCAGTGAAAAGTAAACGAATGAACAAACTTCTAATAATTCATAAAATAATGGAATTTTTATTTAAAAGAATTCAGGTACACATTTCGAGCAGTAAATGTCTTAAGATTAAGAGAAATAATGTAAGTACATTTTATTGAATGGCCATGTTCTTAAACCTTAATTATTTTTTCATTACTCAGATTTGAAAAAATTTCAGCATTGTTTATTGATACTTTACGTAATTTATATGTGTACGATAATTTTGTTAAATATACGACTGTTTCCACCTCACGGGTGAATATATCCGACTCTGCAGCCTGTTAATAATGGTTTACAGGAAAACATAAGACCCTCAGCGAAATAAAATTAAAGTGACTTAAATTTTTATTTTTAAAACCAGGCTTTAAATCGGAATCATTTTAATTTTTTATGCAATATGCCCGCTACAAACAAATGCGCGTTTTACCGTTCTATTCTTTGCATTAATATCAACAAGGTGTCTTTTCGTACTAAATCGATGATGCTCTACAACTTTGTAAATCACTTTTTTCCCTACCGCTTTCCGTTTGCGTGATAGGAATGCTAACTCCACAGTTTTCCTCCAAGTGGCACCGTAGACAATATCATTCAGTAGCGCATGGCTACTTTACTATACCTAGATACCACTTTTATGAATATAGCAGCAGCCGTTCCGAAGTTAAGAGGGCGGCAAGGGACTTTAGTGGGTATACTGTATTGATAATAGGTGTACTGAAAATTGATATACTGTAGTATTGTTTTTTGATAATAGCTTTCAATAGAAACATTAAATTAATAATGAGCTTAGCTATATTTCCCTGAAAATCGAATACGATTTTCAGCAACAATAAAAACAACAATAAATATTAAAACACTTTATAAAAAAAAATATAAAAAATTTAAAAGACACTACTGAAAAAAATTGAACGGCGGCGTAAATTTCTAAGTGTTAAATATATATACATATTTATATTTAACTTTTATTATTTTAAATTTTCAGGGCTCCATATAAACCTGCAATTGAAACGTTTTCGTAATTAATTAGCATGTTTCTTCAAATATTCAGAATATATTTAGGTATCTAAATTTCACTACACATAAACTAAACTATTTTAAAACAACTTTTCCTCTTCAAATTGTAGGATCCAGTCTTTAAATTTTCGTGAGTGAAAAAAAAAAAAAAAAAAAAGAAAAGAAAAGAAAAGAAAAAGACAAAATATCAAACAAAACCATACCGAATTTAAACCCAATCAAGGCTCGTATTTTGAATTGTAAACGTCAATCTGAATAAAAACATTATAAATTTAATCAAAGCACACAAATAAAATTAAGTATGCCTTGCAATTTGAAAATAAAATGTCTCATCTCTTGCCAGTTGCTCAAGCACTACCCTCAGGTAAATCTTTCATGTCCTTGAGAGAAGTGTCAAAGAATCTATAGTATTAAGAATGGAAGGTTCTGAAATTTTCTTAAAAGGGCATCTTCTGAAATTTTACGTTGTTTCTGTAGCAGTGGCATAATTGTAGACTACTTTTCCATAATTTATTTAAAATATCGATTAATTTTCCATCGCTTTGAATTCATGTTTGAAATTTTCGGTTGAAGTAAGTCGGGTTGAGTAAAGACGTAAGTAAGTGACTTTAAGCAGAATTTTAGGATTTGGGTCGAGTTGTGCCCGACAGGATTATAATGTAAACCTTACAAACAAACATTCTGTCATTGTGCTCTATCTCTGTTATTCATTTCCTTTGCATTTCGGCGCTAAACTATTGCTGCGACTTTCATTTTCTAGACTATGTAATGTAAACAGTGCATCGTATAGATTTTGGAAACTTTTATTTATTTATATTTCTTTCTTCAGACGGAAAATTGTTTTGCTTATTAAATTTATTGGTTGTTTTATAAATAAAAAACAAATTTTATTTTAGACCAGCAGCAAAAAAAATTGCAAAGAAAAATCATAAAAATATTTTAATGATATTCGAAATTCACCACAAATATATTACATTCTATTTTATTTATACTTTGAATGTATGTAAAATGTTTATTATTATTTTATGATTAATTTTCGATTAGAATAAAAATTTTGAAGTTAATGTGCTCATTATTTATTTTTCTTTTTCTTTTTTTTTTCAGAAAGTGTACCTGATATCTAAAATTTTAAAAGTTTTTAATAATTCATAATTATTATATAAAAAAGTTTATTAATGTGATTCTATTTTTTTAATGCGTACTGTACCAGGATATTGCAAATGGCCGCATACTGAGCGGGGTCCAATCAGACTAAAAAAAATTCTACCTTTAGAAAAAAAATTCTGCTCTTAGCGTTGTCCGCTCTTAACCAGGTCTCAAGGCCTTTTTAATGCTTTCCAACATTATTGAAAAACATTTATGATATCTATTTGTCTGTCTGTCCGTGTACTAACTCACGTTAATATATTTAGATTGCCATTCAATTGATATGTGTTAAAGAGGTTCCCTATGGCCTGTTCGGTATTGAAAATGAAGTACATAATGTTTGTAGTTCATTTACAGGGAAAAGAATTCCGTTACATTATGCTCTGTGGGGGAAAATCGTTTCCGGTGAAATTTAATGGTATTACACTATTTCAAACGTATTCAAATTGATATATATCACTTAGGTGCACTACAAGAGGCTTACTGTAGAATATGGTGTGCATAGCATTCCTTGTTCAATTACAGGGACATACAAAATAATTGGATAGAGAACAGTCAAAGCACAATAATTGCTAGACGTTTGTATTAAGTTGTGGTACGTTTTAACATTAAATCTAATTTTTTGCCTATTACTTGGTGTGCATAAATTCTATAGATGATATACAGAGTAGCACAAAAGATCTCGAGTACATTTCCGTTTACTGACGGGCCCCACCAGTGGCTGAAAGGTTCTGCTCTGAAAGCTGGTAGACGGGAGGTGCTGGGTTCAAACCCCTGTCGTGCTCGTCGACCTAACCGTTCGGAGTTTTGCGTGGTTTTCTTCGAACCTTGCCGTAAATACGGGTTAGGATGCCTTAGAAAGACCCTCCCCGGAAGGCACTCCCCCCAGGGCCTATATCCCTCGAGTAGATAATCTCCCGTCATAAATCAACCAACCAACTGTTTACTGACGGAATTTGCTTAAGCAGAATTTACAACCGTGCTATGCGTTTCCTAAATGAATTAAATTTTAGTATACTATTACAAAAGAATGTACAAAAGAATTCGGGGATTTTTCCGACTATGGTAATTCCTGAGATGGTAATTCCTGAAATTGGATTTTGAAATGTGTTATGCGTCTTTCAAAGTCTTTATTAGACATCCTCTTTCATCTTATTAAATGGCGAAGCTTAGTTAAAGTATTCTGGACGCTTTGGAAAGTGTTTCATAATCTATGCTTGACGCACGATTTTTCACTCTTGTTTATCTTTTAACGTAAAATCTTCCATCCAGTCGCCTTTAAGATGAAGTCAATTCCTGTTCAACATCGTTTAAAAGCAGCTTATACTTAAGCTGGTTCAAAAAAATTAAAAAAGAAAGTAAAATTCCCCATTAAACAGCGGAAAACTTTCTGATACATGCACAAACTCATTTTTAACATATAAACCTGAAATTAGTAGAGAGTTGTCAGTGAAATGGAATCAAATAGCATTTTTCATTTTTCGATAAATGCATAACATCTTGGGTTATGTGAGACTAGTGTCTTAAGACTCGGATATCCTAACTCCAGTTACAGCAATCGAAAACGCAGTACAAAACACAAATTTTAACTTTTGAAGTATCCTTTACATTTATCGAAATATGGAAAACACTATTCCATTTCATATTTTCTGAATAAAAGCACCTGCCAAATTCATCAATCTAAGACAAAATGTGATTTCGTGAGTGTGTCAGTCTGGGTGTAACGGATTTGCCTTAAAAGAAAAAAAATCATCATCCCGTTTAAAACTATCTAACAGAATTACAGTAAAACATGTGAAATCGAAATCCGTCTTTAACTAAATCCTGCCTTAGAGGAGATTATTTTATGATTCCGATGAAAAAAAGAAATACAGTATAATTATAGCTGTTACGAAAAACATCTAAACGGAATTTTTCGCGGTTCATGCGATTCCGTCAGAGCACGTTTGGTAGATTTAAAAAAAAATGTGATATCTATGACAAAAACCTGGTTAAAAAGGAAATTTTCCGATATTTTTACTATTTCGTCTTAGTAATTTTACTGTAAAACAGGAATCACTACCCTCCCCCCTCTCCCAACTTCCGAAATGATAAGTTTAGATACGCCACTGCTTAACGCGCATCGAACAAAGTTTTTATTTTCTTATATATGGGATACATATTATTGCTCCCTCATGAGAACTTTTCAGTGAGTCGAATCCCGAAAATCTTTGACATTTTCTGAAAGTTCCTTTAATTTGAAAGATAATAAGAAGCTGTATTCGTTCTTGCTATTTCAATATAACTTTCAAATATCCCCCATTTACGAATACACGAGCAAATTTCATGCATTTGCGAATTAAACTTTTATATGTAATATAAAACATCTACTTCGTAATTAGGAGCAAAATTAAGATGTATAAAAATTGCTCATGAGGAAATGGGACCTTTCTCTTTCATCGCCATCATACACACACACACACACACACAATAAATAAATAAATAAATAAATAAATAAATAAATAAATAAAAGAAAGAAGTAAGAAAGAAGTTACTATGAAAGGCTAACTGAAGATAATGAATAAATGGAATGCTGGAATGGATTCATCTCTCTTATTTATCTTCCAGATGGATTTAAGGGCATTCATTTATTAGGGCCCCCAACTATTTTTATACCATTTCAAATATTTGCTTATCTTTAATTTAATTAAGTTTGTAAATCATATTTCGAAGCTTCTTTTATTTATTCTCGTTGGCAAAAAATATCTTAATATAATTATTTTTATTTTTCATTTTAATAGCTTTTCTATTTTGATATTTATTTTGATAGCACTTTAGAAAATTAAGAAAAATTATGACTAATAAATGATTTCGAAATATATTAAATGATTTAAATAAGGATTTAAATCATTTGATTGAAATCGCTTTTGTAGCAAATTTACTTAATTTTAACAGATTTTCTTTTATTTTTTTTAACCCTTTGTGAAATTACTATACACGGGCGTATTAATTGTCAAAGACATATTATTTCACTTAAGCAATTTTAAATTATAAAATTGACATTCAAAGTTCTTCGAACCAAATACAACTTTTTACATTTTTAATATTATTTATTTATTTTAAAAAATTCTTAATCTACAATTGTTAATGTTAAAAATCTTGATACGTTTTGTGGAGTTAAACTTTCTCAAGATAAAACATTTTCTATGACACAAAAACATATCATTAATTGCATTCTGTGTTTTCGATTCAGTGTAATTTTATTCATAAAATATTTTATTTACAAAAATTAAAGCAAGCCGAATTTCATTAAAATCGCATATCATCAGAGACGTGATATAATTGAATTGGTATGGTAGATCCACATAAAAAAATGTTACTTTAACCTTATGAAACAGAAAGAACAATAGGATTTTAGAGAAAATCCACTTTTACTATAAGTATAAATTCATTTAATTTTACTGTTAGTTAAAAGAATTATTATTTCATTAAACATTTTAATTGCATATGAAATGTAGTTAATTTCTGTCACTTTTATGATTCGATCATTTATATATATAAACAAAGCATAAATATCAGCTGTTCGGTCGTAATTACATGGAAGAAATTTTGCGGAAAATTCAATGAAAAAAATATCCCCTAAAACTGAGCTAATCATCGTTGATTATATTTTATATGCAATAACAATTACTATAACAGAAACAATCAAATTTGTTATCAGCGTGAAATACATATTTTACTATAATTCATTGATTTTTTTTTTAAAGTGTAGTGAAGAATATTAGAGATATGATGCTTTTAGCTTTTTTTCTCCACATTTCGATAACATAATTTATTAATATTAATATTCTCACTTAAAATAAACAAAGCATTTAGATTCCCCCAAAGCCATTCAACGCTTTTTAGATATCAAAACCCAGTTTTGTTTACTGTTATTTAAAATGTACTTAGAAAGCGTAATTTACTGATAATAATTTAACCCGCGAAATGAGTGATAAGCTGCCAAATTAAGTCATTTGAAATAGCTTTTACGCATGTGAAGGATAGGGGCCAGTCTGTTTCGCTATTTGAAAATATGTATATGCAGTTCTATTTCTATGTTGGTCTCGAAAGACGAAAGTACTCGAGATACCGTGAGCACTATCATGTAATTGATGTCGTGATAACGCGTTGTGGTAACGATATTTGTGCGTTTTTTTTTTCGATTATTTTCAGATGTGTCGTGCATCGACTGTGCATGCATCGAAGGGTGATTCACATCCAGGTAACTCGGCAATTCGCAAGCAGCTGATGTACATCAGAATGACGGAAAATATTTAATTTTATTGAATTTTATTTATTAGTGAATTTTGAAGTATCCACATGTATGAGACAAGAAAGTTTTGCAATTGGCACACCCGACTAGTTACAATTTTATATCAAGCGATGCACAGTGCAAATTGAGCTTTTATGTAAAAGATGTATTATCGAAAGGGAAAAAAAAAAACTGCCCAGTTAAACTGATGGCATTGAGCTCACAGGTTATTCACACTAATTGTATATTATACTCTTATTTCAAAGAATAATGTCCATCGAAAAATAAAGAAATCGAAAATAAACCTGCTTACCAAATTGGAAGCAAATCGGATAAATCTGCATGAATTACGGAAAAACACATTTAGCTCAATTAAACAGAAAATTTTTATCGTAAATTAGAGTTGCAAGTTTCGATAGAAACAGTCCGCCATCTTCAGACCAAGCAAGTAGTATTTCTTTTTTTTTTCTAAATATACATTATTTTAGATTATTTGACAGCGTATGAAATTCTGTAGTAAAACAACTCTAAATTAAACTTTGCGATTTAAAACTTATTAGGTAAAGGAAATATAAGAGACCTCGGATTACTAAATAACATTTTTAAAAATATTAATTTTCAGGAGAAAGTTAAGAGAACAATAAGTTATAAACACAACTATACATAATCAATATTACTTCAACAAAATTTACTAAATTCTATGATACATATTTCATTCAGTCATGAGATTTGGACACGTTTTTATATTCAGATACCTGCCACTTTTTCCAAATAGTAATATACAATTGATCAATTTACAGATTAAATTATAATGCTATTCGCAAATAATGGGTGTAAACATATTTAAAAACCAAGGCTCAACTGCGAACTCTGATTCCATTAGGTATCATTTTATTATTCTCTACTGTATTGTTTATGGATTTCTAAATGTTTATTTCTACATTCTTTTCTTGCAATTTCTTTTTTATATATATAATCTGATGCGTAATGATAATAATAGTAATAAAATGCTTATTTAACGAAATCAATTTTGTATTACTTATTTAATTATCTGAAAGTTCAACGCCTTTTTTATATAAGGATTATAATCGCATACAATTTTATTTATTTTGCTATCACATAACGTTTTTATATATACTCTACATTTCAAGAAATAAAATACTACTAGATGGAACCCGTCAAAATTTGACGGCAAACAACTTGATAGTACCATAAAAATAAAATTTATATAGTTGCTTTAACTTGACAAATTTCATAGTGGGGAACATAATATGATTAAGCGGTCACAGACCTTTCCATCGATATATCACATGAGGGGTGTGTGCAAAATTAACAAAAGTACCCCTTGGGGGGGGGCAAAGAGGAGGGATTGACATGGGAGATGCATAATATGATTAAGTAGTCCCAGACCTTTCCAATGATATATAACATGAGGTTGTGTGCAAAATTTAGAAAGTACCCCTTAGGGGGGGGGCAAAGTGGGGAGATGGACATTGGAGATGCATAATATGATTAAGTGGTCACAGACCTTTCCAATGATATATGACATGAGGGGTGTCAACAAAATTTAGAAAACTACCCCTTGGTGGGGGGGCAAAGTGGGGAGATGGACATCAGAGATGCAAAATAGGATTAAGTGGTCACAGACCTTTCCAATGATATATAACATGAGGGCTGTGTGCAAAATTTAGAAAGTACCCCTTGGGGGGGGGCAAAGTGAGGAGATGGATATCAGAGATGCGTAATATGATAAAGTGGTCACAGACCTTTCCAATGGTATATAACATGAGGGTTGTCTGCAAAATTTAGAAAAGTACCCCCTTGGGGGGGGGGGGAGCAAAGCGGGTAGATGGACATCAGAGATGTATAATATGATTAAGCGGTCACAGAACTTTCAAACAATATATGACATGAGGGGTGTCAACAAAATTTAGAAAAATACCCCTTGGGGGGGGTAAAGTGGGGAGATGAACATCGGAGATGCATAATATAATTAAGTGGTCACAGACCTTTCCAATGATATATAACATGAGGGCTCTGTGCAAAATTTAGAAAGTACCACTTGGGGGGGGGGGCAAAGTGGGGAGATGGACATCTGAGATGCATAATATGATTAAGCAGTCACGGACCTTTCCAACAATATATGACGTGAGGGGTGTCAACAAAATTTAGAAAAGTGCCCCCCTTAGGGGGGGGGAAGTGGCAGGATGGACCCCGGAGATGCATAACATGAATAAGCGGTCAAAGACTTTTCCAGCAATATATCACATGAGGGGTGTGTGCAAAATTTAGAAAAGTGTCCCACTTGGGGGGGGGAGTGGGGGGGGATGGACCCCAGAGATGCATAACATGAAAAAGAGGTCATAGGCATTTCTTCAACTTGCAACTTGGCATTTGACAATATTAATTTTTTTTCCCAAGACAATTTAACGATATTTTTAATTTTTTTGCATAATTCGTCAAACGTTCATGGAAAAAATCATGAAATTCGCTAATCAATAGTTGATAAATTATAAAATTCAACAATCGATAGCAGTAAAATTGGTCAATCGATAACGGAAAAATCCCGAAATTCATCAAATGGTCTCCCATAAAAAAATTGTCCTGCACACTGATGTGATGATCAAAAGGGTTTTGAAAGTATAGGACAAAATTAGCACTTGCCAAACAGCGAGTAATACTGAAAATTTGACAATGGATTTTATTGCCACTTTTGGTCAAACATAATAGTCACACTCACCAATTGCGATGATTGAATGGAAAAAGATTTTTTTTCTCTGCTGTCACTCGACAAATTTCGAAACCATTTGGCAAATTTTACGATTTTTTCCCCGAAATTGACGGATTGTGATTTTTTTTCTCGAAGCCATTCGACGATATTCGAAAACTTTTTCCCCCGAAACCAGTTGATGAATTTTGCGATTTTTCCACTGTCGATTAATGAATTTTGCGATTTTTCCGCTATCGATTGATGAATTTTGCAATTTATCAATTAACGAATTTCACGATTTTTTCCATGAACAAACAAATTGCGCACTTTCTGTCTGCTAATGTTTGACACATTTCGCCCTTTACAATTCAGCCAATGAGTTGAACGTTGTTTCTTTCCAGAAATGTCAGGAATGAAACAATGATTCTTTAGGATGAATTCCCTTCGTTTGATGCCCCATGGAAGAATGTGTGCGATGCAGCAACGGGCGTCACAGACTTTTTAGGGCACCTGCAGACTAAAAACATCTAACCAATCTTCGACGAGGGAAAAAATCACAGATTTCGTCAAATGATTGAGGAAAAAACACCAATTTCATCAAAGGATCATGGGACAACATGACTTTCGTTAAAAGACCACAGAAAAAACGTGAATTATGCAAAAGGATCACGAAAGATAAGCAAATTTTGTCAAAGAATCGCAAAAAAGAAAATTTCACCAAAAGATCACGCTTTTTTACTAAATTTAGTCTAAGAATTGCAGAATAAAATGTATTTTATCAAACAATCGCTGGAATATGCAAATTTCGTTAAGGATCGCGAGAAAAATGCGAAATTCTTCAAAGGATCGCTGAAAAAACACTAATTTCATCAAAGAATTGCTGAAAGAACATGAATCTTGCCCAATACCAGAAAAATCATTGTTCATAATCATTATATCTATTTTGCGATTTTTTTCTTGAAGGCATTTTACAATACTGAAATTTTTTTTACCCGAGACTATATTCTTAATTTTTTTGAACAATTCGTCAAACGTTCATGGAAGAAATCATGAAATTCGTTAATCAATAGTCGATAAACTGCAAAATTCAACAATCGTTTGCGGTAAAATCGTAAAATTCGTCAGTCTCCGGTAAAAAAATTGTCTTGCATGCTGATGTGATGATCAAAAGGGTTTTGAAGGTATTTATTTTATTTGTTGTATTATGTATAAATATCTAGGTGTCGATTTTAATTTAAACGTTAAAAATGAATTTAGGCTCATTTAATAGTTTGCCAAATCGATCCAAATGGAAATTGCATTTTTTTAGCTCTGTCCATTTGTTTGTATAGTACAGAAAATAATTAACATAATACAAAATTGGAACTCTTATAGTCCGTTTATTATTTATTCATACGGTGTTCAGATTACTACAATAAAATTCATAATATGCAAGAAAATGGGGATTTCTTGGTTTTTTTAACTCATACTTACAAATTATAATTGTTTTGATAAAAGCATACATCTAACACATCACTTAATGCTTCAATATCTTAGCAAACTCTTAATATTTACGATATATTTACATTATATGGTACTTTTCAGATATATGGACATCATTGTCGCCAAGCGTACATTTACATACATTATGCATTAGCATACATTTTGGCATGGTGTCCATATAACGGAAAAGTACTCATTATATTGTTTGTATGTATACAAATCTTGTATAAAACATTAACCTTCTCACCATCGTGAACTGATATATCCGTTCACTATGCTCAGGTTTCACTGCAATAGACGCATTGTTTAAATTTATATAATTCTACAAATATGATGCAGTTTTAAAATATCGATTAATGATTAATACTGTCAAGGAATATACTCATATACGTAATTAAGTTTTTTATACAAAGTTTGAAAATTCATCTTTTTTTTTATATTAAAAAAAATAACAGAAAAATATTACAAATTTGCCCATTTGCTCGGCTGTCAGATAATTAAGTAAATATTAATGATTAGCAGAACTGGTTCTATCTATGAAGTATATTATTTCGCCCAAAAACCCCCAACAACAAAATAATTACAAAGAATAAGTAATCGTCTTTAAATATACAAAAAACAATGTGATTAATGGCCAGGTTTTTTTTATAAATAATATTTTTTATATACAAAAGAAAAACCGAAATAATCTCATTCATTTCACCTCAAGTCAAAAAGTTTTTTTTTTTTTTTTTTTTTTTTTCGCATTCAAGGGCAAAACACGAAATCAATAAAATCGCCAATTTGTGACAAATTATGAGTTTCATGTGAATCACCCAAGAGCGGACATGCAATCTGGTATAAAATGAATGTAACAAATCAAAACATTCAAGATTTGTATACATACAAACAATACAATGTAAATATTTCTTAAATATTAACCTGGTAGCAAAAACAGTGCAGCACAGCCGCAAGTGCTTCAGATTATTTTAGACATTGCAGATTAATTTCGCAGCTTAAAAAGAAATGCAGGGCTTATAAAAGTTGTTAAAATTTAGTGTGTCTCTAGATTTATTGTATATTAAAAAAGTAACAAAAAAAAAAAAAACATCACAAATTTGCCCATTTGCTCGGCGGTCATAGGATTAAGTAAATATTAATGATTAGTGGAACTGGTTCTATCTATGAAGTATATTATTTCGCCCTAAAACCCCCAACAAAAAAAAATTGCAAAGAACAAGTAAACGTCTTTATATATGCAAAAAACAATGTGATTAATGCCAGGTTTTTTTTATATATAACATTTTTTATATACAAAAGAAAAACCGAAATAACCTCAATCATTTCACCTGAAGTCAAAAATAGTTTTTTTTTTTTTTTTTTTCGCATTCATGGGCAAAGCACGAAATCAATAAAATTACCTATTTGTGACAAATTATGAGTTTCATATAAACGGCAGCAGGCGCTGCAGATTATTTTAGACATCTCAGATTAATTTCGCAGCTTTAAAAAAAATGCTGGGCTTATAAAAGTTGTTAAAATTTAGTGTCTCTAGATTTATTGTATATTTTTATTATATTGCAAATCAAAATCACAGAAGGAAAAAAGCGATTTCAGTCTAGATTGAAATTAAATTTGACGAAACGCTAGAATGGAAATCGATACCTAGATATAACATTAAATGAGCCTAAATTCAGTTTCGACACCTAGTTATTTATACAAATTATATAATAAATAAAAAAAAATACCTTCAAAACCCAGATCAACTGCATTAAGCCTTGTAGATAGCGATATGTTTTGTCAATCCGAATCTGCTTGTGCAGAGTAACAGCCCTCAGCTTATTGGCTGAATGCCGACGCATGCGTATTGAACAAAATTTTAAGGGAGTTCTGTGTCTGGATAGTAACGGCCCTCAGCTGATTAGCTGAATGCTCGCGCACGCGTATAAAGGTCATATTTGCATGAAAAACGAAATAGCAGGTTAGCTTTAAATAGATGGATACGTAATTAAGTTTTGGTACTTCTCTATCTCGTCGACCACTTTTCATAACAAAGAACTATCGCCAAACTGTAACGCCAAATAAATGGGAGAACGTTGTCATTGGAATATCAAAATAAATAAATAAAATATAAGAATTTAAGGATACAATTGTTATTTTAATTAATGAAATAACTAATAAATCAAATAAACAATGAAAAATACACGCAAATGTTTAATTAAAACCCACTTGATGACATAACAAACACGTATAATGCTTCCGACATCAAGTAAATAGGACTGCATTTTTGGCATTTAATCATACAGTTTGGCGATAGTATTTAGTTATGAAAAGTGGTCGATGGGATAATAGAGAAGTACCTAAGTTTTTTATACCAAGTATAAAAATTTATCTTTTTTTGACATTAAAAAAAAATAATAACAGAAAAAACCTTACAAATTTGGCCATTTGCTCAGTATAAAATGAATGTAATAAATCAAAACATTCAAGATTTGTATACATACAAACAATACAATGTAAATATTTCTTAAATATTAACCTGGTAGCAAAAACAGTGCAGCACGGCAGCAAGTGCTGCAGATTGTTTTAGACATTGCAGATTAATTAAAAAGAAATGCTGGGCTTATAAAAGTTGTTAAAATTTAGTGTGTCTCTAGATTTATTGTATATTTAAAAAATAACAGAAAAAAACATCACAAATTTTTTCGGCGGTCAGAGGATTAAGTAAATATTAATAATAGTGGAACTGGTTCTATCTATGAAGTATATTATTTCGCCCAAAAACCCCCAACAAAAAATAATTAGAAAGAATAAGTAAACGTCTTTAAATATACAAAAAAAAAAAAAAAAAACCAATGTGATTAATGGCCAGGTTTTTTTTATATATAACATTTTTTATATACAAAATTTCACTTGAAGTCAAAAATAGTTTTTTTTTTTTTTTTTTTTTTTTTTTTTTCGCATTCATGGGCAAAACACGAAATTAATAAAATCATCTATTTGTGACAAATTATGGGTTTCATATAAACGGCAGCAGGCGCTGCAGATTATTTTAGACATCGCAGATTAATTTCGCAGCTTTAAAAAAAAATGCTGGGCTTATAAAAGTTGTTAATTTTTTTTTTTCGCATTCATGGGCAAAACACGAAATTAATAAAATCACCTATTTGTGACAAATTATGGGTTTCATATAAACGGCAGCAGGCGCTGCAGATTATTTTAGACATCGCAGATTAATTTCGCAGCTTTTAAAAAAATGCTGGGCTTATAAAAGTTGTTAAAATTTAGTGTCTCTAGATTTATTGTATATTTTTATAATATTGCAAATCAAAACATTCAAGATTAATGAAAACATTTCGTGAAGTGTGAAGCATCATGTATGTATAATAAGAATTACGTGAATTATTTGCTGTACTATAGAAACAGAAGGAAAAAAGCGATTTCCATCTAGATTGATTTGGATTTGGCAAAACGCTAGAATCGAAATCGATACCAAGATATTTATGCTTAACATTAAATGAGCCTAAATTCAGTTTCGACACCTAGTTATTTATACAAATTATATTATATAATAAATAAAATAAATACCTTCAAAACACAGATCAGCGTGCATTTAAGCCTTGTAGATAGCGATATATGTTTTGTCAATCCGAATCTGCTTCTGCATCTGCAGAGTAACAGCCATCAGCTTATTGGCTGAATGCCGACGCATGCGTATTGAACAAAATTTTAAGGGAGTTCTGTTTCTGGATAGTAACGGCCCTCAGCTGATTGGCTGAATGCTCGCGCATGCGTATAAAACCCATTTTTGCACGAATTGATGAAAAGACGGGTTAGCTTTAAATAGATGGATTATTTATTTTAGTCAGAACAAAAGTGCCACAATATTCGGAAATTCGGTTCAAAATGCTGACTTTGAAAATATTATCTGAAAAAATATTCTGTCTTTGTTGAAGTAAATTTTATTTTTTTTTTTATTTTTTTTTTTATTTTTTTTTTATTTTTTACATGAATAAATTTTATTAATCAAGGTTCTCCTTTTGATTAAAAACATTGTAATACATTTATACTTTCAATTAAAAAATAATAAAATATGGAAGGTTGCAAAAAATATGCCTTTAAATAGCAATATCAAAAGCAGAACAAAAATTCCTGGAATGCAGCAAAAATATGTTCTATAATTGAATTTATTTTTAAAGAAAGACAGTATGTGATTTCAAGTTTTCAAAAGCTAGGAAATATATTAGCAAATCAAAGAATATTTGATAACATTTCAGTGCTTACTTTCCCCAAATTGCGATCTTGGATGCCATTTTCTGAAAAATTCTTCACCTTTGAAAAAAAAAGAAGAAGAAGAAAACTGTTCGATTTCCTGTTATTTTAATAATGCCTGCAAAATTTAATACATTTTTAGAATTTAAAAAAAAAATGACAATATTGTTACATTTCGTGTAATGATTGTGTCAAATTGAAACTTTCTAAACAGAAATCTGGAAATATTTTGGGGTAACTTACTTATTATCTTGTACCAACAATAAAAAAATATATTTTAAGTAACGTTTATTAAAAGGGATGTGTGCAATCCTTGTTCCAAGTCATTTTATAACATTTAAATAAAATACAGCAGAAAAAAAAAAAAAAAAAAAAAAATCCACAAGATTAGTCAATCTTTATTTGTCAGGAGAGGGCGGAGATACAAAATAAAACGGAGCTGATAAAAGAAAACCATAACGAAATATTTATTAAACTGACACCAGTAAAAGCTAACAGGAATTTTGAAATAAAATATAAGCAAGTTTTGATTTGTAATGCTATACTTAAACTTCCTTTTATATTTTTTTTTCTGTTAGCTCATGTTCCCTTTTTTAGTGTTGTTTTTCTACCCCCCTTCCCTTTTTTTAAGTTTTCTATTTTTTGTACCAACAATATTTCAGTACTCTAACCAGCCAGTTTTCTCCACTTATCATGTACTCCGGGGATGCGTGGTATAGACCACAGGTGCCTCGGTCAAAGTCTTTCGAAGTAGTGGTTCGAATATCCCTTGTTACATGAATTCGTTTACAATACAAGGGGGACACCCATGCGGTGCTAAGCTTCCCTTGTTGTTATTAAAGTAAGAGAAACAGGCACTGTAACTAGAGGGTCCAACTAGGGGTTCCTTCGAAGAGTGGCTCACTATATGCTGGGCTAGTCCATTACGAGCGCGTTCACTGAACGAAAACTCGCGAACTTAGTTCACTTTCTGTGAACGTGAGTTGAACTTGACTCACTTTTTGATAAACGAACGTGAACTGAACGAAAGCTCAAAAAATCTGTGAGTTTGAACGAAATTTACAACTCAAACTCATTTTTTTTTCATAATTTATTTAAATTTTTTCCAGCCATTTAGAACACGTTTTTCCCATTCAAATGCCATTTAGATGCCTACATGGACTCGAGACGGGTCGAGTCTGATCATCAGTTTTTCTGGGTCGTGCCCGAGTCTTACTTTCTCTGGAGGCTCGGGCCGAGCCGAACCAGGCTTATTTCTGGTCCTGTACTTTATTTTTCCTAGAAGTTTGCCCCGACCGAAATTTTATGGCATGGTCACAACAACCCTGGTTGTATGAAAATCATTGATCCGCCCTGTCTAATTCATGCAAAAATCTATTTAAGGAACAAACTCCTTGGATCAACAATTTTTGCCGAAAATACATAAATTTTAAAATTACCATTATTCTATAATTAAAATTTACTTTAAAGAATAATACGTATATATTTCTAACGGGGGAAGGAGGATATACAGTACTGTAAAACAAATTATAAAAATATGTGTATGATGAAATCCTGGTTTAAACTGAAAAATTTCTTGTTCGGTGCAAAATGGATATAATAATCCGTTTGAAAATAAATAATACTTTGCAAGAGACGACAGACATGGTAAAAAAGGAACTAAACAATCACGATTTTTTTTTTTCTCCTATGGGATTCCGTCTTAGAAGGTTTTTCGATATAGAAATTTTCAGATTTTTAAGTCTCCAAGCCGTTTAAATGGATAAATGGATTAATGGTATTGATAATAATTCAGATATTTACATACAAATAGAGATCCATTAAAAAATCAATAGATTTTGCAATAAGATATATAAAGAAAGAAATGTGATAGAAACAGTATTTTGGAACGGAGGTCTCTGTACAATGGAGTCTAAGATATAGAGGTCTGCACGGGCCGAAAATTCAAGGCCCGATCCATAAAAGAAAAATTCGGCCCGGCCCGGTATAAAAATTAAATGTACGGCCTGTGCCCGGCCTGGACCGTACAAAAAAATATTGGCCCGACCCGGTATAAAAGTTAAAACTTCGGACCGGGGCTGGCACGTAGAGAAAAAATTATTGGCACGATCCGGCCCGGCATAACAGCTAAAAGTTTCGCCCGAGACTGGCCCGGCCCGGAAAAAGGTTAAAATCTCGACCCTAGCCCGGTCAGAGATAAAGCCCTGCGCGGGTCGAGACCATGAGCTCGACCCGAACCCGAAAATTCTATTTGAAATCAACCCGCAATCCGACCCGAACTCGACAACAAGAATAAGTTCGATCCGCAACCCCCGAACCCGAAATTAAAGGAAAGGAAATTCTGTTTTAATTCAATTGTGAAAACTGACCTACATTTATATATCTACTACCAATTTCATGTTTTTATAGAAAAAAGGGAAGTGTTTAATATTCATATATTCATAAAATTATTTTTTTAATATTCAAATATAGTAAAACATCTGAATAGTAGAGACATCGGGATCATTGAATGGAGTCTTGCATCGGGTCAGGTTGCACATAAATTTCTGTTTTCAGGTTTTAATGATTGTAATATTCTTTTTGGGGGTTGGGTAGCCTAGAATAATTCTTGAGAGTCATAATTAGATCTTTTGGAATCCGGGATGTTTGCATTTTCACAAAAAGTTTGAGCTCAACTATGTTTCAGATGAAAACAAATATGTTTTGGAGTATGAATGAGCATATATTCAAATTACTGCATGAGAAATAAAATTTATAAAAAATGTGAATATAGATTATTCTTTCTTTACGGTACAGTTAAGAACGTTTTTCTTCTCTTGGAATATAAAAATATTGCTAACATTTAATTTTTGATACACACAAAAACACATGTATGATACTTGTGATAGTTTATGTACACATACACATGTTGCATGTGTGTAGATTGGGAGATGTCCATATTCAGTGATATAAGCATATAAATATATAAGCATATAAATATGTAAGTATTAGGAATTGCAAAAGTGTTCGCTGACTAGATGTGTACTTTACGGAGTATCCATTATGAAGATCTTACTGTATATAGATTTTTATTATGAAAAAATATTTTGGATATTCTTTTGAAAAATCTGGTCACACGAACGCGAATCACAAGAGTCAAAATCTAATCCGAACCCGAAAAGGGATAGTCAACCCGACCTGCAGTAAAAAAGTAGAAATGAACTTAACCCAAACCAGAATAGCAACGAAAATATATAACGCCAGCCCGACCCGAGCCGCTGGTCGGGTCGGGTACGGGTAGCTCGACTCGATGCAGGATTCTAATCAGATGTAAATGAAATTCAATTTACGGTAACTGTATTTTTTTTCGAATGAGAAAGTAAAACAATTAAATTAAATCTTAATTATTATCTTTCATGTTTAAAAAATTAAATCAAAACGTACTTAAATCAAACGTACTTAATAAAAAATATAATCTTTTTTTTTTTTTTCTTAAAGAAAAATGTGTAGAAAGCATGCGGCAAAGTATACAATTTTTTTTTATTTTGTATAAATTAAATAAAAAAAAGATATAATTTTTGGAAATCTCAAAAATGTATATATTTTTTAACTTCTTCATTGCAATCATATTTTCTTTCGTATGAAAATACGCTAATTTTAAACTTTGATAATTTGCGATCAAATTGTCACAGCACGCTGAAATTTTGTGTGAATGAACAACATGACATAATTTTTCCGGGTACATCAACCCCTCCCCCCCTCTTTTTTCATTTTTATTTTACAGAGGCTACTTAAGTTTTAATATAATGAAAATATAAAAGCCGAATAACCGCAAACACTTATAATTAGGATTGAAGATTCTCCCAGCCCACATAAACATCCCCATGGGAATAAAAAGGTCTCTTTTGAATAAACAGGAGAATTTGTGGAACAGATAATATCTTCGTCGCAGGTCCCAGACAGACTAGTATAAGAAAATAATAGAGAAAAGAAAGCATATAAAGGAAAACTCCACACTGTGCAGGACAAAAAGTCATGTACATGTTCGGTTAAATTATATAAGCAACACCATGCCGAATCGTTACGTACGGTACTATTACAAGGCGAGGCGCCAGAGGTTTGTTTTGTGCTTTGTTGCACAGGCTTTAAGTAATTGGTGAATTTCTTATTATATCCATTTTAAAAGCTTTTCACATATCATGATTCAAACAAAATCCTTAGATGTGTGATGTTTTTTCCCATACTCTGATAAGAAAACGTTTTTGACTCGGAGCGACTGTTTGTTTTCCCTTTCATCCATTTTCAAGGTTGCTTTTGAGTCAGCCCATTTGACCCCACGCAGCGCGTATTTCAGGAACTGGTTGCTAGTGATTTTTAATAGCTTTTTTCAAATACTCTTGCATTATTCATTAACAAAGAGTTTTCCGGATTTCTCTATTAATTTCTGTGAAAGTCAAATATATATTTCAAACATTTGAATATTTGTATTGTGCCAACATGTCATAATCGAACGGATAAAAATCCCAAATCTATCAGAAATGTCTTTAAAAAAATTATATATGTGTTATATGAAAGTGTATGTTGGTAGTTAAAATTGATATGCGTGAGGTACTACGTGATGAATGTCAGTGTCTTCATATAAATGCATTGAAGAAGCTAAAATTTACAAGTTATTTTTAATATATTTTACTGAAATTCATTTAAAAAAATTAATATTTTTGATAATCTAGGAGGAAACAAAAATGACATTTTAAAATATTACACACAAAACATAAAAAAAATCTCGTAAAAAATATTTTTTATATTAGAATACCATTCATTAAAATAAAAATAGCTACTCTAAAGAAACTCATAAAAAGTAATAGTTTATTTTATTGGAATACATCATTCATTCAAATAAAAACAGCTACGATTTCTAAAATTAAATTTATTATTTGATAAATTTTAGCTAATATAAATTAACAAAATCTGAAACCAGTATATTGAAATAGAAATAACATGAAGTGTCTCAGAGAAACACATACTTAAAATATACTCTATAGTGCAGTTGTATATTTGACGTGAAGGCATATATTGATAAAACATAAAATATTATTAAATGAATTTTTAATTTTATTTTCTTTGATTGATCTTTAAACTTGATTTAAAAAAAAAAAAAAAAAAAAAAACATGCATTTCGTATAGGATATGAGATATGATGCACATACTTCATTTAATGAGTACAATCTCCAGTATTTCACAATAAATTTAAAAGATTTAAAATATTTTATTTTTTTATTTTTCAAAGCAGCCGAAATTTATTAAGCATGGAAATCTTCTCTGAGTATAAGAGGGACTAGGATGAATTGCGATTCTAAACAAACATCAATTAAAACTATTATATATTTCTTATAAATAATAATAATTATTATTATTATCATTATTATTATTATTATTTCCAACAATACTAGTGAGTTCCGAATCTTTATCAATGACATTGTTTAATAAATTAAAATGGTGGTGACAGTTTTATTCTATTTTTAAGAAGGGGGGGGGGTAATAAGGACTATTGTTTCTTTGATCCATTTCATTTTCTCTTTGAAATTAAAAAGAGACGAATTTTTAATATGAATATATGATGTGTTGAGTATTCGCTTTAAAATACATAATTTCTCGATAAAATTTTTATATTTTTTTAAAACAAAGCGTAAATTTTAATTTATAAAATCAAAATACTATTTTATACATTTGAACACATATTTTTTAAAGACCTGCTCCAAAAAATAAGGATTAAATTTCCAAAAGACAAATGTTTGCATTTGCATCCTTGAAAATCACATTAGTAAAAATTTGAATTTTTATTGTGAAAACTGCAAAGTATGATTATAAAGGTATCACAATGAAAAAAGATCAATATGCAAATTTTGTATTTTCTTTTCAAACTTACATTAAATGGAATATGTTTTTGTACTTAAAATTAATATTGTACATATTTTCTAAACGTAGAAATGAATTTAGGCGATTCTTTTCTTTTTTTCATTCCTTTTCTTTCTTTCTCGCCCCCCCCCCCCTCCACACACACACACACACTTTTTTTTTTTTTTCAAAGTTAAAATATTTTATGCAGTCCAAAGTCAACACATCTAATTTTCCAGTTGTTATTATTTCTGATAAACGGAAACATTTTTTTATCAAAAGAAATCTTGCATACATACGTATCACAGTTTTAGGTTTTAGACATGTTTTTATCATTTTTTTAATCTATTATTATTACTATTATTATATTACAAAGAATCTTCATATTAAAATATATACAGAATTTTTCTTATGCTATTTTTAGGCTCTCCTTTATAGCTTATACCATCAGTACTATATGCTTTCATGATAGTGATGAAATTTTTTCCCCAGGAAAAAAATCCTATCACATTTCCCTTCTTAATAGAGGCGGTGGACTTCTTAAGGCATGTTATAACAATTTTTATAAAATTGCCTAAAAATTTTCAACTTTCTTTTTTTTAACGCAATTATGGATTTTTTTTTTTTTTTTTTTTTTTTTTTGTGCAAATGAAAGAGTATATCTTCAAGTTATAAAAACAATATTTCATTTGGAAATTAGTTGAAAAATGGACCTCTGGAGGTCTTTGGTACCGGGATGTTCAAAAAAGTGAAGCGTTCCGCGCGCGGTACAAGATGAATCTCGGAATTTTCTTTTGCTTATCTGCCAAGGAAAAAAAAATTAAAAATTACGATATTTTATAGTCCTTGGATGAGTTTATCAATTTTTTTATCCTGAAAAAAAAATGGCGGCCGTTCAAATTTTAAGTTGCGGATTTTAGACAAAAATTTTAGGATTTAAATTGCGCAAAAAAAAAAAAAAATTACAATTTCGAATATTGAATAGTTCGTGTGAGACTATAAAATAGTATACACTAGAAAAGCATGAAAATTCCAACCAAACTGATGGATCCAATCTCGATTTCTACTTGGTATCGATTTGTAAAACACAGTTTCTAGAAAAAGAGTCTTACAGATTTAGAACGTTTTTAAATATAGATAACACTGACATAGATAAAGCGAATTAGTAACATTGAAGTTATTTTATGAATTGGTACAAAATAAATAGTTTTGAAAGGAGTTTTTAACTGCGCGCCGCACACAATGACACAATTTTAGGATTTAAATTGCGCAAAAAAAAAAAAAAATTACAATTTCGAATATTGAATAGTTCGTGTGAGACTATAAAATATATATATATATGTGAGAATATATATATATATATATATATATATATATATATTGTAATGTAAAGTAATGAAACAAAAAAGTTGTATTACTATTTATCTATTTATGGATAGTTTTTAAAACTTACAGACCCACAGATACACACATATGTATGTATATCTACTTATTAGTAATGTATTTTTTTACACCTATCATTAATAATTATATATATTTATGAGCATGTGTGTATTAATTACTTTAAATTTGTTTTTAGGCAGTTTCGTTTACGGCCGAAACTGGTATGTAACGGAATTCTTTTGTGTGACCTTGTAAATGAATAAAATGTGTTTTGTACTCCAAATTCTGTAGAAAGAGCGATTTCGTTCAATCAGAATTGCATAAAAATTTCATTACGTTTGAAATGGTGTAACATCATTAGACGATTCTTGATTTTTTTTTCCATGTGCGCAATGTAACGTAATACTTTTGTCTGTCCCTGTAAAAGAGCTATAAATGCTACGTACTTCCTTTTCAATACCAATCCTGCATTGAACGTCAATACTTTATAAAAATTGCAGGACAATACAAGTACATTTAGCATAGTTAGAGCACGAATAGACGGATAAACAATCTAAGTAAGAAACTCTTTTCAACTACGTTGGAAACTGTTAAATGCATTATGCAGCCATAAAATGCTTTTGTCTGTCCCTTTAAAAGAGCTATAAATGCTACTCACTTCATTTTCAATAGCAATCACGCATTAAACGTCTATAATTTATAAAAATTACAGGACAATGCGAGTATATTTAGCATAATTGGAGCACGAACAGACGGACAAACAAGTCATAAACGTTTTCAATTATGTTGAAGTGTGTTAAAAGCACCGTTAAGGCATAAAATTGGCACGGTGTGTGTTCTATTAAATACGCATTCATATATTCACAAATATATATATATTTTTTTCCGTAAAAAAAAAAAAAAAAAAAAAAAAAAAGGTCTGGATTTAAGGAAATTATGCACAGATCCGGATTTATGTGAGGGCAAGAGGAGATGCAGCATGCAGCTTAGCCATGGGGCTTTCACAAACTGTCAGTTTTGACAATTTTTTCTTCAATGAGAAATAAAAAAATTTATAATTTATAAGTAGATTATTGATTTTAAAAAGAATTTTACTCCTAAAGTAATAAATAAATTTTCAGTATAGTTTTAATTCATTTTCATTTATACATTCAAAAAAATTGTACAATCATCATTCAAACAGCTTTAAACTGAAAAGTGTTTCATTTTTCTATAAATGCAAAGTATCTTTGAGAAAATGATGTCAAATTAGGTGTTTAAAGTTTTGTTTTTGAGACTCGGCAGCCTGTAAAGGGCCGTCGTCAGGGGCAATAACTTGTAAGAATTAAAGATACGTCAACTTTACAGGCAAATGAAAATCTCTATTTGATTGTTAAGAGGTTACACGTGCAAATTTTATCGATTCATACGCAAAAAGAAAAGGGCTTTTTTTTATGTCAGAGATTTAATTTTTATCAGCGCTCGTACAAACAAAATTCAGTGGAGAGGGAACAGGACTTTTGGAATAAATGCATTTGCTGCAGTAATCCGCAGTCCAGGCTAATTTTTAAAACGGAGAACATGAAATAAACTAAACTAGGAATGATTTTAGAACTCCTCGTACAAGACAGTTTTGTTTTAAACATATAAACACACTAGAGCATTTAAAAGATTTTAACATTTAAGAAATATTGAATATTGAAAAATAAGTTTCTACTGCTATATTTCCAAATCGGAAAATGAAACAGCTCATTTTTTTAATTCGTCTTACCGCATATCATAAATTTGAAATGCATGAATGTAAAAATAAATAAATACAATAAAACAAAAATTGTCTTTTCCGGGGATTAAGGGTAAGAGAAACAGAGATATCCTTAGAATTTTTTTTTGTTTTTCTTTCTCTGTGTGTTTAATTATTTTAAGTTACTTAGGATGAATAAAGTTTACCCTTTGTTTAACAAATTAGAGACGAATAAAATTTAATTTAATTTCAAGATACAGCTGGCATATATATTCCTTCCGAGACGATGTCTATATTTATTTGTATGTGTAAAATAATCAATGAGAACTAATGATATAATTCTAATTCACAATCACCTTTTTGTATAAATGAAAAAGTATAAAAAACAAAATAATAAAAATAAATTTTTAGTACCATTGAACGATTGAAAATATGTCTTCCATGTTCGTTAGATTTGAACTTTATTTTTCTTTCGCTTTAAATATAATTATTTCATAAAAAGTTAAATTTTTTAAGAAAAAACACGTCCACTTATGCAGATATAATGCATAAAAAAATACATTGATTTAGAGGTATATAAGAGAAGAAATTTTCAGACCGAGTACGACCAAGACTATCCGTAAACAATTTTTCTTTTGGCCCGGTAAAAAAGTTGAAAGTTTGGCCAGAAGTGCTTCCAGCACAACTCGGACCGATGAAAACAGTTATTGACCAAGTCAGGTATAAAAATTAAAACTTCGGCTCAGTCTGCACAAAACATCAATTGGCTCGGCTAGGCCCGACCTGGCTGAACATAGATTTTACACCTATAAGGATTTTTACGCCTATTAATATAATAACTATAAGGTTACAACAAAAGTGTCTTGTACGAGAAGTCCTAATTAAAAATACTTATTTTAAATTTTATATCATGTTTATATTCATTTAAAAAAAGGTGTTCTGAGATGTGGTATTTATTTTTTAAATGCATCTGATTATATGTAAATATCACAGTTAACATTAATATCGTTCATCCACATTGTATGACTTGGAGATTTAAAAATTCTATACAATAAAATCTTCTGAGGCGGAATTGCGTAGGAAAGAAGAAAAATCCGTCATGGGCTGGTTCCCCTATGAGCAAGTTCATCGCCTGTTGTAAATGCATTACATTCTTTTCACAAGTATTGTTATTCTTATTTTACATAGATCAACATTTTGTATTTTTAAACACGGGATTCCGTCATAGGCAGTTTCTTTTTTCTCAGGTTTTACCGTATATTAATTTTATTGCCTAGGAAATGCATCTACGCATCTTAAAAAAATTATATATATATATACATTTAAAAATGAAAACACATGTGAAAAACAAAGGATAAGACATTATAAAAAGCAATGGAATGGTCACTGCAGGAATTATACTTGATAGGATAAACAATGAAAAACTATGAATATCTTATAGAATCTACAGAAGGGCTTTATAAGAATATTCATAGTAAATATATATTATTTCATCAAATATTGTCAGCCTTATGCCTAAAATCGACAATATTAAGCCCTAACAATATATATATATATATATATACGAAACAAGACAATTAATAACCTACACGAGTTCAAATAACAAAATAAATAAATATGCAACTTAAATAGAAATAAGATAGATAAACAATTATACAACTTAAAAAGAAATTAGATCATGAAATAATGTGCAAGACTCACTAAAAAGACTAATATTACTGTAGATTGAACAAGATTATAAGTACTTGACGAGTAGCCAGTCATCATTAACTCAAAATGGGTGCTATATCTATACAAACATTGTTTTGAAAAAAAAAATGATAGTAGGAAATAAATTGATTAGAGCTGCCATCTATATATATGTATTAATTCAGGAATAATAGCGATTTAAAAATCCGTGCATTTTTTGAAAAAAAAAAATTGGGTCGGGCCAAATTTTACTGATATTTTTAATGGACAAGCCTGAGCCGTGCCGGTCAAATGATTTTTATATGAGCTGGGACTGAAAATTTCTGCCTGTTCAGACCTCAAGAAGAATGCAGTCCAGCCCCGACGTGGGCTGGTAAATAAATCTAGTCTAGGCCCACCTGGGTCCGAACCTCTAGAAAAATAATCCCCAAACCAAACTCGGACCGAGTGTCGGGAAGGAAATTTGGGCCGGACCCATGACGACCCTTGCATCGAATAATCAAAAGTTTAGTTCACAAAATTTTGTAAATTTGGACAATAAAATTCAAATTCATTTAAAAAAAAAACAAAAAAAAAAAACGAGTTTTTAGTGAACTTCGTTCATTTTTATAATTGAGTTTGAGTTGAGCGAGTTCGTTTGAAAAATTTTGAGTTTGAACGTGAACTTGGCTCATTTTTGAGAAATTGAACTTGAGTTTGAACTGTTCGTTTTTTTCGCGAGCGTGCCCAACACTGATAGAGACATTATTTCTGGAACAGGAAGGAATGATTCAATAATAGACAAATTTATAAAGTTCAATATAAAAAAAAATTAAGGGCCGATTTTAAACATTTTTGCACCAAAAAATTTGTTTTAAGACTAGGAAAAGAAAGGATCAGGTTACATGTCACTCGGACGCCTAGAAGGGTTAAACTCGCTCCATCGCTCAAGTTTGTCAGTCAGTAGCTGACCGCAATTTTAATATTCTGGGAAGTTCGACAGGAATCTTGTTGTCGCGAGACACTTGGTTCGGACACCTTCCTCGGTTGCCCAACGTCCGAAATTCGAAAAAGAATATGAACAGTTCCCGATTCGGTAAAAGCAAAAGGGTGGTGTTTTACCGCATTTTCAGAAGAAAAGGCAAAATACGATAACTGTAAATTTGACTATCTCGTTTACGGGAGAGAGATTTGTCCGAATTGTTGCGATTTAAACGCCACTTCCAAAGGTATTGTTATTTTAAAAGTAGGCAACACTTTTCGGCAATTAAAAATCTCTTTTAAAATCGGTAGGTTTTTTTTCTGTAAGTAACGAATTGTATGTAAACAGGGAATTTTGTAATCGATTTTTGACTCATTTCCTAATAGGAGATAATTCTAAAACTGATGTTCAAAGGTGTGTTTCCGATGATAAAAGGACATTTCCATACCGTTTGCAAGTTATTGAGTTTTAAAATCAATCAGTAACATTTCAGGACACCCAGTATATATTAAATTTAGTGCATGAGAAATAAAGCGTATATAAGAAACGAGGTCATAGATTAATTCTTTCTTTACGGTACTTTTAGGACCCAAACATCGCCGCGGAACACGAAAAAACTCTAGAAATGGCATAAAAACTAAAATACTTTACCATGCCAAGTTTTATGTGTTTTGTACGTTAATTTTAATGTTTGCGATGAATATGCCCTTAAATATAAGTTTTGTATTTAAATTTTGTAAAATTGAGATATTGAGATTTCTCAAATATTGAAATTATATTTTTTTTTAATTTTAGAAAAATAACTTTAAGTGCAAATTTTGTAAAATGTCATTACATATAAATAATATTTAATTATTTATAACTTTCAGGATCAAAAGACTAATGAGGTCCATCACTGACTATAGTCTTTTCAACATTAAGGTAGGCGAAAATAAAATAAAACCACGTACTTATTGGCAGCATTTATGATGCGGTGGTTATAATCAACGCCAGCCATCCAACGATCGATATCAGCGTTGCGATCTTTGCTTTATTATAAAAGAAAGTATGATTTAATCCTTTTATTTTGATCTGTATTAGTTTATAATATCTAAAAACAATAAAAAACGAGATGATATTTTATAAAAGTAATGTGTATATTTTTACATATTCTACTGATACAATCCCTCGCGTAGACAATCGGCCGTCATAAAATCAACCAACCATCTAGTAATACAACAAGAGGGACAGAAAGAAAGGGGATGCGGCAGGTGCGATGCAACTGAGTCCTTCACTTATAGAGACTAAAACATTCCATTATTTACTTTATCCTTTGAAAAAAAATCGTCTCGGTAACAGCACCTAAAAATAGTGAAAATAAATGTCCTTTTCTTATCTTGAAAGAAAAAAAGATCTTGCTTCTAGTTCCCTTAAACTGACGTAGAGGGTGTACATTTGTGTGTTGTTGAACTTTTGTTTCTATTTCGATCTCGAACGTCAAGAGTCTTGTACCGGAACAGTCCGGAACAGTTGGGACCGGTTCAGGGGCTTCCTAGTTGCATCAACTTTACGCCCGGTCGATGGAGAGTAGCATGTCTTTTAAATGTGAGCCGTTGGGAATGGATAAGCTTGCAAAAGTGCAATTAAAAGAAAAAAAATGGTTAATAGAAGAGAGAGTCAAGGATAAGAATATAAAAGGTATAACTGTAGTAAATTACTACTGATGAAAAAGATAAAATAAAGATGGGGTCAGGACATGTTCGAGAAAACAAAAAACAAACAGCACATAAATGTACGCGGCAAATCAATCCTTTTATAAGAAAAAAGACACTTTACAGTGGCCATACAGTATATATATATATATATATTTTTTAAATGGTATAGCAGGGAATGAGTTTAAATATGAGATTAAGGCTATACAATTTTTTTTTTTTTTTTTAAATAATGAGAAAAATACACAGAGAGAGGTGAGCACTAATGATCACCGTCAGTCAAACATGAGTACTTAGGTCTCTTGCGATGCTGTGGCTCGGATGCGTCGTAGTCCGGCAGCTCAGCGATGATTTCATTGGGGAGATCATAAAGTTTGTCATAGAATTTATTGGAAAGGTGGTTTATACGGGCTATGAGAGTGGTTGTTTTGAGGTCACGGCGAACAGTGCTGTTACGCAGGTAGCGTGAGGCGCCCCTGACGGTGCGCAGATGTCTATTGTGTAGTCTACTGAGGTTTTTAATAGATGATTTACAGATGAAGGCCCAGACCGGACATGCATAGGTGATGATAGGTAGAATGCATGAGTTGTATAGGAGAAGTTTATTGTAAATGGACAGAGTATTACTGTTGAGGAGAGGTTTGAGTGCAGCGGAGGCGCCAGCGACTCTGCCCCTGATGTTTAGGATGTGTTTGCTGAAAGTTAGTCTGCGGTCAAGAGTTACACCTAGGTACTTAGCTTCGTTAGACCATGGGATGGTGGTGTTATTGATAGTGATTCTGTTAGGATACGTGAATTTGCAAGAGAAGTAAACTGCAGCAGTCTTATTTTCGTTAATTTTGACGCGCCAAAGGTCGCACCAGTGTAAAAAGGCGTCGATGTGAGTCTGTAGGTACCTGTACAGTGTGTACGGGTGGTGAGAGTAGGCATAAATGGTGGTGTCGTCCGCATAGAGGGCAAGATGAGTGAAAGGTGTTCTGGGAATGTCATTAAAGTATATGTTAAAGAGAAGTGGGCCGATAACGCTCCCTTGAAGGATACCTGATAAAATGTGGAAAATTGCAGAAAGAATGTTGTTAATGCGGACGCGAAAAATGCGATCGCTAAGATATGAGAAGATAAGGTGTATGAGTCTGGCAGGGAAATTAAGGATGATTAATTTGTAGATGAGGCCCAGATGCCAGACTTTGTCGAATGCCTTAGCGACATCGAGAAAAATGGCAGCAGCAGGGATCTTCGAGTTGAGCTTATCGCTGAGAAATTCGACAACTCGAAGTAGCTGGTGTGTAGTGGAGTGCTTTGGGCGAAAGCCAAATTGCTCAGGCATGAGAGTGTTGTTGAGTTGGATGTGGTGATGGAGATGCGACCAAATGACGCGTTCGATGACTTTGCTGAGAGATGGAAGGAGAGAGATAGGTCTGTAATTAACAGGATCAGTGAGGTTAGTGCCAGGTTTAAGAAAAGGAGATATGATTGAAATTTTCCAAGGCTTCGGAAAATAGTTAAATAAGAAGATAGAATTAGTGAGTTTAGTAATGTAATTTATGTAGTTAGGGGGTAAGTTTTTAAGTGCAGTATAGAGTCTTGTACCTAAATCAGATCATATTACTAATAAGAAGATTTCGGTTGAATTTAGTGCTGTGAGTTGAATTAAAATTTCTCTTAGATTGACAATCATGTGTTATTACCACACATTATTCTTTAATGAATCTTATACCGTCCCTTCTTCAATTTCCGGAAAGCAACACGACTTTTTTTTTTTTTTTTTCACCAATTTTAAGTTAAGGAACGATGCAGAGTGCAAATTGAATTTTTATGTAAAAGACGTATCTTCGAGATAAAAAAAAAAAAAAAAGGAGGACTTTTTTTTATGCAAATGTTAATACCTATTTATTCGAGTATCACTTCTAATGCTCATATGAAAAAATCTTTAAAAAAAAAAATTGAATGTAACAGCGTGCTTTGAGGTCAAATAAAATAAATATTATTAAGAATTATATATATATATATATATATACATTATAAATGTCTTCTCAATGATAGCATATAACACCTACTTTTGGCAATATCACGTCTAATGCCCACATCAAGGAATCTCTAAGAAAAAACTTTTTTGTTAGTTGAAACTTGGGGTAAAATAAAATAAATATGATAAAAAATTATGATTTTCTTTTTTTTTCAGTGGTGTTATATATCTTATAATGGGCAAAAATTAGGATACAAACGAATTGGTTTTCGATATTTTCAAACAATATTTTTTTTTCTTTACATCTTTACAATGAAAAGATTTAAAATAATTTTTATCTTTTTAAAATAAAGATATGTATGAATAAAATTCATCACATTTACATGTAATATTTCTCTTTGCCGTTTGGAATCAAACACTATTATAGTTCATTCAAAAGTAACAGGGAACTTAAATAAACGTAAGGTTTGACAATTTATGCCATGAAGTTTCTGTCGGGCGCTGTTTTTGCCTATTTTGAAATTTTATGAAAATACATAATTATTTGCCGGCCCCTTATCCCCCTCACTCCCACACACACACTCACAAAGGCAAATATTTAATTTTTTAGTTCAATTAATCAGATTACAATTATAGTTACATTAATTACACAAATTAAATACATATTTCGAGGGGGGTTTTAATAAACTTTTTCATATAAACTCCATCAATATCTTTTATTGCAGTTTCAGGATTAAATTCGTTTTTACAGAGAGATGGTCTAGAAAATCTTTCATTGACGGTAACCATTTCGGACGCTTTTATCGATTTATTTTTCTATACAAAATGAGAAAAATTACCTAAACTTTCAAAGGTCTGGGAGAAAAAATTGCACATCTGTACTTCTCTTAAAAAATAGTTAATGGATCAGTATAAGAACAACAGTAGCAACAAAAAAAAATTGAACTTCCATGCATTAAAGGGAGTAAGGAGGGTTAGAACTGCTTATTTTTCTAAATTTTACTTCTCAACATATTAACCCTTTCAGGGGCAAGCAATTGTGTTCTGTAACTTTGAATTCCCACCGGAATTTAGGAAAGAATTTAATTCAAAATAAGAATAAGCAATTTTTCAACCTTTTCTGGTCAAAGTTAAAAAAGTAAAATTTAATTAAAAGTTTGTTTTTTCAATCGGATTAAAATTAGGTGGTATATAATATATACCACCGCCCCTCAAAGGGTTAAAAAGGTTCGTGGCAACTATTGCCAATTTCTAACGTCATAATTTCGATAAAAAATTTTATAAATAATAACTATAAATTATAGAAGAAACGCAATAACACATTTTTAAATTTTAAAAGTACATTTTTGGTCCTTGATACATGAAATACATTTCCAGAGAAAAAGTTGCTCTCACTCAAATATCAAGGATTTTAAATAAATCATCCTTTAAACTGGAATTTTATTTTTAAAAAGATGATAATAACTGGTAACTTTCAAAAGAGCGCCAATAAAAAGCGCCGCGTTGGACAACCCTGATGTAGATAATTGAACCAAATTTTTTGTATACGTTTTTGACTATAGCCTACAGGCTCCAGTTGAATTTGGGGATATTGCGCATGGAGTAGGCGCTGTGACAGCCATTTAAAAATTTCAATTTCAAAAAGAATAGAAATCTTGAAAAAAATTTGCGTTAAATGTTCGGCCTTGATCCAAGGATTCCAGAGGATGTTTGGTTTTGCCTCTATCTTAAAATATGGCTCAGATATAGCATTTGAAATTTTTGAGTGGCTGACATTTTGAAACAATACAGCAGGATGCCTCCATAAACGTGTTTAATTTAGGAGTTTCAGTGAACATGGTTTCGCAAAATTTCCTTTCATTGCTCTAACCATCCTTTCAACACTTACATGCTTAATACTATATATTTATATTCGCCAACGTCAAAATTCTCGCCAAGCTTGGTGACAAAAATACGTTGCCATATATGAAGCCAACTTGGATATGTCTGCCTAATTTGGTGATATTTTTATTCAAATTCAATATTGACGGGAATGACTCTTCTGTAACCGGGTCCCGCGCATTTTAGCTTCGTATATTTTCAGTAGAATTCGCTAAAATCTCAAAACCAAGCAATAGAGAGGTTCTCTTCCTGCCGGTACAGGGCAAAAGGACTTTTGGTAATTTAGTATAATACATCGGATGCTCGAATCTATCTCACCTGACGATTCGCAAGCATCTGACGTACAACAGAATGACGAAAAATATTTATTTTTTTGGCGGTGTGAAGCGAAATTTCGAAGCATTAACATATATGAGACAGAAGAAAGTTTTGGGATTGGCATATGCGACTAGTTTACAAATAATTACAAGCATGAAAAAAAAAAAAAAAAAAAAAAGGCATTGGTTTTTAAAAAGAATTACTATTGCAACACCCTATTCCAGTAAAAATCTACTACGCCAGATTTTCGCTTTTTTTTTCTTTTTTTAAGTCAATCTCCTCCTTTTTCCAAATTTTACTCTCCGCAATACAAAGTTTGATTAAGATATAGTTTAAAAAAGCAATAAAATTTAGGATTCCTCAACCTCCCCCCCCCCCCCTCCTTCTAATTATTTTCTCACTTTTCTTCGACAGAAACACTTTCCAAAGCATTCCATTCAGAATGCCATAACAAAACTAAATGAAAACCGCAATTTCAATGATAGAGACATTATGTCTGGAACAGGAAGGAATGATTCAATAATAGACAAATTTATAAAGTTCAATATAAAAAAAAGTTCAGCGCCGATTTTAAACATTTTTACATCAAAAAAATTGTTTTAAGACTAGGAAAAGAAAGGACCAGGTTACTTGTCACTCGGGCGCATAGAAGGGTTAAACTCGCTCCATCGCTCAAGTTTTTCAGTCAGTAGCTGACCGCAATTTTAATATTCTGGGAAGTTCGACAGGAAACTTGTGGTCGCGAGACACTTGTAGTATTACCTTCCTCGGTTGTCCCAACGTCCGAAATTCGAAAAAGAATATGAACAGTTCCCGATTCGTTAAAAGCAAAAGGGTGGTGTTTTACCGCATTTTCAGAAGAAAAAGCAAAATACGATAACTGTAAATTTGACTATCTCGTTTACGGGGAAGAGATTTGTCCGAATTGTTGCGATTTAAACGCCACTTCCAAAGGTATTGTTATTTTAAAAGTAGGCAACACTTTTCGGCAATTAAAAATCTCTTTTAAAATCGGTAGGTTTTTTTCTGTAAGTAACGAATTGTATGTAAACAGGGAATTTTTGTCATCGATTTTTGACTCATTTCCTAATAGGAGATAATTCTAAAACTGATGTTCAAAGGTGTGTTTCCGATGATAATACGACATTTCCATACCGTTTGCAAGTTATTGAGTTTTAAAATCAATCAGTAACATTTCAGGACACCCGGTATATATTAAATTTAGTGCATGAGAAATAAAGCGTATATAAGAAACGAGGTCATAGATTAATTCTTTCTTTACGGCACTTTTAAGACCCAAAAATCGCCGCGGAACACGAAAAAACTCTAGAAATGGTATAAAAAGTAAAATACTTTACCGTGCTAAGTTTTATGTGTTTTGTACGTTAATTTTAATGTTTGCGATGAATATGCCTTTAAATATAAGTTTTGTATTTAAATTTTGTAAAATTGAGATATTGAGATTACTCAAATATTGAAATTATATTTTTTTAATTTTAGAAAAAAAACTTTAAGTGCAAATTTTGTAAAATGTCATTACATATAAATAATATTTAATTATTTATAACTTTCAGGATCAAAAGACTAATGAGGTCCATCACTGACTATAGTCTATTCAACATTAAGGTAGGCGAAAATAAAATAAAACCACGTACTTATTGGCAGCATTTATGATGCGTTGGTTATAATCAACGCCAGCCATCCATCGATCGTTATCAGCGTTGCGATCTTTGCTTTATTATAAAAGAAAGTATGATTTAATCCTTTTATTTTGATCTGTATTAGTTTATAATATCTAAAATAAATAAAAAACGAGATGATATTTTATAAAAGTAATGTGTATATTTTTACATATTCTACTGATACAATCCCTCGCGTAGGCAATCGGCCGTCATAAAGTCAACCAACCATCTAGTAATACAACAAGAGGGACAGAAACAAAGGGGATGCGGCAGGTGCGATGCAACTGAGTCCGTCACTTATAGAGACTAAAACATTCATTTTTTTTTATCCTTTGAAAAAAAAAATCGTCTCGGTAACAGCACCTAAAAATGATGAAAATAAATGTCCTTTTCTTATCTTGAAAGAAAAAAATGTCTTGCTTCTAGTTCCCTTAAACTGACGTAGACGATGTACATTTCTATTTTGTTACAGTTTTATTTCTATTTCGGTCTCGAAATTCTGGAATTCTTATGCGGTATTTTAACACAGCAAGTACCTAAATCAGATCATATTACTAATAAAAAGATTTCGGTAGAATTTAGTGGTGTCAGTTGAATTAAAATTTCTTTTAGATTGATAATCATGCGTTATTACCACACATTATTCTTTAATGAATCTTATATCGTCCCTTCTTCAATTTCCGGAAAGCAACACGACTCTTTTTTTTTTTTTTCATCAATTTTAAGTTAAGGAACGATGCAGAGTGCAAACTGAATTTTTTTTCTAAAACACGTATCTTCGAGATAAAAAAAAAAAAAGGAAAAAGGAGGACTTTTTTTAATGCAAATGTTAATACCTATTTATTCGACTATCACTTCTAATGCTCATATGAAAAAATCTTTAAAAAAAAAAATTGAATGTAACAGCGTGCTTTGAGGTCAAATAAAATAAATATTATTAAGAATTATATATATATATATATATATATATTTAAACATTATAAATGTCTTCTCAATGATAGCATATAACACCTACTTTTGACAATATCACGTCTAATGCCCACATCAAGGAATCTCTAAGAAAAAACTTTTTTGTTAGTTGAAACTTGGGGTAAAATAAAATAAATATGATAAAAAATTATGATTTTCTTTTTTTTCAGTCGTGTTATATATCTTATAATGGGCAAAAATTAGGATACAAACGAATTGGTTTTCGATATTTTCAAACAATATTTTTTTTTCTTTACATCTTTACAATGAAAAGATTTAAAATAATTTTTATCTTTTTAAAATAAAGATATGTATGAATAAAATTCATCAAGCAGGGCGGTCGCTCTGCCAAGCCAAGCTTTAAAAAAAAAACGCCACACAAACAACGCCAAGAACTGGAATAAAGACCGCTAATGCTTATATACAGAAAGCAACTTCGCAATGTTAAATCGACAAAACATGCCAGATTAAAATATCAGATATCAAACAAACCAAGCGTTGTATGAAAAAAAAACGAAAACTAGAAGAATCTAAGGAAGAATTTCTTCAATTTAAGACCAAACTCATCTTCATAAGTGATTTATAAACAGAGATATAGCTTTTTTTTAAAAACGTCGAGTTACTTAAAATGATCACTATTTTCTTCGTCAAACTTTTTTTTTCAAACAAGCTACAGGCCTTAATATTGGGCAGAATAAAAAAAGGATTGCATTTTTGGACAAGTAATTACGTAATCTATGTGCTTTTATAAAATTCAGTGTAAAAAAAAATATTTTCTATCCTTAATTAGCAAAAAACTCTTAATTAACTTGGCGATTAAAACATTATGCCAAAACAGAGATAAAACCCGCCAACGACCATCTACCATCTGTATTAAAATAGCACAAATCAGTTACAGGTTATAATATAACCACATCAAATTTCATCTGCAAGTCAGCCATTTTCTTCTGAAGATATTTTTTTTTAAATAAAACTTCACAATTATAAAGAACACATATTTTATCAAATAATTAAATATGACTGCAAACTGTGGTAGATGATTGTTTCTAACATGAATAAGTATGAGAAATTGCCGGTTGCGGATATGGATCTGGGTAGCTCAGTCGCAGAGTGTCGGCATGGTACGCATAAGGTCCCAGGTTCGAGTCCAGGCCCAGGTCAATTTTTCACTCATGTTTGTTTAGTGTATTTAATTGTCTGATAAAATGCGTCTTCTTATAAATATTGTAAAATAAAGTAATCAGACGTAGTGTTTATGCTTTAAAAATATCTACCCTAAATGTATAAAATCCTAATGAAATGATTTTATGAAACGACTGATTATGTTTCAGGGCTATTTTTAATAAAATATTAAACGCTTGATGGTGAAATTAATATCAATTGTCCATAAAAATCCGCGGATGTCAAAACTGGTAATAGAATTTTGAAATTGGAATTAGTTTTTGAGATATTAATTTTTTTCTAATTTTAATGACATTTCTGTAATGATGGCAACTAATTACTCAGTTTTTTTGTGACAAAAAAGGGAAAAAAATTGAAAAGGATCCCGATAGGGATTATTGATTTCTTTTTATTCGTCATTTTCAAATTGAAATTGAATTTATCTTTTATTTCAATCGATAATGAAGACAAGATTGTGATTAAATTATGTTTTTCAGGAAAATTTGAAAAAAAAAATCACATTTCTATCGTTGTCAGGATTCTATCATCTGTCAGCATTTAATTTAATTTATAAACTGAAAATGTTTTGAATAAATTCGTCCAAATGACGTCATTTATGTAAACGTAAAAGAAAGGAGCAAAAAAATATTTATACAATTTGTTTAGCGTAAAATGTCATTTATCCTATTTTATATATAATCAGAAGTAATTTGTATAGAAAAAACAATAATAATATACGAATAATTAAAATACGCATATAAACAAAAAAATCGTCGAATTTGTTTCCATGGCTGTTAATGTCATTTGGCACCAAATCTCACTTTCTGATGCCCGAATTGCGCGCCAAGCTTTTTTTAAAAAAGCATCAAGACCCCTATAATAGAAAAGCACCAAAAGCTCATTGGGTTTGTTTTCATAACTTTTGGCAACAAATCTATGTATATTAACGAATTCGAATTATTAACCTTTTCGAAGCTCGAATTACGCCAAACCTAAAAGCAAAGGATCCTATACTGGAAAAGTACCCGATTTTCTTATGGACAATATTCAAGTGACATAACATGGTGTAAAATTATCGCGGATAGCAAATTTGTTTAAATATGTCATCAATTGATGCCGAATAAATGCAGGCATGCATGCACAAAATGTTTAATTAATTTTGTATGATAAATAATTATTAGAAATTCGTATATACATATTAATTAAAATAAATAATTTACATATTTAAAATAACATGAAAATATGCATGATGGCGCACTAAAATAGAGAGAAAATTAAAACCTGTTACTGAAAATGTCTATAACAGTACTTTTCAATACCGTGATTCTTAATGTTATTCACAAGCAGATGGAATTTTTCTCATCCTTAAACGCAAAGAAAGAATAGAATACAGATCGTTGTTATAAAAGTCCGAGAGGTAGCCACAATTTAAACCTAACCATTTTATACAAGCTGGTTTTCAAGTTGTAATTGATTTTACTTATCAATCCCGAAAACAGTCGTCAGTTGTCGCAACAGCTGTGTATGAGGCCATGGTAATCAAAAAATGCCCCATTAAAACGTTAAAAGCATGGCAACCCAATTACAGATTTACCAATATTTTTAAAACAAAGCACGCTGTCATGTTTTTAGAGGCTTCGAAGTCTGAGCGGGGGTTGGTGAGCGTAGCTCGCAGGGGTAGGCCCCCTAGTTTTAAATATATACTTTACGTTTTTAGAAAGATCTTTAAAAATAAATTAGTTTTTGAGGGAAGATGTACCTTCTAAAATGTATACATTAAGAGTTATCGCCATTTAAAATTTCTTTCCAAACGTAAACAAAAATTTTGAAATGAATTAAATGTGATTAATTTATTTCTAAAAATAAAAAAACACAGTAAAGGACAGGCATTTCGTTCGCAGGAATACCTTTCACGTCATCTACTATATATACGAGGCCTATATATATAAAACACAAACGGAAATTTCGTTCCGTTCCTTTATAACTCGAGATCTGCTGAATGGAATTTGATGGAACTTGCACTGTTCGAGAGATAATTTTTCAGGGAAGGTTTTAGTATGTAACACAACGTTCTACGCATAATAGCTATCGAATTATGATAGAAAGTTCTGTTATTTTGGCCGAAAAGGTTACCATTGCTAATTTTTTGGCGATCATTACTGTTGCAGAAAGAAATGAAAAGGCTATACATCTCGAAAAATAAAAGAAAAACTGTTACTAATTTTATTTAAAAAAAAAAAAAAGAAAGAAAGAAAGAAAAAAAAAAGAGTTTTGATGAGAGAATATTATAAAACAAAAATATTTAATTTAAACATGATTAGAAATGTTCATAATGCTTAAAACATTATTCAAGGGGCAAGATTTCTATTGAAACAAATTTGGCGATTTATCTTTTGTTTTTGGCGATTTTGATTTTACTTTTGACCCCAAACAATTTTATTTTAAGCCAAAAAGTGTCTTTTTTTGTTGCAGAAAAAATTGAAATGGCTATACATCTGGAAAAATAAAAGAAAAAACTGTTACTAATTTTATTTTTTTTAAAAAGAAAGAAAAGAAAAAAAAGAAAAACAGTTTTGATGAGAGATTTTAGGCCAAAAGGTGTTTTTTTTTCAAGTGTACGACTGCATTTTCGCAGTATTTTTTTTTGGTACTTTTTGGTTAGCCGGGAGCCAGTGATATATATATATATACACACACATATATACACATATATCTACACAAATACATGTATATACATACATATATATATATATATATATATGTGTGTGTGTGTGTGTGTGTGTGTGTGTGTGTGTGTGTGTGTGTGTGTGTGTGTGTGTGTGTGTGTGTGTGTGTGTGTGTGTTCATATATCACTGATGCCCGGCTAACCGAAAATTACCTTTTTTTATTCAAATACAAACTATATTAATGGCAATATACTTCTATTTACTTCTACATATATGAAATTTCGTTCCGGCTGCTTATAACTCGAGTTCTGCTGAATGCATTTTCGTAGAACTTAAACTAAGATAATTTTTAAGGGAAGGTTTTAATGTATAACATATCGTTCTACGTAGCTTAGTTATATAATTATTCTGGGAAGTTCTATAATCAGATCAATCCGATTATGAAAGATTAGCCTTTTTAAAAGATTTTGCCGAATGTATTTCGATGGAACCTATACTGTTAAATAATTTTCTAGGGAACGTTTTATTATATAACGTTGCTTAGTTCTAGAATTATAGGGGGAAATTCGAAAATCGGGTGACCATTTTTTTTTAATCAAATATTAGCCTTTTCAATATTTGATTCCGATTATGAAAGATTAGCCTTCTAAAAAAGTTCTACTGAACGGATTTTGATGAGAATTGTATTGTTAGTTAGATGCTATTTCAGAAATGGTGTTAATGTACTATATATTGTCCTACGTTGCTTAGTCCAACAGTTATGTGTGAAGGTTATATAGTCAAGTGAACCCGATTCCGAAATATTAGCCTTTTTGATAGTTTTTACTGGGCGTATTTTTTGCGACTTGCATTGTTAAGTAGATAATTTGTAAGGATTGTTTTAGTATATTTTATATCGTTTTGTTGTTTTAGAATTATGTGGAAAAGTTCAATAATCAGATTCTCAAAGATTAGCCTTTATAAAAACTTCTTCTGAATGGATTTTGTTAGTTAATTTGTTTGCATTGTTATTTCGATAATTTTTAGTGATGGTTTTAGTATATTGCATATAGTTTTATCATTCTTTAGCAAACCCTAACTGTAAATGACCAAATAAAAGAGTTGGTCCTTAACAGCTAAAATTTTGACTGCACATTAGAAAATATAATAGCGCAATCGCGTCATTTTTCAGTAATGTGGAAGGATATTCCACGTAAATATACAGATTGCTTTCAAATACAAGGTCAAATTAAACGATATATTTCGTTTGATTCAGGGTTCATTTGTAGAAACCGACCAGCGCAGCGGGCGCAGCGGGCGTAGCTTGCTAGTTTTCCTATAAATTAATGAAATCCAGTTGTTAAATTATTTTTGTTTTAGAAGTGAAGTTTCCATTTAAATTTATTGTAACAGTACAATGTTTAATCGAATAAAATAAGGTAAATCTAAGAAATTGCTAAGAAATTCCAAACATGCACAGGGCAACGCAAAAAAAATAAAATAATAATAAACAAAAAATAAAAAATAGATAAATAAATAAATATAAATAAATAAAAATCAGCTTTCAGAAACTCTAAAAATTGTTCCGCTATTCATACTATGTATCTTCGGGGTCCATCCTCCCACTTTCAGCCCTCCCACCCAAAGGGGGCACTTTTCTAAATTTTGCCGACACCTCTCATGTGATATATCGTTGGAAAAGTCTGTGAACGCTTAATCATAATATGCATGGGGGGGGGGGGTGGCGGGGTATTTTCTAAATTTTGCACATACCCCTCATGTGATACATCGTTGGAAAGGTCTGTGACCGCTTAATCCTATTATGCATCTCCGGTGTTCATCCCCCCTTTTTCCCCCCAAGCGCGATTAGCTTTCACCACCAGGGGACGCTGTCCTATATCTGTTCCTACGAGTCGGATCACGACGGGGTATGGCTCATTCGACTCGACATCAATAGAGCTTTCCGATTTTAGTTCGTTTTTTCACCACCAAGGGGCACTTTCCTATCTCTGGTTCTATGGGCTAGATCACGACGGGGTACAGTTCATTCGACTCGACATCTATAGCCTTAACGATTTCAGTGCCCGAGGTTCATACAGAACAGATTGCGCTACCTGGTGGTGGAAGATGGAACTTGAGCGTGCGCAGCACGACTGCTATACGGTGCCGAAGGCAGCGGGGACCCGTGTCGGAAGTTAGTTTGGTTAGAGGCTTATACTATTCGATGTGCAAATTAAGGGATTATCCGGTGCCGAAGGCAGCGGAGAACCAGGTCGGAGGTTCGTTCGGTTCGAGGATTATCTTATTCGAGGTTTTACAAGATTCGAGGCCCCGATATAAATTAGGGGTCCGCTAGCGGGCGAAGCCAGCTAGTGCTAATAATAAAAGAGCGTGATATCACGTTTGATTTCAAATGCAGCGCTGACACGCTATGTACGTATTGCATTTTTATTCATTTCATCGAAAAGTCAGTAATATTTTTTAACGGGGGATAACAAGTATTATAACAAGCCACATTTAGTATGTTGTTATTAGTTTAATTTAAAAATCTACTGGTATTTCTAGTTAACCTTTTAAACAATGACTGAAAGTAAAATGTAATTTTAAATTATTGCTCATGTTTAGATTATTTAAATTATGTTTATTCTGTTTTAAAAAAAAGAAATGATATCTACAAAAACAACTTTTCAAAAGTAAAAAAAAGCCAAGCGAAAAAAAAAAAAAAGTTGTGGCTAAAAAATGGTGTGATATCAAATTTCCAAGCTATTATATTACTTTTTTAACTTTTTTCCATTAAATAAGTTATCATATATATAAGTCGAGTGCCTACGTATATGTTAATAGAAATCGTTTTCTCCTGTACTAAATACATCCTAACGAGTTTCTGAAAATTCAATTTTTTTCAAATTATGCATGATTTCCAAATTATGCATGCTTTCCAAAGCATTCCATTCAGAATGCCATAACAAAACTAAATGAAAACCGCAATTTCAATGATAGAGACATTAAGTCTGGAACAGGAAGGAATGATTCAATAATAGACAAATTTATAAAGTTCAATATAAAAAAAAGGTTAAGGGCCGATTTTAAACATTTTGGCACCAAAAAATTTGTTTTAAGACTAGGAAAAGAACGGACCAGGTTACTTGTCACTCGGACGCCTAGAAGGGTTAAACTCGCTCCATCGCTCAAGTTTTTCAGTCAGTAGCTGACAGCAATTTTAATATTCTGGAAAGTTCGACAGGAATCTTGTGGTCGCGAGACACTTGTAGTATTACCTTCCTCGGTTGTCCCAACGTCCGAAATTCGAAAAAGAATATGAACAGTTCCCGATTCGTTAAAAGCAAAAGGGTGGTGTTTTACCGCATTTTCAGAAGAAAAGGCAAAATACGATAACTGTAAATTTGACTATCTCGTTTACGGGGAAGAGATTTGTCCAAATTGTTGCGATTTAAACGCCACTTCCAAAGGTATTGTTATTTTAAAAGTAGGCAACACTTTTCGGCAATTAAAAATCTCTTTTAAAATCGGTAGATTTTTTTCTGTAAGTAACGAATTGTATGTAAACAGGGAATTTTGTAATCGATTTTTGACTCATTTCCTAATAGGAGATAATTCTAAAACTGATGTTCAAAGGTGTGTTTCCGATGATAATACGACATTTCCATACCGTTTGCAAGTTATTGAGTTTTAAAATCAATCAGTAACATTTCAGGACACCCGGTATATATTAAATTTAGTGCATGAGAAATAAAGCGTATATAAGAAACGAGGTCATAGATTAATTCTTTCTTTACGGCACTTTTAAGACCCAAAAATCGCCGCGGAACACGAAAAAACTCTAGAAATGGCATAAAAAGTAAAATACTTTACCATGCTAAGTTTTATGTGTTTTGTACGTTAATTTTAATGTTTGTGATGAATATGCCTTTAAATATAAGTTTTGTATTTAAATTTTGTAAAATTGAGATATTGAGATTACTCAAATATTGAAATTATATTTTTTTAATTTTAGAAAAAAAACTTTAAGTGCAAATTTTGTAAAATGACATTACATATAAATAATATTTAATTATTTATAACTTTCAGGATCAAAAGACTAATGAGGTCCATCACTTACTATAGTCTATTCAACATTAAGGTAGGCGAAAATAAAATAAAACCACGTACTTATTGGCAGCATTTATGATGCGTTGGTTATAATCAACGGCAGCCATCCATCGATCGTTATCAGCGTTGCGATCTTTGCTTTATTATAAAAGAAAGTATGATTTAATTCTTTTATTTTGATCTGTATTAGTTTATGATATCTAAAATAAATAAAAAACGAGATGATATTTTATAAAAGTAATGTGTATATTTTTACATATTCTACTGATACAATCCCTCGCGTAGGCAATCGGCCGTCATAAAGTCAACCAACCATCTAGTAATACAACAAGAGGGACAGAAACAAAGGGGATGCGGCAGGTCCGATGCAACTGAGTCCGTCACTTATAGAGACTAAAACATTCAATTTTTTCTATCCTTTGTAAAAAAAAAATCGTCTCGGTAACAGCACCTAAAAATAATGAAAATAAATGTCCTTTTCTTATCTTGAAAGAAAAAAAGGTCTTGCTTCTAGTTCCCTTAAACTGACGTAGACGGTGTACATTTCTGTGTTGTTATACTTTTATTTCTATTTCGGTCTCGAAAGCCGAGAGGCTTCGAAATTCTGGAATTTTACTAAAATATTTTAACATAGCAAGTACCTAAATCAGATCATATTACTAATAAAAAGATTTCCGCAGAATTTAGTGGTGTGAGTTGAATTAAAATTTCCTTTGGATTGATAATCATGCGTTATTACCACACATTATTCTTTAATGAATCTTATATCGTCCCTTCTTCACTTTCCGGAAAGCAACACGACTTTTTTTTTTTTTTCATCAATTTTAAGTTAAGGAACGATGCAGAGTGCAAATTGAATTTTTTTCTAAAACACGTATCTTCGAGATAAAAAAAAAAAAAAGGAGGACTTTTTTTAATGCAAATGTTAATACCTATTTATTCGACTATCACTTCTAATGCTCATATGAAAAAATCTTTAAAAAAAAAAAAAATTGAATGTAACAGCGTGCTTTGAGGTCAAATAAAATAAATATTATTAAGAATTATATATATATATATATATATACATATATATATTTAAACATTATAAATGTCTTCTCAATGATAGCATATAACACCTACTTTTGACAATATCACGTCTAATGCCCACATCAAGGAATCTCTAAGAAAAAACTTTTTTGTTAGTTGAAACTTGGGGTAAAATAAAATAAATATGATAAAAAATTATGATTTTCTTTTTTTTCAGTCGTGTTATATATCTTATAATGGGCAAAAATTAGGATACAAACGAATTGGTTTTCGATATTTTCAAACAATATTTTTTTTTCTTTACATCTTTACAATGAAAAGATTTAAAATAATTTTTATCTTTTTAAAATAAAGATATGTATGAATAAAATTCATCAAGCAGGGCGGTCGCTCTGCCAAGCCAAGCTTTAAAAAAAAAAAAAACGCCACACAAACAACGCCAAGAACTGGAATAAAGACCGCTAATGCTTATATACAGAAAGCAACTTCGCAATGTTAAATCGACAAAACATGCCAGATTAAAATATCAGATATCAAACAAACCAAGCGTCGTATGAAAAAAAAAACGAAAACTAGAAGAATCTAAGGAAGAATTTCTTCAATTTAAGACCAAACTCATCTTCATAAGTGATTTATAAACAGAGATATAGCTTTTTTTTAAAAACGTCGAGTTACTTAAAATGATCACTATTTTCTTCGTCAAACTTTTTTTTTCAAACAAGCTACAGGCCTTAATATTGGGCAGAATAAAAAAAGGATTGCATTTTTGGACAAGTAATTACGTAATCTATGTGCTTTTATAAAATTCAGTGTAAAAAAAAATATTTTCTATCCTTAATTAGCAAAAAACTGTTAATTAACTTGGCGATTAAAACATTATGCCAAAACAGAGATAAAACCCGCCAACGACCATCTACCATCTGTATTAAAATAGCACAAATCAGTTACAGGTTATAATATAACCACATCAAATTTCATCTGCAAGTCAGCCATTTTCTTCTGAAGATATTTTTTTTTTAAATAAAACTTCACAATTATAAAGAACACATATTTTATCAAATAATTAAATATGACTGCAAACTGTGGTAGATGATTGTTTCTAACATGAATAAGTATGAGAAATTGCCGGTTGCGGATATGGATCTGGGTAGCTCAGTCGCAGAGCGTCGGCATGGTACGCATAAGGTCCCAGGTTCGAGTCCAGGCCCAGGTCAATTTTTCACTCATGTTTGTTTAGTGTATTTAATTGTCTGATAAAATGCGTCTTCTTATAAATATTGTAAAATAAAGTAATCAGACGTAGTGTTTATGCTTTAAAAATATCTACCCTAAATGTATAAAATCCTAATGAAATGATTTTATGAAACGACTGATTATGTTTCAGGGCTATTTTTAATAAAATATTAAACGCTTGATGGTGAAATTAATATCAATTGTCCATAAAAATCCGCGGATGTCAAAACTGGTAATAGAATTTTGAAATTGGAATTAGTTTTTGAGATATTAATTTTTTTCTAATTTTAATGACATTTCTGTAATGATGGCAACTAATTACTCAGTTTTTTTGTGACAAAAAAGGGAAAAAAAATGAAAAGGATCCCGATAGGGATTATTGATTTCTTTTTATTCGTCATTTTCAAATTGAAATTGAATTTATCTTTTATTTCAATCGATAATGAAGACAAGATTGTGATTAAATTATGTTTTTCAGGAAAATTTGAAAAAAAAAATCACATTTCTATCGTTGTCAGGATTCTATCATCTGTCAGCATTTAATTTAATTTATAAACTGAAAATGTTTTGAATAAATTCGTCCAAATGACGTCATTTATGTAAACGTAAAAGAAAGGAGCAAAAAAAATATTTATACAATTTGTTTAGCGTAAAATGTCATTTATCCTATTTTATATATAATCAGAAGTAATTTGTATAGAAAAAACAATAATAATATACGAATAATTAAAATACGCATATAAACAAAAAAATCGTCGAATTTGTTTCCATGGCTGTTAATGTCATTTGGCACCAAATCTCACTTTCTGATGCCCGAATTAAGCGCCAAGCTTTTTTTAAAAAAGCGTCAAGACCCCTATAATAGAAAAGCACCAAAAGCTCATTGGGTTTGTTTTCATAACTTTTGGCAACAAATCTATGTATATTAACGAATTCGAATTATTAACCTTTTCGAAGCTCGAATTACGCCAAACCTAAAAGCAAAGGATCCTATACTGGAAAAGTACCCGATTTTCTTATGGACAATATTCAAGTGACATAACATGGTGTAAAATTATCGCGGATAGCAAATTTGTTTAAATATGTCATCAATTGATGCCGAATAAATGCAGGCATGCATGCACAAAATGTTTAATTAATTTTGTATGATAAATAATTATTAGAAATTCGTATATACATATTAATTAAAATAAATAATTTACATATTTAAAATAACATGAAAATATGCATGATGGCGCACTAAAATAGAGAGAAAATTAAAACCTGTTACTGAAAATGTCTATAACAGTACTTTTCAATACCGTGATTCTTAATGTTATTCACAAGCAGATGGAATTTTTCTCATCCTTACACGCAAAGAAAGAATAGAATACAGATCGTTGTTATAAAAGTCCGAGAGGTAGCCACAATTTAAACCTAACCATTTTATACAAGCTGGTTTTCAAGTTGTAATTGATTTTACTTATCAATCCCGAAAACAGTCGTCAGTTGTCGCAACAGCTGTGTATGAGGCCATGGTAATCAAAAAATGCCCCATTAAAACGTTAAAAGCATGGCAACCCAATTACAGATTTACCAATATTTTTAAAACAAAGCACGCTGTCATGTTTTTAGAGGCTTCGAAGTCTGAGCGGGGGTTGGTGAGCGTAGCTCGCAGGGGTAGGCCCCCTAGTTTTAAATATATACTTTACGTTTTTAGAAAGATCTTTAAAAATAAATTAGTTTTTGAGGGAAGATGTGTAGCGGCCATCTTAAAATGTCCGCTGTGTGGTAGAGCACGAGGGAAGAAGTACAACTGTTTTAAAACCAAAAACTGGTTTATTAACACAATCAGTAGGGAGTTTGAGCGAGCTCCACGAAATTTTCCTAAAAAATTAAATTAACTAAAGAGTTCTTGTTAACACTTGTAGCTTAAACAAAAACGAAACAATATAATTAAACCTTAACCTTTTTAAATATATAATCACGATTCAATACTCTTATCCTTCAAATTACATAAGCACTGATGCAGGTTCAAGTCAGCTTTATCACTGCATAAAATTCCAGTATAAAAATACTAAGGCTGATTATTAACCACGAGACTCGATGCGAGGTCTCAAGGCTAAACCTAAATCTCAGTCGCAATATTCAACTTCCCAGGCCAAGTCTCTGCTGAGCGCTCACCAGCTCCTCTGAGCTCTGCACTCAAGTCAAAATTCGCTGCTTATATACTTCCGTGTCGATCGACCAGCTCCAGAAAATTTGCATATTCGAAATTACACGGCGACTCACAATTTCAGGGATTCAGCTGTCCTTCGAAAGTTAAAGAAAGATAGAGAGCCTTTATAACTTGTACGCACATAGTCGGTTAATGGACAAAAACGATCTCATTCACACATTGCCTACTCACGTGATGCGAGTAGTCAATACCTTACAACCCCTCCCGGAAATTGTGAAAGAAAAAGCGGTGGTTTAATGCAGACCATCGTCTTTTTCTTTTAAAAATTTAGAGTCCAAAAAAATGAACACAACATGTGACGGGTAAATTTAAATTTTGAATCCAAATGTAAATTTTGTACTTTTAACCCATCACGCAAAAACTGGTCAGATCGACGACACTTTCAACATAACCTCCTGTAAATGTGCAGTATCATGCAAAAGAATCTCACAAAATTTTCCTCATAAAATTTTCCTCACAAAATTCACAGCTTGCCAAAATAAATACGCAACTTTACCTGCAAAATTCCATGAAGTGCCGAAACAAATTGCAAAGTAGAACGTCACTACAAAACTATCTGTCAAAGAATAAAGTAGCTTTCCTAAAAATTCCCAAATTGCCAAAAGCTCACATCCCCCGAAATTCAATGTAGATGACTCGCTCAATTACAATGGTCACAAACTAACAGCTAACAGAGCTGTGAAAGTGAAACAATTTTCTTTTATAAAATATAAAGGCATAAATATACATTACAAATTTCTTCAAGACAATTCTTCTTCTTGAGAACTAAAATATAAAAAAAACTTATAAATAGACTATCTGCTTCAAGATGATTTACTTCCTGGAACAAATTTCATTATCTACATACAATGTTACGTCAGAACTATGAAATACACTAACAATATTCATAATTAACAACAGTAGAACTAATAAGTAAGTTCCTAACTAGGGTATAACGAACAACACTTAAAACTTCATAACTAGTGCATAACCAACAACACTTTTAAAACGACATAACTTGCGAAAACCCAACATACAACACTAAACCGATAACGACCACGAACACGACCGAAGGGAGAAAGTTAGATTTGGTAACAATGTTAGTAAAGTGAAATAGAACGCGCGTGTCAAGGGCAACTCTTGACCGCAAAACACGTGCACGCCTATCCGCGGCGCGTGTAAAAAACCCATAATACTAAATTCATATTTCAAAATTCAACATATAGAACAATCATACACATAATATATACATAATTTATACATAGAATATTCACAGAACACTTATAGCACAATTATACAAGCAATTTAACAATCTCTCGAACATGAAAGCAGTGAATCTCGAAAGATGTTCTCTGACATCATAACTTAAATTTTGGCAAAAAAAATTTTGAACAGAAATTAAATGCACAACTTGTGAAGCCGAGATACAAAATCAAACAATGGTCGAAAGGTAACTATAACAGTTCAGCTGCTTTGTCCAGTCCATAGAACTTGTTGACATTTATATAGGCACTTTAAATGAAATTAATAAAAATGGAACGTCGTCACCTGATTTTATAGTGAAGATGAACTGGAAGCTTGTAGGCTCATAGAAGTACTCTGGCGGCGTCCCCAAAATCCTTGGACGAAACTCCGTTCTGATGCAGACTGGTAAGGAGAGGCCACTGTCGCTTGTCGTGCCTGCAGCCGGGTGTTGTAACCATGGCGACGTCCTTTGGGAGGAGCTCGTGTAGTGTCCACTCGACGACTGCTCGTAGATTCCACTCGACGACTTCTAGGCGGGCTTACTGATTTGTCCATTTGATGATTGCTAGGCGGGCTTGTTGAAGTGTCGACTCGACGATTTCTAGGCGGGTCTCGGCGATGGTGCCGCTGGGCAAGATTGTCTCTAGGGTTGAAGAATGTAATAGCGAAAGGCGTTCGTTTCCGTGAGGCTCCCGACATCGATGTGGAGGGCAAGGTCCGCTTTCTGCCGATTCTCCTGCGCCGTTTGGTTGTAGAGGGGAGATAGTCCATTCCACGTTTTCGTGCGTCACTTTGGCACTGTCGATGTGATGACTTCTGAGATGGTTGACTATCGGAAGATTCGTTGAGATCTGTTGGTGGATTGCCGTTCCGGCCTCTCTTGGCAGGAATGTCTGTCGATGACTTTGATAACAGTCTCTTGTGTTGTGGTCGATGTGACGTAGAAGGGTTCTGCATGAACTTCTTGTCTGGAGGCTTAGAACTACTTGTCGAGATCGAATGCGGGTGCTGTCTTTTGCCATATTTTCGAACCACTTTAGGTAATGTCTGTTCAGCTGGCTGGTTAACCCTGTCTCGGTTAACTTGAGGAAATTTACGTTTCATCTCCGTTCGTATGTTATCACTATCATTATTAGAAGAATTATTTGCATAAGAAGATTGACTGACGTAAGGAGAATGAGAGGTCTTTGACTGAGGCATAGAGGATTCACCGTCTGACGTTTGAGAACCATTTGAGCTAGTGTCCCTAAACTTATAAACTCTGACCTGATCCAAGTTTACCGTGGTATGACAACCGTCAACATCAATAATTAAATTGTTACCTTTAACTTCCAACACTTTATACGGTCCCTCAAACTTAGGTCCAAACTTAGCGACTCGTTTTTGCCGACTAGAACTCAACCAATGTTTTTCTAACAACACAAAATCACCAACTTTAATTTCCAACTCTCTCCGACGCATATTATAATACAACGCTTGTTTTTTCTGAGCCTTTCCCATTTTTATTTGTGCTTCCTTAACCAACTTATCGATGTCCTGAATCATATATTCATTTTCATTTCCCGAGATTTTAATCAATTGTTGAAAAGGAGTAATGATTTTCCGACCCAAAAACAACTCCGCAGGGGTTTTTCCAGTGGATTCGTGAACTGCCGTACGCAAAGCATAGGCAAAATGCTGCAAGAATTGGTCCCAGTTTGAATGATGAGTGCCAATAAAGGAAGAAATCATTTGAATGAGGGTTCTATTGACCCTCTCAGCCATATTGGACTGTGGCCGGTATGGAACTGTAAAAGAATGAGATATCTCCAGCTGTGTGCACAATTCTTTAAAAATTTCGGATATAAAACAGGGACCGTGATCACTAATTACCTGGGATGGTGCACCATATTTCGAAATAAAACAGTTAAACAAAGTGTTAGCTACAATTTTTCCTGAAGCTTTTCTGAGGGGGACAAACTCAACCCATTTACTAAAATAATCTACAATTACTAATACAAATCTATATCTATTTCCAGTTAAAGGATAAGGACCAATTAAATCAACTCCGATACATTCTAGGGGAAAGGACTTTTTAATTGAAATTAGTTTGCCAGCTGGTCTTATGTTTTTATAGTTATATTTTTGGCATGTGTCGCAGCTGGAGACATAAGCGCGCACTGCTTCCCGCATTTTAGGGAAGTAGCAGGAGTCACATAATCTAGCGTATGTTTTCCTGACACCTAGGTGACCTGCTAAAGGGTTGTCATGGAATTCGTGCAAGATGGCCTTACGAAGAGAAGCTGGAATATACACTTTTAATTCACCACGCGAATTTACAGTTTTTGAATAAAACAGAAGACCATCGATAATTTTGAAATTCCGGGACCAATTTTGGAACATATGCGCGTCCGCGCTTTGTACCATGTCAGCATCCTGTAAATAATTATATAACTGACCAAATTCCTCATCCTTTTTCTGTTCCTCTATAAGTTGCTCTCTTGACTTCAAAACCAACGACGACAAAACACAAACCTTAACCTCTTCAGCTATTTCAACACCCTCCTGGGGATTCCTCGATAAAGCATCTGCTACTGCGTTTTCCTTTCCGGCCCTATGCTCAATTACAATATTAAACTCCGCCAATTTCAAACACCATCGAACCATTCGAGACGATAAACCTTTTCCGTGCGTTAACTTTGTTAAAGCAGAGTGATCCGTAACCACTTTGACCGGGATATCACAGAAGAAACATCTAAATTTGTTCAAAGCCCAAATTACAGCAAGACATTCGCGTTCCGTAATTGAATAGTTCCGTTCCGCTGCATTTAAAATTCTAGACGCAAAAGCTATGGGGCGATCTTTCTGAGCTAACATCGCACCAATTCCGACTGCGCTAGCGTCACAGTATAATTCAAATTGTGAAGAGTAATCGGGATGAGCTAAAACCGGTGAAGAAATTAAAGAATTCTTTAAATGTTCGAAAGCATTTTGAGCCGCTTTCGACCAAACAAATTTAACCCTCTTTCGTTTTAAAGCATATAGTGGTTCGCAGATTTCTGAAAAATGTGGTATAAATTTTTGAAACCAAGCCACCATACCCAAAAATGTTGCTACTTGTTTCGCATTCTTTGGAGGTGCCATTGCCGCAATTGCATCTGTTTTTTGTTTGTCTGTTTGTATGCCCTCTTGTGTGATTCGAACACCAAGATATTTTAACTCTTTACGAATAAATTTACATTTTTCTAATTTGACAGTGAGACCCGCGTTTCTGAGCAATGTGAAAACTTTACGTAATAAATTTATATGTTCCTCAAATGTTTCAGACATAACTATAATATCGTCGAGGTATACCAGAACTCCGAAACCAAGAAGGGGTTTCAGAATGGTATCCATTGCCTTCTGGAACGTGGCTGGAGCCCCCGATAATCCAAAACTCATGCGTTTAAATGCGAAACACCCATTATGCGTTATAAATGCTGTTTTAAGTATGTCTTCCGGTTTCATGCTGATTTGAAAATAACCGGAGGTTAAATCGAGTGTGGACATGAATTTAGTACTTTGAATATTGCCTAGTATGTCATCTATTACAGGAATTGGATACTGTGGATATTGGGTTATTGAATTGAGTTTTCGATAATCTATAGCGAATCTCCAAGCCTCAGGATCCTCAATGCTTTTTCCATTGTTTTTCCGACATAATACTACTGGTGACGCGTATGGAGATTCAATGGGCATAATGATGTCGTCGCGGAGCATTTTGTGAATGTGATAATTAATGATTTTCTGTTTGACTTTATCGTAACGGTATGGTTTGCTTGCTACTGGTGCATGTGAACCGGTATTAATTTCATGCCAGGAAACGTGCGTCAACCCCGGTTTGTCTGAAAACACTTCCCTGAAGTCATGTAAAAACTTACTAAATTTGCTTATCTCCCCCTTTGTTAAACCAGATTCACTTAAATCAATTGAGAGTGATGAGGACTCGTTTGTACAAGTATTCTCATCATTATTAACCTCCAGTGTACGTGAAAAGAAATCCAGGCTCATCCCTCTATCTTTCATGAAATCAACTCCAACAATACAATGTGCTTTTAATCCATCGAATACTGGAAATTGCCACCTCGCTTTAACCGACCGTATTTCTACATCCAAATCCACCAGACCTTTTATACTGCATTGTATCCCTTGAGCCGATTGAACCACTAAATTAACATGTCGCAACCTTTTATACGAAAAATATTTCTTATACACCTCAAACGATATAAAACTTTTATCCGCGCCTGTATCCAGAATACTTTTCACCACTATTCCACTCAAAACTATTAACAACTCAGGTAATTCCACTGGGTTAACTACTACCGTGTTTAAATCGATCACAGAAGGCTTTGAAGAGTTAACCTGTGACTGCTGACCTTCAGCACAACAGCCACCTACCAGTTTAACCCCTGCTGACAATTTCTAGCCTTACCAGATCTTTCCTCTTTACGCTGAACGACTTTTTCGCCAACCACCAACTGTCTCACCCTGGACGAACTATTCTGCCGAGGGTTAACCTCGTTCCTTCTATCCAAACCATTGCTATTGCGACTGCTCACCCCCTCATTTCTTCTGAAACCATTATTATAAGTTTGATCATAATTCCGTAAACCACCACTAACTCTTTGAAAATTTTGCCTATCCCCATAATTAACTGGACCACGAACATTACGACCATTATATTCAGTATCATAATTCCTGGACCTATTAATAAACCTATCCCCCTCGTTGAATTCTCGTGTGGTTCTCGGTCTATGGTGATCCGCCTCATGTCGCGCTTCATACTTTATTAATAATTGATAGAGTTCAGCTGTATTCGCTGGGGCACGCAGCTCGATAAAGTCCTGGATTGACACTGCGAAAAGAGGAAGCAGAATATCCATCAGCTCCTGATGAGTAACGTCAAGTGCCAACTTGTTTTTTAATTCGAGCTTTCTCAGAAAAAATCCGGACGCTTTTTCGTAAATAGTCTGGCGTTTACAATAGAATTCACGTCTTAATTCCGCTGCATTACGCTGATTAGGAAAGGCTTTAGTTAACTCCGAGCATGTTTGCTCAAATCTTTTCGCGTCATCGGTCACCAAGAAACGTCCAATGTTCTCAAGCCAAAGCAAGGCTTCATCCTTTAGAGAGCATTTCAATACTACATATTTGTTTTTATCCGGAATATCGTTAAAGGCAATATAATCGTTCAATTTATTTAAAAATTCTGTGACATCAGAATGTCCGGCAAAGTAAACTCTGGGGACTATCTCTCGTGGATGTGGGCCATCGTACAACCCGTGAAGTTGGGCGCCATTTGTAGCGGCCATCTTAAAATGTCCGCTGTGTGGTAGAGCACGAGGGTAGAAGTACAACTGTTTTAAAACCAAAAACTGGTTTATTAACACAATCAGTAGGGAGTTTGAGCGAGCTCCACGAAATTTTCCTAAAAAATTAAATTAACTAAAGAGTTCTTGCTAACACTTGTAGCTTAAACAAAAACGAAACAATATAATTAAACCTTAACCTTTTTAAATATATAATCACGATTCAATACTCTTATCCTTCAAATTACATAAGCACTGATGCAGGTTCAAGTCAGCTTTATCACTGCATAAAATTCCAGTATAAAAATACTAAGGCTGATTATTAACCACGAGACTCGATGCGAGGTCTCAAGGCTAAACCTAAATCTCAGTCGCAATATTCAAATTCCCAGGCCAAGTCTCTGCTGAGCGCTCACCAGCTCCTCTGAGCTCTGCACTCAAGTCAAAATTCGCTGCTTATATACTTCCGTGTCGATCGACCAGCTCCAGAAAATTTGCATATTCGAAATTACACGGCGACTCACAATTTCAGGGATTCAGCTGTCCTTCGAAAGTTAAAGAAAGATAGAGAGCCTTTATAACTTGTACGCACATAGTCGGTTAATGGACAAAAACGATCTCATTCACACATTGCCTACTCACGTGATGCGAGTAGTCAATACCTTACAGATGTACCTTCTAAAATGTATACATTAAGAGTTATCGCCATTTAAAATTTCTTTCCAAACGTAAACAAAAATTTTGAAATGAATTAAATGTGATTAATTTATTTCTAAAAATAAAAAAAACACAGTAAAGGACAGGCATTTTGTTCGCAGGAATACCTTTCACGTCATCTACTATATATACGAGGCCTATATATATAAAACACAAACGGAAATTTCGTTCCGTTCCTTTATAACTCGAGATCTGCTGAATGGAATTTGATGGAACTTGCACTGTTCGAGAGATAATTTTTCAGGGAAGGTTTTAGTATGTAACACAACGTTCTACGCATAATAGCTATCGAATTATGATAGAAAGTTCTGTTATTTTGGCCGAAAAGGTTACCATTGCTAATTTTTTGGCGATCATTACTGTTGCAGAAAGAAATGAAAAGGCTATACATCTCGAAAAATAAAAGAAAAACTGTTACTAATTTTATTTAAAAAAAAAAAAAGAAAGAAAGAAAGAAAAAAAAAGAGTTTTGATGAGAGAATATTATAAAACAAAAATATTTAATTTAAACAAGATTAGAAATGTTCATAATGCTTAAAACATTATTCAAGGGGCAAGATTTCTATTGAAACAAATTTGGCGATTTATCTTTTGTTTTTGGCGATTTTGATTTTACTTTTGACCCCAAACAATTTTATTTTAAGCCAAAAAGTGTCTTTTTTTGTTGCAGAAAAAATTGAAATGGCTATACATCTGGAAAAATAAAAGAAAAAACTGTTACTAATTTTATTTTTTTTAAAAAGAAAGAAAAGAAAAAAAAGAAAAACAGTTTTGATGAGAGATTTTAGGCCAAAAGGTGTTTTTTTTTCAAGTGTACGACTGCATTTTCGCAGTATTTTTTTTTGGTACTTTTTGGTTAGCCGGGAGCCAGTGATATATATATATATACACACCCCAACTAACACAGAACTTGCGGGCCACTGATGGCTACGTTAGCCTTGGCCCAAACTAGTAGATGAGGGGCCGCAATCGTTTGCCGTAACGGCAACTTAAAAAAACTGTCACGCCGGCCACAATGTGGCCGCAACAGAATTGGCCATAACTACATTAAGATGCCCATAATTGTGCCACAAGTGGTTAATCATAATTGACGGATAGCCTAAAACTGGCCACAGTTATACTTTAAGTGGCAATTATTAATGAAAACTAGCCACAGTTTGGCCATTAACGATCATCGTGAATAAAATCTAGCCAGAAGATCGCCACAGCCATGCCACCTGCGTTTGTTAAGAATAAAAGCTACCCCAAAGCTGGCCATAAATGTTAATTTATTGGTCATCATAAATGTAAACTAGCCTTAAGCCAGCCATCCACATACCATCAATGCTATTCATTAATGAATGCATGCCGAAAGCTAGCCACTTTGTTGCCATGAATGGGCATCATTAATGTATGCAAGCCGAAAGCTAGCCACTTCGTTGCCATCATTAATGAATGCAAGCCGAAAGCTAGCCACTTTGTTGCCATCAATGGTAATCATTAATGAACGCATGCCGAAAGCTAGCCACTTTGTTGCCATGAATGGGCATCATTAATGTATGCAAGCCGAAAGCTAGCCACTTCGTTGCCATCATTAATGAATGCAAGCCGAAATCTAGCCACTTTGTTGCCATCAATGGTAATCATTAATGAATGCATGCCGAAAGCTAGCCACTTTGTCGCCATCAATGGGCATCATTAATGAATGATAGCCCAAAGCTAGCCATATTCATGCCACTATTAGATATCATGAATGGAAGCTGGCCAGAATTATACTTTTTATGGTCCTCAAAAAAGTAAAGTTGAGCAAATCTCCATTTTTACTCCTTTGGCAGGGACAATTTTTTTTCTTTTTTTAAGTTATTTTAAACTTTAGAATCTAAATTTACTGGTCCATAATTTTTGTCTGAAAACTCTAAATATTTTATTCAAAATTTGAAAAAAAAAAAAATAATAATAATCTATTGGAATATTTTTCTTAACAAGAGCTCATAACACCAACCTGACTTTTATGCAAACATGTTTCACTTTATTATAATATTTTTCAGTTAAAAACTGCAATGGTGTTATAAGCACCCCATATTAAAAAGGTCAAAATACAATAAAATCGAAAGTGCTTCAGATCTTGTATAGAATACTTTCAATCTGGAAGCGATAATAATAATTTTTTTTTTTTTAAAGTGTCCCAATGGAGGCAAAAATTGGCCGTATCCACTCATCTCATTAGATCGGAATAAAAGGCCATATGGTTATGATTTATTTTTTAATGTTATTCTGAAAAAGTTGCAAAAGCCATAATTGTAATTAATAAAAAAAAAAGTTGTAAAATAAGGTATAACACAAGGTGTAAAATATATATTGAGCGTTAAATTACCAATGATGGTGAGAATACGAAAAAAAAAACTAATTTTCTTCAATTTTTAATTAAATTATAGGTTTAAACATTCTATTCAAAGGAGTAAATTTTTAAGTAGTTTCAATTTATGTTTCTTCAAGCTAATTCACCAGGTGGATTGTCCAGCCAGAATTTCCATTGAAAATTGTTATCTAATGATTATATTCAACATCCCTTTTTCGAAGCAAATAAAAAATGTATAATGTTAAATGAGATACCATATGAAAGGATTTTCAAGCGACTTCTGACATAGTACACTCACATTTCTTTAAAACATGTATTTTGGTTAAAATTGCAAGTAATAAATTAAATAGGCATTGTTTTCAGAAATAAAATGAAAGTTTTTCCTCAAATTACTGTTGCCACAAAAATTAAATTCCACAACAATGATTATAAAAAAAATGTTCAATAAAGATAAAGTGGACATGGTTGCTGCATGGGTTTATTTTATATTTATGATAAAAAAGCAAAATTTAAATTCAAACGCTCAATTTTTTTTTTTTTTTCAAAACATTATGTCACTCTCTAATGTAGTTAAAATACAATTTATATATATATATATATAGCTCTTGATATTTTCAGTCAGTTTTTACTGTAAAGTATGAAAGAATAAATTGGATTATATTCTGGCTTTATTTTTTTTTAGAAGTTTAAACATGCATCTAAAAAATATTAGATATTGCTAAAAAATATTAGGCTGCAGTGTGAAATCTTCACACAGGCCCACTAGTATATATTATTTCTGTTATCAACATCCCCTTTTCTCAGAAAATATGAAATGCACAACAATGAACGAGATGCCATAAGAAAGGATTTTGAACCAGCTTCTGACATAGTGCACTCACATCTCGATAAAACATATTTTTTGATTAAAAATTGCTGTAAATTAAAAATTAAATCTGCATTGTCTTCATAAAAGAAATGAAAGGCTTTCCTCAAATTAGTGTAGCCACAAAAATAAAATACCACATTATATAATGCTTAAAATGATTATAAAAAATAAATACTACAAAAAAGATAAAGTGGGACATAGTTGCTGCACGGGTTTATTTTATATTTATGACTAAAAAGCAAAACTGAAATGCTCAATTTATTTTTCTTTGTCCCATGTTTTTTTCCGAAACAGATGATGTCATCTCTAAAGCAGTTAATTAACTATAGATATATATATTTTTTTGTCTTTGCTATGCTCGATCAGTTTTTACTGTAACTGTGATGGAATAAACGAGATGATATTCTGGCTCGACTAATGTTGTTTGAAGATAGTTTCAGTCCTTAATTTTCCTTTACAAGTTTAAACCTGCATCTAAAGAGTATTAGATATTGCTAAAAAGTATTAGACTGCAGTGTGAAATCTTCGCATGGGTCCACTGGTGCTTTTATAATACAATTTCTTACCTGGATGTTTCTTCCAATTATCCAGCTTGAAAATAAAACAAAAACGCAGGAACTCTATTTTATAAAATTGGTAAAATGTTGACATTACTGATCATTGAAATTTAAGAATTTTTTTTAATGATGTAACTATATATCTATGTAAATTAGGTCCGTTCAAAAAATGTCATTTCACTATCTTCATCTCTTTGGCATATAATATCAGAAAAATGTAGCAGTATTCCTAAAAAGTAATGTTTTAGTCTGTTAAGGACTCTTCCCCCCTTTATACACATCATAGAACAAAATTTCAATGTATATATATTTACAAAATATTACTAATTGACAGAAAGCCAATTGTCACTATTTTCCTTCTTATGTAATCTTAAAATTTCTCTTATTAAATAAGTTTAATATTTTTTCAAAATAGTAGTGGCAGTTGATCTTCTAGAACACGGCAAGTTCACCATTCATACACTAAATCTTTTTTTTTTTTTTTTAAATGGACTAAACATTACTCATAAATAATAATATATCATTGTTTTTACTTTTTAAAAATTAGCAAGTAATGAGTACTGAATATATATATATTTTTTAATATATTACCAATAAAGAAATCTTTAAAATATTTTTCCTTCCAGCAGGAGGTATGTGACTTTTTGACTAACAAAATTTCAAACTGATTCATACAATATTATGTACATTAAAATTTTAATCTCAACTTCTAATGAGATTATGATGAAATTTTTATTAAAATTTTCAAAAGTTTTTATACAGCAAATTATTTTTAATACCTGATCTCCAAGCAATGCTAATTTATAATCAACCAACAAAAACAGTTTATCAGTTTTTAAAATATAGCCTACATAAAACACTTTTATTCAATTATATCTTAACCTGTAAAAAGAAGGGGGAATGTTCTCAGAATGAGAAAGAAGGGGAAAATATATAGTACATCTTTTTTAACAACATCACTTGCATAAATAAATATATATATTTAAAAACACTAGAACTGAATGCTTTTTTTTTTCATATAAATTTTATTTTTCACAACAAATGTAAAACAAACCAACCAAAAAACATTTATTTATGTATTTACAAGATGCTCAAAATTTATCAGAAATATTTTACAAGAAAATTTAATCCTGTTACAATTAAATTTCTGATGTTTCTTAATTTAAGTTTATAAACAAGAGCTGAAAATCTACAGTCATCTTCACAGAGAACTTTTTTCTTTCCAGATTTTTATTCTTCTTCTTCTGAAAAACAAAAAATAAATTTTACAAAACAAAATTAAAATGCCTTACTTTAAAAACACCACTTATTAATTAGCCATTTATAAATAGTATAATCGGAACAGAAATTATAATTTAAAAAAACTATTTACAAAAAGCTTTGTAGTTCAAGTTATTTGTACAAAATGAAACTATTTTATTGCAGTATACCTATATTTGCTTTTAACAAAAACTCATGAAAGGGCAGCGTTGTCAAATGACACCTAATTCCTTTTTTTTTTCTAGGTGCGAAACTGCATTTCATGGTGGCAATTTTATGTTATATCATATTCTCTCATTTCTTTTTGCAACCATGTTAACAATAATATTGTTTCTATTTTTATGTGTTAAGAGCAGGGGGGGAGGGGGGGGCTGTATATATTAAATACTTTATCTCTGTGTTAATCACTAAAACAAAATAAAAACAGGCTTTCTATAAATTCTTTTGAATAACTTCAAATATATAAATTCATATTCTTTACATATGATGTATGGGTGCTCTTTCTGTTCATTTCATAAAAGTCGAATTGCTCACTTTGTAAATGTTTCTAGAATTTGTATTGCTAGAAACCAGCAGTTCTTTATTTTCTTCACTTTATTTTTTCACATAACATTTCCTTCAAAATGGCTTTGTAAAGTAGGAAAATACATTGTGTACCTTATTTTTTCACATAACATTTCCTTCAAAATGGCTTTGTAAAGTAGGAAAATACATTGTGTACCTCCAAGCTATAAATCTGATATTATCACTCATAAAACGATAGCATTTCAATTCTCACCGTAATTTAGTTCAAAATAAGGAAAAGCAATTTTTCAACTTTTTCCCGTCAAAGTTAAAAAAGTAAAATTTAAATTAGGTGGGATATAATATATCCCACCACGCCTCAAAGGGTTAAAAGACAATAAAGAAAAAATGAAGTTACTTTGACACAGGGTTGGGTTTCTTCCGGAAGAAACTGGAAGAAATGGAAAAAACTGGAAGAAACCAACAGAAAACAAAACAGATGCTCAAAATTAAAATATATTAACTATATAAAAGAATTAAATTCAAAACCTAATTATATGAAATTTAAATTGGAAATTAATTAATATTAAAAATATTATTTATGGAAAAATAAGTTATTTTTTAATAACAAATTTCAGGTTCAGCAGGTATTTACAGGTTATGTTTTTTACAACTTTAGAGGTAGGGGATATTTTTTTATTGTTTATATAATTTCTGTAAAAAAAAAAAAAAAACCTACCAATTCCTTATTTATCATATAAAAATGCAATATTTTAAAAACTATTGTGCAAAACTTAAAACAAACAAATTTGTAATTATGTATACTAGCATGCTGATTTAAAAGATAAATGTTCTGAAAATAAACTCTACAGGAATAAGAATTTTTTTCATCTTTTGCATTCATCCATTCTAAGTTGAGAAATTGATTGCAGCATCTTAAAGCTAAATTACTTCTGTTTTGTTATACAATGTTGCACTGTAGTAAGGAAAATGGAGATTTTAATGAAATCCTTCAATACAGTAATTACTGTATATTAGTTTCCTTAATAAAATGGGCGTAAATTCAAAGCACGACTGTCTTTTATTTAAAAGAGTTTCATTCTACAATAGGTAAATGATCCACATACTATTTACTACTGGTTACAGAAGTTTAAATTATATATATTAAAAAAAATGTGCCTCTTTTGAATTGAATTACCTTTAATTGATTTTGTGTATTTTGGATAAATTTATTTGGTACATTTCCATTATACCAACACCATTGTCGTCACCAAGTGCAATAATTGGCACAAAATGAAATTCATGTGAAAGGATTCAATTGGAAAAAAAAAAAAAAAATGTTGGCACAAAATTGAGCATTTAAAAATATAACATTTGAAAATTACAGACTTTCACGAACTATTTTATTAAATCGACACGAATATAGACTTAAAATAAAAGAACAAATAAATATTATATGATAAATTAATAAAATTAACTCAATTTAAACTACAGGCATAGCATTGTAAATGTCTCTTAGCATTGCAGTAAGCATTTCACTTTTTGAATGAAGACGTTCATACTTTTTTTTTGTATCCAAAGTCCTGAAACAATTTTATTGCAGCGTCCTCATCATCTGGTAAATGCCTAATGGTAAAATCCACATTAGTGTCAACAATAAATATAAGTTACTACTTAATATTAAATATTTTCTATTTGAAAAATAGCAAATTAAGATGTTTTGCGAGGTTACAGAGTAAATTAAGTAATAATAATAATTAAAAAGTGTCATGTCCAATAAATAGCAAATCACAATGTTTGGCACGGTTTGCAATAAAAATATTTACACGTTCAGGGTTTAAATAAGTAGCACATTAGCATACATTTTGGCATGGTGTTAGAAAAGTCCCATTTATTTTATTCAGGTACACAATGATTGGAAAGCTTTAGACAGGTGTGTGATCTTGGCTAAAAAACTGGTGTAATTATCAATTTATCATACATAATTAAATTTTTATAAGTCTAATTAAATTTATGTAAGGTTATCTATTAGAAAATACATTTATTTTTATTGTATTTTACAAAGTTGTAACTTATATGGTAAATTCTTAAAGAAAAACAGTTTCTTCCATTTTTTCCACTTGGAAGAAACCTATTTCTTCAGGCCGGTTTTTTCCACTTTGGAAGAAACTTGCCAACCCTGTTTGACACATCATAGACAATCCCTGACAAACAGATTTTTCCATTTTAATTTTGTTTTTTTAACAGTTAAAACTGTTTTGGCCAATAATTCAAAAATTTTTAGTAGCATTTGGGGACTCCTGAAAATCGGGGACCCTGGGCCCGTGCCCCGAATGCCCTGCTCATGACAGATATATAAATTTCTCTATTTTTAGCCGCAATCGATTGACAAATTTAGCAATTTTTCTCATGCGATCTTGGAAGAATTTCGCTATTTTTTCCCATGACTGACTGAATAGTTTCGTGATTTTTCCCGCAGCTGACTGATGAATTTCAGAATATTTTCCTGCTACCAATTGCCGAATTGTGCAGGGAGGGAGGTTTTGCGACAAATAAGCAAATTTCCCAATTTTTTTCCTACAACAAACTGCCGAATTTTGAGATTTTTGAATTTTGTAATTTTTCTTGCGACCAAGTGACAAATTTTGTGATATTTTACTGTGACCAATAGACGAATCTTGCGATATTTTCTCATGACCGATAGATGATTTTTGTGATATTTTCCCGCTAAATTTTGGTGAAATTCGCGAAAGCAAATTCTTGCGAATCCACAATAATCAGGGCACATTTCCAGCTATATAAAAACGGGCAGGGCGCATTTACAACTATAAAAAAATGGGCAGGGTGCTGCGCCCTCTCGAAAACGTCTAGGGGAAACACTAATTACTCCAATACAAATATTGCCACAGTTATTTTATTCTAAAAACTTGATATTTGAGTAATTTTAATTTATTTTCAGCAGTGAAATTAACTCGAAATTATTGAATAACAAACATGTGAATTTTTACATTGCTAACTAAGCGTAACCAAGCTTCCAGGCTCGAACATATTTCACACTGTCAGTTTTACGCTTAGTTAGCAATGAAAAAAAAATCACCATTTTTATTACTTGATATTTGATTTAAAGGAAAATTTAAAAACATGGATTTGAACCTTCAGCTCCTCTCCAGAATCTTACATTTGCAAAATATTTTGGGCAAAACATAAGAATGTTTTAAAAATACCTTGAATTTAAATATCATTTTTTAAAGTTTCTTAAGAAAAAAGGGTCAAAGAAAGTATTAAAGAAGGTCCCTTTCTCCAAAGAATCTGCTTTATTTTTAATTTGTTAAAAATTATACATTACATATAATCAAAATCCAAATTAATTTATATGACAACATATTAAAAAAAATCCTTAATTTAGAGGTCAGAAGATTAAATAATTTTATCACCACCTCCCTTCCTCTTCTACATACATAGCATAAATTAAAAAAAATTATTTAGCATAAATCTGTGTAATCTTAAGTATTGTCAAAGTTCATGAAAGTCAAAAACCCTGTTAACAAAAATTATTTGACACATTTCTGCAAAACTTTAAAAAATACTCAATCTTTTTCTATTAAATTTTACATTTCAAAAATTTAAATTAATTTAATTTTTATTAAATGTAAGTCCAGATTAGATGCACTATATTTCCAGAGGTGTCACAATAATCACAAAACTGAATCATCACTCTTGAAACAAATATTAAAACATTTAAAGCAAACATTTTCTAAGCACATGAGCTGAAGCATCAAAATTTTGAGTAATTTGAAGGACCCATTGTACAAGATGTTTACATTTCATGAAACTCTGCTAAACTGTTTTAACAAACTGTAAAATAACAATTTTGAATAAAATAATTTTAATAAAAATGAACAATTCCTATGCAATATGTAATAGACGAAGATTTTTTTATGATAACTTTTTGAATACAGTTTTGTTAAAATATTACAATTTAACTAAATTTTAATATGAAAAAGTTTACAAAATGATTTTTTGGCCATTTAAAAGATATCGCCAAATTTATCAGCCAATCGTGGTAAAAAATCTTAAAATTAGTCAATGGATTGTTGGGGAAAAAAAAAAAATTTCGGTTAATGTACGCGAAGCGTACATACACAAGTTACTGACCGCGGCTGGAATGAATTTCGTGCATTCTACAGATTGCTGTACAGCGAGTTTCATGCGTCCAGTGATGTTTTTTTTTCAGTTAATGTACGCGAAGCGTACATACACAAGTTACTGACCGCGGCAGGAATGAATTTCGTGCATTCTACAGATTGCTGTACAGCGAGTTTCATGCGTCCAGTGATGTTTTTTTTTTTCGGTTAATGTACGGCAAGCGTACATACACAAGTTACTGACCGCGGCTTGAATGAATTTTGTGCATTCTAGAGAATGCTGTACAGTGAGTTTCATGCGTCCAGTGATGTTTTTTTTCGGTTAATGTATGCCAAGCGTACATACACAAGTTACTGACCGTGGCTTGAATGAATTTCGTGCATTCTACAGATTGCTGTACGGCGAGTTTCATGCGTCCAGTGATGTTTTTTTTCGGTTAATGTATGTGAAGCGTACATACACAAGTTACTGACCGCGGCTTGAATGAATTTCGTGCATTCTAGAGATTGCTGTACAGCGAGTTTCATGCGTTCAGTGATGTTTTTTTTTCGGTTAATGTACGCGAAGCGTACATACACAAGTTACTGACCTCGGCTTAAATGAATTTCGTGCATTCTAGAGAATGCTGTACAGCGAGTTTCATGCGTCCAGTGATGTTTTTTTTTCAGTTAATGTACGCGAAGCATAGTCAACCGCGTCTTGCATGTATTAGAAAAATGAAGAATATCGAAATTTTCCTCAATTATAACGTGTGTGGTGTGATGCAGAGAATTGACTATTTATAGAGTTTTTATGAGAATTTCTTTCATGAAGTAAACGTTGATTTTATTCCGTTTTGTGACAATTTTCAAGTTTAAGCCTTATTTTACTAGAAATTTTTTAATTGTTAAAGGTAATAAATTATTAAACTTGATAAATATTTCAAAAAAATTCATAGAAAAAAAAAAGATAATTTGTAAAAATGGATACAGATGGAAGAAAAAAGCTATAAATATGTAAAAATAGAAAAAATTTGATAAAAGTATGTAAAAATGGAAATATCCGGAGGAAAAAAATAGCCGAAAATTTGTAAAAATGAAGTATCCGGAGGAAAAAATAGCTAAAAATTTGTAAATTGAAAAAGCTAGAGGGAATAGATAACTAAAAATTTTTTTAAATGGAGAAATCTGGAGGGAAAATAGTTAAAAATTCATAAAAAAAAAAGGAAAAATCCGGTGGGAAAAATAGTTTAAAATGGAAAAATTGGAGGAAAACATAGCAAAAAAATTGGAAATTCGGAAAATATGGTGGCAAAAATAGCTAAAAATGTGGGAAAATATGGTGGCAAAAATAGCTAAAAATGTGTGAAAATTGTAAAATCTGAAGGAAAAGTAGCTAACAATTTGTAAAAATGGAAATATGATGAGGAAAGAATAGTTAAAAATTTATACAAATGAAAAATACAGAAGAAAGAAAATTAAAAATATGGAAAAATCTGGAGGAAAAAAATGGCTAAAAATTTGTAAAAATGGTAAAATCCGGAAGAAAAAATAGCTAAAAATTTGTAAAAATAAAAAATCCAAATGAAAAAAATAGATATTTTTTTTAAAAAAATTGAGAAATTTGGAGAAAAAATTGCTAAAAATTTTTTTTAATTGAAAAATCCGGAGGAAAAAGTAGCTAAAATTTTTTTTTAATTGAAAAATCCGGAGGAAAAAGTAGCTAAAAATTGTTTAAATTGAAAAATTCGGAGGAAAAAGTAGCTAAAAATTTTTAAAAATTGAAAAATTCGGTAGAAAAAGTAGCTAAAAAATTTTTTAAAGCGGAAAAATCCAGAGGAAAAAGTAGCTAAAAATTTTTAAAAATGGAAAAATCCGGAGGAAAAAATAGCTAAAAATTTTTAAAAACGGAAAAATCCGGAGGAAAAAATAGCTAAAAATTTCAAAAAATGCAAAGAAAAACAAAGGAAAAACATAGCTAAAAATTTATAAAAATGAAAAAAAAAGTAAAAACATAGCTAAATATTTATAAAAATGAAAAAAAAAAGTAAAAACATAGCTAAACATTTATAAAAATGAAAACAAAAGAAATAAAATAAAAACGTAGCTAAAATTTGTAAAAATGTAGAGGAAAAAATAGCTAAAAATTTGTAAAAATGAAAAATAGCTAAAAACTTGTAAAAACGAAAAATCCAAATGAAAAAAGTAGGTTAAAATTGAAAAATCCGGAGGAAAAAATAGGGTAGAACTTTTTTTTATGGAAAAATCCGGAGGAAAAAATTTGTAAGAATAAAAATATCCGGAGGAATAAATAGTTCAAAATTTGGATAGAAAAATTGCTAAAAATGAAACAATACGGAGTGAAAAATAGCTAAATAGTTTTTTAAACGGAAACATCCGGCAGGAAAAATAGCTAAAAATTTGTAAAAATGGAAAAAATCGGAACGAAAAAATCGATAAAAGTTTATAAAAATTGAAATATCTGAAGGAAAATATCGGTAAAAGTTTGTAAAAATTGAAATATCTGAAGGAAAATATTGGTAAAAGTATGTAAAAATCGAAAAATGTGGCGGTAAAATTTACTAAAACTTTGTAAATATTCTTAAAGGAAATAAAATCAATGCTACGTTCACGGTGTACTTTGTGAAAGAATTTGCTTGACGATGTGTGTAAGTAATAAGTCGTCTGCCGAAAAGCTCGTGTTCTGATTGGGTAGAATTCGGAGGTTGCAGATTTCTCGGTTGGCGCGCGTCGTTCCTTGGCGTGCGTCAAAAAAATCGCCAAATCGGGGACCCTCGCTTATTCGAGGATTCTGCCGAAAAATATTTTAATAGCTTTTTTTTTTCTATAACTTTTAAGAGTAAAAAGTACATTCTAGCTGTAAAAAAAGGTTAAAAAGTGTAAATTTTACACTTAAAGTGCAAAGGTTGGAAAGCTTTATAAAGAGCTTTAACGTTTACCAACTGTATGCAGCTAAAATACAAGAGTGCACTTCTATTTTATGAATGTGTGAAATTAAATTTACTAATGTAAATTGATCAATACAGACAAAATTTGGAGCCTATTTAGGGGACCATCCCAAAATTCTTCCTAGTAAAGCAGGTCCCTTCACAATATACCTTTTAATAAACAGGATCTCTTCCCATTTTTTTTTTTAAATAACACAGGCAACTTAAAAAAAATTGAGTTTTAAAAAGGAAGAAGTCTTTAAAGACAAATTTGTTTTTGCATGTGGGGTAGCAATACTTTTAAAATCTGGAATTTTCTGAATTGACTATTTTATAAACAATCCATAAAAACATACTCTTCATTGTTAATTTTTATTTTATGTTTCAAAATGTGTAACTTGCAAACAAATTGAAAGGAAAACTTTAACAGAAGGACTTAAAGAAGTTATCAATAAACGTTTGGTTCAAATTTGAGTAACTAAATTTCATATTCATTACAAAATGTTATCTTTCACACAAAAAAAAAAGAATAAATTTCACACAAATAACTTTTACTTTTTTCAAAATGGGCCCTAAGATAAAAGCCCTGCGTTACAAACTGAGTAAATTGACAACTTACCTTTGCTTGAATGCCAAACGAGTTTATGCTGCACAGTCATCTCTGCTGCCATCTCTGAACTGCGCCACCACAGTTTCCTGAAAAATATGAAAATAAATTGTAATAGGTTGCAATATTAAGCATTTATCATATTCAACTAGAAAATTAAAAAGAAAAAGTACAACTGATTAATGTATATAACTGATGTCAGTGAATCATTTTCTTCTTCTTTTAAATCAAAACTTATTTCAACATGCACACACACATAATTTGCATTAAATAAAATGGCATCTTATCTAAATATTGCTATGGGGAGGAAAAGAAAAAAAAAATTACTGAATCAGCCACACCAGCAGAAGTGCTGTGCACTTAGACTGTTTTAAATTTTTACACGCATATGCACTATAGCGCTTTTTACTGAAATTATGGTACTGAAAAAGAAAAACACTGCAGAACATAATATAAAAGATGGAGATAAATTATAGTTCCAGGAAAGTAATTAAGGAAGATAATTGATACAATGTTTGGTACTTTTCGGTTAGCTGGACACCAGTAATATATATACATGTATGTACTTGTACACATCATTGGCACCTGGCTAACCGAAAAGTACCCAATGTTTTATTTAACATAAAATTAAAAGTGTAATATCAGACAGGCTCTCTCCTCTTAATATTTTGGATGGGTGTAAAAAAAAAAAAAAAAAAAAAAAAAAAAAAATGTAACAGTATAGTATAACAGTGTGCAACTATTTTGGATTCCAAGAAAGAAATTGCATGCTTTGAGAGTATGTTGTCACAAACACAGAAAGAAAATTTCAGACTCGGGGGAGATGAGGTTAAAAAAAGGCTTAAAACAAGTTTTAAAAAGGAAGACGTCCTTAAAGACAAATTTGTTTTTGCATGAGGGGTAAGGGACGATGCAATACTTTGAAACAAAAAAAGGTACATTTCGGTTAGCCGGGCGCCAGTGATATATATCAACATATATAAATACATAATGTATATACCTATATATGTATATACATACATATATGTATATAAATATATGTATGTATATATATGTATATGCAGACATATGTGTATATACATAGATATGTGTATATATAATACATGTATATATATCACTGGCGCCCGGCTAACAGAAATGTACCCAAACAAATTATGTGCTTTCATTAGGAAAAAAAAACCCATTAAAAATTAATCTGGTTTGTTATTAAAAAAATATTTACAACATGAAAATATATTAAAAGCAACTGTTTATAAAAAGTTTGGGTCCTTTTCTGCTATACCAACACCATTGTCGCTAAGCATAATAATCGGCACAAAAGGAAATTCACATGAAACGAATCATTTGAAAACAAAAATAACATTGTTGGCACGAATTTAAGCACTTAAAAATAAAACGTTTGAAAATTGCAATACAAAATATGCACTTAAAATAAAAGAACAAATAAATATTACATAAGGTAATAAAATAAAACTCTATTTAAACTACAGGCTTGAAATTGTAAATGTCTCTTAGGATTGCTGTAAACATTTCATTTTTTGAATGAAGATGTTTATGAGTTTTTTTGATAAAAACTTTTTTTTTTATGTATCTAAATTCCTAAAACAATTTTATTGCCGCTTCTACATCATCAAGTAACAGCTTAATGGTAAAATTCATTTCAGTGTCAATAATAAATGCAAGTTATAATTTAATAAATATTTTCTATTTGAAAAGTAGCAAGTTAAGATGTTTTATGAGGTTACGATTAAATAATAATAATAAAAGATTCACGTTCAATAAATAGTCCAATCAGAATGTTTGGTACAGTTTGCAATAAAAAATTCTTTACACGGTTAGGGTAGAAATAAATGGCAGATTAGCGTATATTTTGGCATGTGTTGGTATAACAGAAAAGTACCAAGTTGTGTTCCTATTACACGACTCTGATAAGTGGAATTTAAAAATTAAATCGGATTACTTAGCTTTTCGGCTAAACCAAAACATTTTGGGCACTATTGCCATGACTAATTAAAAATCACATTAATGAATTAAAAAGAAATTACCTACTTTATTAAAATCTTAAAAATAAAGTGAAATTTTGCAAATGGTCATTAATTAGTACATAAAATTCGAAGTTTTCTATTACTATCAAAATAAAAATATGCCAGTATCATCAGAAAATACAGAATATATATATATTAGTTAATTAAAACCAGATCTTAACATATGAAGTATAATTTCACTGAAAGACACTGGAGCTGTAAAATATTACTTTCCGCTTCCTGACTGGTTTAAGATTGTCAGCAATAAAGCAAATTATAAAACAGGCAACGGAGAATTATGAAAAAAATAAAAGCTGAATTTTTATTGGTTAATTTTTTTATAAACCAAAAACTTCCGAGATTGTTCATTACGGACACATTTTACTCTGATATATATATATAATTACAATCAACTTATTAATAGCATATTCAGGGCAGATGTAAGATCAGTAAAGAACTTTTTTTTTTATTCACTTCTGTAGAATTAAGTCGCATAATAAGCAAAGCAATGCAGTTAATTTTACACAATTGCTGATGCTTTTTCTCAGCTTTCTTTATCTTGAACTTAAATCTGTCCCTGAGAATGATGAAAACTAATTTTTAACTAACTCTTGGAATAATATAGAAAAATAATCTTACCTAATTAGTAAACCTAAATATCCAAAAACCAGTGAATGACGAGACTTAGACATAGACGACGCCACGATGCAGGAAAGGGAAATGTAAACAACGCTGCGATGTGCGATGACGCTGCCAAAAAGACATAAAAATCCCTACGAGACCGCAGAAAAAAAGCTATATTTCAATAGATTTATTTTTTCAAGGTTTTTTTTTTATCTTCAAAATTTCTCATACAACATTAAATAATTTTAAAAGTGGAAATTTTTCAATGCTGATTATTACAAAGCGGAAAACATTTAAAAATATATTTACAAAAATCCCCACTGGGAAAAAAAATGTGTTGGAAAAGGGAAATCTTGTTTCATCTTTCCCTGCATTACTCCCGGCTTGCCGTGTGAAAGGAGTGGGAGGGGGGGATCGGTATTTGGTATTATTGCTTATTTAAGCTAGTTAAGATTTTTTTTTTCTTTTAAATCTAAATTTTGGAGTGTTTCAAAAAATGAAAATAACTTATTTTTTGGAACTGATTTATAGATAATATACAGATAATACAAAATCACCGCCCCCCCCCCCTCCAAGAAAAAAAAGAATTTTTTTTTTTTTTTTTTTTTTCGTTTAACAGTAACTGCTTTTTGGTAAAGTGGCATTTATTTCTTTTGACAAATATTTTTTCATTGAAATTGAAATTTAAATTCCCATTTATCATTAATTTTTTTAATATGTTTATATAATATGTATGTCTAAAGATTGCAATATTCATTTTCATTCTAGGTGCTCACAAAAAATATTCATTTAAAGATATTAATGCATACTTTAAAAGCAAAAACATTAACAGTTTTTATGATTTTTTTTCCATAAAAACTCTTTAAATTAAAGAAGGGTACTTTTTGTGTATTTTTTATTGCATAAAATATTTAAATGCAGCATATTTTATCGTTTCACATAAATCCAGGTTTAAAATAACGAAAATCATCTTATAAAATGTGAAGTAAAGATACTTTTTATTTCTTATAATAAAAATGTCGAGAAGATTATACTGGGCCACTGACTTTTAAACAATGATAGATTTGTATATCTTGGCCGCAAACGTACTTTCATTCGCTATTGGGCACTGAAATTGCATTAAGTTTCCCCGCCATTTGCCCGTTAACGATTTGGCGATAGACATCCGGTGTGCGGGCGCTTCAGTTAAAATACATTAATGGCTGGATACAAATTGCCGCAAACTTTTTTGGCCACAACGTTTACAACAGGTGGCCAAAAATCTCGTGTTTGCTGGGACACATATATACACATATATCTACACAAATACATGTATATACATATATATATATATATATATATGTGTGTGTGTGTGTGTGTGTGTGTGTGTGTTCATATATCACTGATGCCCGGCTAACCGAAAAGTACCTTTTTTTATTCAAATGCAAACTATATTAATGGCAATATACTTCTATTTACTTCTACATATATGAAATTTCGTTCCGGCTGCTTATAACTCGAGTTCTGCTGAATGCATTTTCGTAGAACTTAAACTAAGATAATTTTTAAGGGAAGGTTTTAATGTATAACATATCGTTCTACGTAGCTTAGTTATATAATTATTCTGGGAAGTTCTATAATCAGATCAATCCGATTATGAAAGATTAGCCTTTTTAAAAGATTTTGCCGAATGTATTTCGATGGAACCTATACTGTTAAATAATTTTCTAGGGAACGTTTTATTATATAACGTTGCTTAGTTCTAGAATTATAGGGGGAAATTCGAAAATCGGGTGACCATTTTTTTTTAATCAAATATTAGCCTTTTCAATATTTGATTCCGATTATGAAAGATTAGCCTTCTAAAAAAGTTCTACTGAACGGATTTTGATGAGAATTGTATTGTTAGTTAGATGCTATTTCAGAAATGGTGTTCATGTACTATATATTGTCCTACGTTGCTTAGTCCAACAGTTATGTGTGAAGGTTATATAGTCAAGTGAACCCGATTCCGAAATATTAGCCTTTTTGATAGTTTTTACTGGGCGTATTTTTTGCGACTTGCATTGTTAAGTAGATAATTTGTAAGGATTGTTTTAGTATATTTTATATCGTTTTGTTGTTTTAGAATTATGTGGAAAAGTTCAATAATCAGATTCTCAAAGATTAGCCTTTATAAAAACTTCTTCTGAATGGATTTTGTTAGTTAATTTGTTTGCATTGTTATTTCGATAATTTTTAGTGATGGTTTTAGTATATTGCATATAGTTTTATCATTCTTTAGCAAACCCTAACTGTAAATGACCAAATAAAAGAGTTGGTCCTTAACAGCTAAAATTTTGACTGCACATTAGAAAATATAATAGCGCAATCGCGTCATTTTTCAGTAATGTGGAAGGATATTCCACGTAAATATACAGATTGCTTTCAAATACAAGGTCAAATTAAACGATATATTTCGTTTGATTCAGGGTTCATTTGTAGAAACCGACCAGCGCAGCGGGCGCAGCGGGCGTAGCTTGCTAGTTTTCCTATAAATTAATGAAATCCAGTTGTTAAATTATTTTTGTTTTAGAAGTGAAGTTTCCATTTAAATTTATTGTAACAGTACAATGTTTAATTGAATAAAATAAGGTAAATCTAAGAAATTGCTAAGAAATTCCAAACATGCACAGGGCAACGCAAAAAAAATAAAATAATAATAAACAAAAAATAAAAAATAGATAAATAAATAAATATAAATAAATAAAAATCAGCTTTCAGAAACTCTAAAAATTGTTCCGCTATTCATACTATGTATCTTCGGGGTCCATCCTCCCACTTTCAGCCCTCCCACCCAAAGGGGGCACTTTTCTAAATTTTGCCGACACCTCTCATGTGATATATCGTTGGAAAAGTCTGTGAACGCTTAATCATAATATGCAGGGGGGGGGGGGCGGGGTATTTTCTAAATTTTGCACATACCCCTCATGTGATACATCGTTGGAAAGGTCTGTGACCGCTTAATCCTATTATGCATCTCCGGTGTTCATCCCCCCTTTTTCCCCCCCAAGCGCGATTAGCTTTCACCACCAGGGGACGCTGTCCTATATCTGTTCCTACGAGTCGGATCACGACGGGGTATGGCTCATTCGACTCGACATCAATAGAGCTTTCCGATTTTAGTTCGTTTTTTCACCACCAAGGGGCACTTTCCTATCTCTGGTTCTATGGGCTAGATCACGACGGGGTACAGTTCATTCGACTCGACATCTATAGCCTTAACGATTTCAGTGCCCGAGGTTCATACAGAACAGATTGCGCTACCTGGTGGTGGAAGATGGAACTTGAGCGTGCGCAGCACGACTGCTATACGGTGCCGAAGGCAGCGGGGACCCGTGTCGGAAGTTAGTTTGGTTAGAGGCTTATACTATTCGATGTGCAAATTAAGGGATTATCCGGTGCCGAAGGCAGCGGAGAACCAGGTCGGACGTTCGTTCGGTTCGAGGTTTATCTTCTTCGAGGTTTTACAAGATTCGAGGCCCCGATATAAATTAGGGGTCCGCTAGCGGGCGAAGCCAGCTAGTGCTAATAATAAAAGAGCGTGATATCACGTTTGATTTCAAATGCAGCGCTGACACGCTATGTACGTATTGCATTTTTATTCATTTCATCGATAAGTCAGTAATATTTTTTAACGGGGGATAACAAGTATTATAACAAGCCACATTTAGTATGTTGTTATTAGTTTAATTTAAAAATCTACTGGTATTTCTAGTTAACCTTTTAAACAATGACTGAAAGTAAAATGTAATTTTAAATTATTTCTCATGTTTAGATTATTTAAATTATGTTTATTCTGTTTTAAAAAAAAGAAATGATATCTACAAAAACAACTTTTCAAAAGTAAAAAAAAAGCCAAGCGTAAAAAAAAAAAAAAAAAGTTGTGGCTAAAAAATGGTGTGATATCAAATTTCCAAGCTATTATATTACTTTTTTAACTTTTTTCCATTAAATAAGTTATCATATATATAAGTCGAGTGCAGTATATGTTAATAGAAATCGTTTTCTCCTGTACTAAATACATCCTAACGAGTTTCTGAAAATTCAATTTTTTTCAAATTATGCATGATTTCCAAATTATGCATGCTTTCCAAAGCATTCCATTCAGAATGCCATAACAAAACTAAATGAAAACCGCAATTTCAATGATAGAGACATTAAGTCTGGAACAGGAAGGAATGATTCAATAATAGACAAATTTATAAAGTTCAATATAAAAAAAAGGTTAAGGGCCGATTTTAAACATTTTTGCACCAAAAAATTTGTTTTAAGACTAGGAAAAGAACGGACCAGGTTACTTGTCACTCGGACGCCTAGAAGGGTTAAACTCGCTCCATCGCTCAAGTTTTTCAGTCAGTAGCTGACCGCAATTTTAATATTCTGGGAAGTTCGACAGGAATCTTGTGGTCGCGAGACACTTGTAGTATTACCTTCCTCGGTTGTCCCAACGTCCGAAATTCGAAAAAGAATATGAACAGTTCCCGATTCGTTAAAAGCAAAAGGGTGGTGTTTTACCGCATTTTCAGAAGAAAAGGCAAAATACGATAACTGTAAATTTGACTATCTCGTTTACGGGGAAGAGATTTGTCCGAATTGTTGCGATTTAAACGCCACTTCCAAAGGTATTGTTATTTTAAAAGTAGGCAACACTTTTCGGCAATTAAAAATCTCTTTTAAAATCGGTAGATTTTTTTCTGTAAGTAACGAATTGTATGTAAACAGGGAATTTTGTAATCGATTTTTGACTCATTTCCTAATAGGAGATAATTCTAAAACTGATGTTCAAAGGTGTGTTTCCGATGATAATACGACATTTCCATACCGTTTGCAAGTTATTGAGTTTTAAAATCAATCAGTAACATTTCAGGACACCCGGTATATATTAAATTTAGTGCATGAGAAATAAAGCGTATATAAGAAACGAGGTCATAGATTAATTCTTTCTTTACGGCACTTTTAAGACCCAAAAATCGCCGCGGAACACGAAAAAACTCTAGAAATGGCATAAAAAGTAAAATACTTTACCATGCTAAGTTTTATGTGTTTTGTACGTTAATTTTAATGTTTGTGATGAATATGCCTTTAAATATAAGTTTTGTATTTAAATTTTGTAAAATTGACATATTGAGATTACTCAAATATTGAAATTATATTTTTTTAATTTTAGAAAAAAAACTTTAAGTGCAAATTTTGTAAAATATCATTACATATAAATAATATTTAATTATTTATAACTTTCAGGATCAAAAGACTAATGAGGTCCATCACTTACTATAGTCTATTCAACATTAAGGTAGGCGAAAATAAAATAAAACCACGTACTTATTGGCAGCATTTATGATGCGTTGGTTATAATCAACGCCAGCCATCCATCGATCGTTATCAGCGTTGCGATCTTTGCTTTATTATAAAAGAAAGTATGATTTAATTCTTTTATTTTGATCTGTATTAGTTTATGATATCTAAAATAAATAAAAAACGAGATGATATTTTATAAAAGTAATGTGTATATTTTTACATATTCTACTGATACAATCCCTCGCGTAGGCAATCGGCCGTCATAAAGTCAACCAACCATCTAGTAATACAACAAGAGGGACAGAAACAAAGGGGATGCGGCAGGTGCGATGCAACTGAGTCCGTCACTTATAGAGACTAAAACATTCAATTTTTTCTATCCTTTGTAAAAAAAAAATCGTCTCGGTAACAGCACCTAAAAATAATGAAAATAAATGTCCTTTTCTTATCTTGAAAGAAAAAAAGGTCTTGCTTCTAGTTCCCTTAAACTGACGTAGACGGTGTACATTTCTGTGTTGTTACACTTTTATTTCTATTTCGGTCTCGAAAGCCGAGAGGCATCGAAATTCTCGAATATTACTGCGATACTTCAATGTAGCAAGTACCTACATCAGATCATATTACTAATAAAAAGATTTCCGCAGAATTTAGTGGTGTGAGTTGAATTAAAATTTCCTTTGGATTGATAATCATGCGTTATTACCACACATTATTCTTTAATGAATCTTATATCGTCCCTTCTTCAATTTCCGGAAAGCAACACGACTTTTTTTTTTTTTCATCAATTTTAAGTTAAGGGACGATGCAGAGTGCAAATTGAATTTTTTTCTAAAACACGTATCTTCGAGATAAAAAAAAAAAAAAGGAGGACTTTTTTTAATGCAAATGTTAATACCTATTTATTCGACTATCACTTCTAATGCTCATATGAAAAAATCTTTAAAAAAAAAAAAAATTGAATGTAACAGCGTGCTTTGAGGTCAAATAAAATAAATATTATTAAGAATTATATATATATATATATATATATATACATATATATATTTAAACATTATAAATGTCTTCTCAATGATAGCATATAACACCTACTTTTGACAATATCACGTCTAATGCCCACATCAAGGAATCTCTAAGAAAAAACTTTTTTGTTAGTTGAAACTTGGGGTAAAATAAAATAAATAAGATAAAAAATTATGATTTTCTTTTTTTCAGTGGTGTTATATATCTTATAATGGGCAAAAATTAGGATACAAACGAATTGGTTTTCGATATTTTCAAACAATATTTTTTTTTTCTTTACATCTTTACAATGAAAAGATTTAAAATAATTTTTATCTTTTTAAAATAAAGATATGTATGAATAAAATTCATCACATTTACATGTAATATTTCTCTTTGCCGTTTGGAATCAAACACTATTATAGTTCATTCAAAAGTAACAGGGAACTTAAATAAACGTAAGGTTTGACAATTTATGCCATGAAGTTTCTGTCGGGCGCTGTTTTTGCCTATTTGGAAATTTTATGAAAATACATAATTATTTGCCGGTCCCTTATCCCCCTCCCTCCCACACACACGCTCACAAAGGCAAATATTTAATTTTTTAGTTCAATTAATCAGATTACAATTATAGTTACATTAATTACACAAATTAAATACATATTTCGAGGGGGGTTTTAATAAACTTTTTCATATAAACTCCATCAATATCTTTTATTGCAGTTTCAGGATTAAATTCGTTTTTACAGAGAGATGGTCTAGAAAATCTTTCATTGACGGTAACCATTTCGGACGCTTTTATCGATTTATTTTTCTATACAAAATGAGAAAAATTACCTAAACTTTCAAAGGTCTGGGAGAAAAAATTGCACATCTGTACTTCTCTTAAAAAATAGTTAATGGATCAGTATAAGAACAACAGTAGCAACAAAAAAAAATTGAACTTCCATGCATTAAAGGGAGTAAGGAGGGTTAGAACTGCTTATTTTTCTAAATTTTACTTCTCAACATATTAACCCTTTCAGGGGCAAGCAATTGTGTTCTGTAACTTTGAATTCCCACCGGAATTTAGGAAAGAATTTAATTCAAAATAAGAATAAGCAATTTTTCAACCTTTTCTGGTCAAAGTTAAAAAAGTAAAATTTAATTAAGAGTTTGTTTTTTCAATCGGATTAAAATTAGGTGGTATATAATATATACCACCGCCCCTCAAAGGGTTAAAAAGGTTCGTGGCAACTATTGCCAATTTCTAACGTCATAATTTCGATAAAAAATTTTATAAATAATAACTATAAATTATAGAAGAAACGCAATAACACATTTTTAAATTTTAAAAGTACATTTTTGGTCCTTGATGCATGAAATACATTTCCAGAGAAAAAGTTGCTCTCACTCAAATATCAAGGATTTTAAATAAATCATCCTTTAAACTGGAATTTTATTTTTAAAAAGATGATAATAACTGGTAACTTTCAAAAGAGCGCCAATAAAAAGCGCCGCGTTGGACAACCCTGATGTAGATAATTGAACCAAATTTTTTGTATACGTTTTTGACTATAGCCTACAGGCTCCAGTTGAATTTGGGGATATTGCGCATGGAGTAGGCGCTGTGACAGCCATTTAAAAATTTCAATTTCAAAAAGAATAGAAATCTTGAAAAAAATTTGCGTTAAATGTTCGGCCTTGATCCAAGGATTCCAGAGGATGTTTGGTTTTGCCTCTATCTTAAAATATGGCTCAGATATAGCATTTGAAATTTTTGAGTGGCTGACATTTTGAAACAATACAGCAGGATGCCTCCATAAACGTGTTTAATTTAGGAGTTTCAGTGAACATGGTTTCGCAAAATTTCCTTTCATTGCTCTAACCATCCTTTCAACACTTACATGCTTAATACTATATATTTATATTCGCCAACGTCAAAATTCTCGCCAAGCTTGGTGACAAAAATACGTTGCCATATATGAAGCCAACTTGGATATGTCTGCCTAATTTGGTGATATTTTTATTCAAATTCAATATTGACGGGAATGACTCTTCAGTAATCGGTTCCCGCATTTTAGCTTCGTATATTTTCAGTAGAATTCGCTAAAATCTCAAAACCAAGCAATAGAGAGGCTCTCTTCCTGCCGGTACAGGGCAAAAGGACTTTTCATAGTTTAGTATAATACATTGGAAGCTCGATTCTATGTCACCTGACGATTCACAAGCATCTGACGTACAACAGAATGACGAAAAATATTTATTTTTTTGGCGGTGTGAAGCGAAATTTTGAAGCATTAACATATATGAGACAGAAGAAAGTTTTGGGATTGGCATATCCGACTAGTTTACAAATAATTACAAGCATGAAAAAAAAAAAAAAAAAAGGCATTGGTTTTTAAAAAGAATTACTATTGCAACACCCTATTCTAGTAAAAGTCTACTACGCCAGATTTTCGCTTTTTTTTTCTTTTTTTAAGTCAATCTCCTCCTTTTTCCAAATTTTACTCTCCGCAATACAAAGTTTGATTAAGATATAGTTTAAAAAAAGCAATAAAATTTAGGATTCCTCAACCCTCCCCCCCCCCCCCTCCTTCTAATTATTTTCTCACTTTTCTTCGACAGAAACACTTTCCAAAGCATTCCATTCAGAATGCCATAACAAAACTAAATGAAAACCGCAATTTCAATGATAGAGACATTATGTCTGGAACAGGAAGGAATGATTCAATAATAGACAAATTTATAAAGTTCAATATAAAAAAAAAGTTAAGGGCCGATTTTAAACATTTTTACACCAAAAAAATTGTTTTAAGACTAGGAAAAGAAAGGACCAGGTTACTTGTCACTCGGACGCCTAGAAGGGTTAAACTCGCTCCATCGCTCAAGTTTTTCAGTCAGTAGCTGACCGCAATTTTAATATTCTGGGAAGTTCGACAGGAATCTTGTGGTCGCGAGACACTTGTAGTATTACCTTCCTCGGTTGTCCCAACGTCCGAAATTCGAAAAAGAATATGAACAGTTCCCGATTCGTTAAAAGCAAAAGGGTGGTGTTTTACCGCATTTTCAGAAGAAAAGGCAAAATACGATAACTGTAAATTTGACTATCTCGTTTACGGGGAAGAGATTTGTCCGAATTGTTGAGATTTAAACGCCACTTCCAAAGGTATTGTTATTTTAAAAGTAGGCAACACTTTTCGGCAATTAAAAATCTCTTTTAAAATCGGTAGGTTTTTTTCTGTAAGTAACGAATTGTATGTAAACAGGGAATTTTGTAATCGATTTTTGACTCATTTTCTAATAGGAGATAATTCTAAAACTGATGTTCAAAGGTGTGTTTCCGATGATAATACGACATTTCCATACCGTTTGCAAGTTATTGAGTTTTAAAATCAATCAGTAACATTTCAGGACACCCGGTATATATTAAATTTAGTGCATGAGAAATAAAGCGTATATAAGAAACGAGGTCATACATTAATTCTTTCTTTACGGTACTTTTAGGACCCAAAAATCGCCCCGGAACACGAAAAAACTCTAGAAATGGCATAAAAAGTTTGTGAAATTTCAAAAACGGCTATATTAATATCGAATAAACTTTAGTGAAAAGAGAACAATTCTTATAATATTGTGGCTAAGAGATTCAAACCGGATTCATTTCACTAATGCAAAAAAATCGCCGCGAAAATGTACAAAAGAAAAAAAAAAGGTACAAATCTCATTAAAAAAAATTCTAAAAATACAAAAGTAGAGGACAAAATTTACTACAGTGGACTAAAACAAATATAACAGGAATTCTTTCACGAATTCAAAAATCGACACGAAATGCGAAAAACACTAAAAATTGTATTGAAAATTACGGAAGACAAAATGAGTTTGAAATCGAATTTCAAAATCCCTTGAAAAATTGCACAAGGTAAAATTTATTATATTGGGCTAAAATATTAAAGCAGGATTTTCTTTTACGTTTGGTAGAAATTCGCCACGAAACACGAAAAATCTTCTGAAAAAAATTCACGAAAAACTCAGAGATCGCTGTACGAATTCCGAATAAACTTAATTGAAAAGAGAACAAAATTTACTACATCGGGCTGAAAATTTAAAAGCGGATTTCTTTCTATTAATGTGGAAAAATCAACGCAAACTTAAAATAAAAACCCCGCAGATAACAAAAATTAAAAATCTCAAATGACAAATTTCGACAGAGACTAACTCATTGTAAACGAAATTCTTTCAGGAATGGCAAAAAATCAACGTTTTAAAACGTTGAAAATCGCATTTAAAATCGAAAAAACTTAAAAAAAAAAAAAACCACTAAAGTTGCGGAACACAAAATTTGCTATATTAGGCTAAATATTTAAACGGATTTATCATTAAACGGAGAAATGAATTTAGAAATCCCAAAAAGGGAGTTTAAATAATATTTTTATTTTGCTTTCCTTTGCCATATTAAAACAAGCAAACAAAAAACACAATTTATTCGACACAATTTCTGGTTATAAAAATTATTTAGTGATTTCGCCCCACCAGTGGTAGCGAGGTTTTGCTCTGAAAACTGGTAGATGGGAGGTTTTGGGTTCAAACCCCTGTCGCGCTCGTCGACCAAATCGTTCGGGATTTTCCATGGTTTTCTTCGAATCTTGCGTTATTACTTGTTAGGATCCATTATAAAGATCCCCCCCCCCCGGAGGGCACTCCCCCTAGGGCCTATATCCCTCGAGTAGAGAGATAATCGGCCGTTATAAAATCAACCAACCAAATTTGATTCCTCAACCTAACATCAAACGCTATATGTAAAGTTTAGTGCTGCCATCTATTGATATTAAGAGCTATTCATTTCCAAGACATTTAGAAAATAACTTTTTTTAAATTATGTCCAGTCCATAGTTAGTTTTAATTCAGTTGTTATTTGAATTTACTTTTAATACCTTTAAGTTCATCTATAGTAATAATTAAAATCATATTTTCGAGTTATTGGAGGAAAGAATGTTATGCATATAGCATAAAAAAATGATAAATAAAACATATCGTAATGTATTTGAGTTTACATAATAGATGGCAGCACCATAACGATAATACAGACAGGTTCACAGAGATTTTCTAATAAGAAGCATGTACAAGGATCTCGTATGCCTCAAATCAGTATTTTTACGTAATAGGATCTTTAAATAATGGAATATTTTATGGAGTTATTAAGATTTGGATTTCAAAACTAGGTTCCCATGCTCCTGTTTAAAAAAATCTGCTAACTTTCCGTTATTGTTCCTTTATAACCTAAAAGCCAATGTAAATTGCTAATAAGCATCATTAAATTATTTGAAACTAATTAAGAAATAAAGGAAGTTTTTATATAAAAAGTAAAATTTCTACTGATGAAAGGCTATTTTGATTCTTCTATTTTCTAAGAGAGCAGCACTAAACATAATGTAAAGCATGTAATTTGTAAGTGATTGGATATATGAAAGTAATATATCTAATCCTGCTAGAAAATAATATTTATGACTAGAAACTTTCCCAAATAAATATTTTGAAAAAAGGACTACGAATTTTTTTGTAGTTTCGACAAGGATAATGATATTTCACTGGTCTTTTTATACGACTTGCCTTATATAGTTGAATATCAAATTATGAATAATTTTTTTGTTACTCGTGCGAGTGCATTTAAAAGAAATTTACAGGAAAATCGTCGTAGCTAAACTCATATTCAATATATATATATATATATTCCAATATATATATATATATACTATATATATATATATATATATATATATACTATATATATATATATATATATATATATATATATATATTCCAATACATATTCCAATTCCCGTATGTTCGGGTCCACTTAAAAGTGACTTAAGCGGAAAGTGAGTTAACGTAAGTGACTTAAGCGGTATTTATTTTAAATGTAAAATAAAATCCCAAATGTTTATATAATAAGTATACCTATAATTAAATTACATTATAAATTACATAAATGAGTAAAATTAGAATTCATAAGATGGGTGACAAATGAAAGTATATTAACTGGGTATGTTACGTACTATTTAATTGTACAATTCAATACGTATCTATTTGTTACTTGCTTAAAAAATAAAACATCTGTTTTTATTTCATGGCAGTTTTCTGAAATATTCGCTATTTGTAGTGTCTTTCAAAGACGAACTGCAACACCTTAGTTCAGCTCTGTATTCAATGGCTGTTTTCTTTGTAACAATCAATTTGGGAGGATCTTTTTCAGAACTGCTGTCGGATTCTACCGCTGGCACGTTCTTTGCTTCCAAAACATCAGCTGGAATTTAAGTTATTTGTCTGTTCAGAGAATTTGCAGACATGACAGAAATCTTTGTAAAGAAAAATGCTGTCATTTGGAACGTTATTAAACTGAAATTTACAGTTCTGCACAACAAAACTAAGTGTTTAAGATAGGTGATTTTTTTAATATTTTTAATAAAAACTAAGTGTTTTTTGGAGATAAACTTGACAAAGAAATAGGACCGAGTTTGTCTGTTCCATTCTTAACCCCCTTAGCGACGAGCGTCCTTTACAGAATTTTTAATCTTTTACCACCGGTTTTTCAAATCAGAAATTTACACCTAATTGAATCGCAAAAATGCTAAGATTTTATGAGGCAAATCTTACAATAAAAAGTAACTGGTGGGAATAATCGAGGATTCTGAGCATCTTATGCGTCACGTATACGTGTCGCTCGTCCCCAAGGGTGTTAAAAGTAGCATCTTAAGCGGAGTAGTTAAACAAATAGTGATGCAATTAGCGGAGTAAGTACAATAATTGAAAAGTCGTATAAGAATGGTCAGAACTTCTGAACCATGACCTAATTTGCGGCATGGCGTTTTACCCAGGTGACTTACTAAAGGGGTTTGACTGTATATGTTTCCAAAAGTTGTTATCTAATTAGTGACATTCTATAAATGCAGAAGTTAGGTGGCAACTTTTTTGGAAAACATTGTTTCCTTCATGGTGTTATAAAAGAGATCTGTGAGTGTCGTTGGATTCCCCTATAAACGCGGGGCTCACATGAATAGCAGCTGCCGCATTTCCTCACATCTCTCCTTCCTTCGCTTGCAATTACAGTTTATTCGGTATCTCCATTCCCATATACGAATTATTTTGCAAAATAAATAAATGAGCATAAAATAGATACTTTTAAAAAGTAATAATGTAAATAAATAATCAACATAAAATAAATAATTAAGTAAGCATAAAATAAATACTTCTCATTCTTAAAAACTCATTCTTAAATAACTATGCAAGTTTAAAAGAAATACCAAAATGGCTACACGCACTTAATAGAACTAACATCTTGCTAAATATTATTTACTCTGAAAAATAAAATTAGATTTCACACACTGATAGCTAAAAATGGGTGCGACTCAAACGTGAAAGGTTCCATTCTCCCATTGGTTGACAAAAAAACCGGCTTGCATTGTAGCTAACATAACATCGTTTTGTGCTGCTGCCCTCTGTGGACAGGATAATAAAACACAATTATGCCTTAATACTTCGTACTAAAAAAATAAACTGTGTAAATAAACTTGTAAATTAAACTGTCTTTTACAAAATAAATTTTGGGATAATAAATTTATTATACAAATAACTAAATACATTTAATGTATACATAAAATATATTTAATTTCCATTAAATACATTTTATGTAAATTAAAATGTATTTAATGGGATCTTTTTAATTAATTGATATTTGATTATTAGAAATACTAATTATGTACGAGAATTGTTTTAACAAATTGTGTAACATTAATTTGTAAAATTTAATACATATTTCTTTGTATTTCTTATATTATAATTTATTATTATTATAATTTTTGTAAATAATTTAAATTAAATATTTATAAAAATAATATTTCCCATAGTGATATTTTTATTCTAGGTCATGAAATCATGACATGGTAAATTATAATAATAATAATAAAATTAATTAAAAAAGAAGAAAAATTAAAGAGAGATGTTATTATATTCGATTAGTTTATAAAGTGACACCTAAAATAAATTATATTTTGTTTAATGCATTTTTACTTATTAAATATCAATTAAAATTTTTATTAAGAAAATATAGATTTTATACAGGGCCCCTAGATCAAACTTTTGTTGTTTCTTTCCAGTATGACAGTATAGTAATATACAAAGATTAATCAATTAATGTTTCTTATAATCAGTATAATATTGGTGTATTATTGCTGTAGTTTTAACATTTTCTTACTCTTAAATCTGACATTTTTTTTTTCGGAAAAGGGAAAACATATACAATACACATATGCATGTATGATATACGTATGAATATATATATATATATATATATATATATATATATATATATATATATATATATATATATATATAATTATATGAATATATATATTTATATACGTACGTATATTTATATTTACATATATTTATATATATGTATATAAATATATGTAATATATAATTATATGAATATATACATGTCTGCATAATTTTTATATATGTATGTCTGTGTTTCTAACATAGTCGAAGATTTTATATGATTTAGATATTATTTGCTACTCCAGTTTTCAAACATTTATTGAGATCACAATGATATTTTATTATATTATTGATGTAGGCATATACAATAAATGAAAAAAAAAGTCAATACTTCTGGATTCTAATAAGAACCAAGAAGCATACGTTTCCTTTATGTATTTTTAATAACAGATAATATTTATAAAAAAAGTTTAGTTTAATCCTAAACATACGTACATGCAATGTTTGGGCTTCTACAAAGTGTATCATCCAAAACTAAAATTCATTGTTTGAGTTACATTTAAAAAAATCCCAAGTTTTTCTTTAAGATATATTGGCCTATTTTCTAAAATGTCTTATTAATTATTTACTGAAAATGGAAGAGAATGTATTACAAACCACTGAGTGAAAATATTAACTATATACATTTAAATAATAATATTTATTAATATTAATTATATATTTAAGTAATAATAAATATTCATTATATATGTATATACCCACACACACATATTTAAATAAACTATTAAATATTATTAATTATATATATTTAAGTATAATACTAATTACTAACATTAACTATATGTATTTAAATATGCTATTAATTAAGATTTATTATATATTTACATAATAGTTTTAAAAAAATTATACTGATCTTTAAGTCAAGTAAATAATCTTTATTAATTAATTCCGTAAAGATCAAAACAAAACTCTAAAAATGGATTTTTTTTTTTTTTAATCAGAGAGGACAAAACTTAAAACCTTCAGTTTACAAGTCCGGTGCTTTAACCACCGCGCTATATCGTTCACAGGCAGAATGTGCTTTAAGCAAAGTTGTACGAAAATATAAAAATCAAGTGACTTCGGTTTTTTTGTCAACCAATGGGAGAATGGAACCTTTCACGTTTGAGTTGCACCCCTAAAAATAACCAAACATTTCCAATATGTTAACCTCACGTATTGGACCTAATATCTTGCAAAAAAAAAAAAAAAAAAAAAAGCATTTAACTATATTGTTAAAAGTTCTCTACCTAGCAAGGAGAAAAAAAAAACCCAGTAAATCTCCAATATGGCAACGCACTTATTGGAACAATATTATATTTAAAGTTCTCTCACTAGAAAAGGAAAAAAAAAAAAAAAAAAAAAATTAGAATTTACTATTTAATTTTTTTTAAATAATAAAAGATATTTAACCAAAATATTCCCACTCAGCTCTCACATAAAGGAATTCAGTCTTTAGCCAAATATATCAGTAATCAAAATGTAAGTGATTTAACAGATAGAATGTGCAAACATATAAACCCCAATGAAAGCAAAATTTATATTCGTAAAATTGACTTAACTAAATAAAAGGGATAGCCATATTCTACTGCATGTTGAAGAATAAGTTTTAAATTTTGAGTTTTAAAATTATTAGAACAAAGATTGTTTATTCTATGTGCAAAATTTAGTAAAATATTTACAAATACTGATTTATGTATACAAGACTTATAATTAGTAAATAAGTTAACTTTAAATGTGAAATCATTTCTTTTGTCATAAATGTCAAACAAAATTTTATAATCTTTAAGAATTATCTTAAGATCAAGAAAATTAATTTCATTATTTACCATAAGGTTGAAACTATAATTTAAATTTTTATAATATTTTATTGGTAGTAAATAATTTGAATTACAGTAATCCCTTAACATTCGCGGTTTTAACATTCGCGAGTTTTGATTATTCGCGAACATGAAAAAGCGGAAAAACTTAACATTCGCGAGAATCTGATTTGATTATTCGCGATTTTTTTAAACTGTATCTTTCTTTTTCAGACATTACAATGGTTAACGATTGTTTCTCCTGTGTTTTCTGAGTATGTAAATTAATTTTCAGTTGTCAACTGAAAAAGGAGCGAGTGTTGTAGGAAAGCAATATAATAACAACAGCAGGATAGTGATTGCAATGGTGATATTAGAAGTGGTAAGGTAACGGCATCTTTAATCTATTAATTTAATATGTACTTGTACATGTTCTCGTAGGGTTGAAGCTGCAATTAGAAAATAAAAGTATCTCTGAAGCATTTAGCTGTATTTAAATATCGTATTTTAATATTGTATCCCATACTGGCCTACTAATACACTATCATCTCTTTGCGAATAGAGCGAATCGAAATTACTTTATAAAAAAAAACTATGCCTTTTTAGCTGTAATTATTTCTCCAGTCACTTAATTTGAATTATCTTCATTAAATAAATTTAATATTTATGAACATGTCTGTACATTCCCCTTCTACATATATGTTACGCATAAAGTATTGTTGAATAAATATTTTATTTTGTTCTTTGAAGTTCTGTGCCATGCTAATAAAAATTTTATAGAACGTAACTCCTTTGTTAGTGCAGAGTGATAGACTCAACATTCGCGGATTTGACATTCGCGAGGTTTTCCTGGAACGTAACCCTCGCGAATGTTAAGGGATTACTGTATTATTAAAATAGAAGACAATTATATCATCTATATAACGGTACATTTTACAATTAGCAATATGTGAATTACGTTCATAATAATATAAATATAATTCTGCAAGAATTGAAGAAACAATGCCACCCTGTGGTAATCCACAGCATTGAATATATATAGTCTCATTAAAAACAAGATAATTATGATGTAGAATAAATCTAGTTAAAGTTTTAAAGTAATTTAAAGAAATGTTATTTTTTAATTTTATGGAATCCTTGTATTCTTTGTATAATAAATTGACAATCCTGAACATATCCTTGATATCAATATTATTAAATAAGTCATTAAAGTCAAACGTCTTCATGTAAGTTATGTTATTTAAATTTTTTATATTATTGACAAGTTGAAAACTATTTTTTATGCTAAACAAATTATGTTTTAGTTTTGTTTGTAAGTTCAAACAATTTAGTGAGAATAGTTAATAGAAATTTACTTGCATTATTATTATACGTATTACAGCCTATAGTTACAGTTCTAAATTTTATAGGAGTTTTATGAAATTTAGGTATAACAACAATATATGGATAATTAAAGTTGTAATTTTTAATTTTTAGCAATTTATAATATTGAAATATATGTCGATTATTAATAATTGTATTAAGATTAGTTTTTTTAAATTTAAACTTGTATTTATTGCATTAGATATTAGCTGTGAATAATATTTTTTGCAGATGAAAGCATAGTTGTTTGGTGATTTATCAACATAAGTAATAATAAATTTGTTTTGTAAATTCTTTATTTCACTATTTAGTTGTTTAACATTAAAATTAAAATTTTCTATATTTCTGAAAAGTTCAACATTTAAACATTTAAATTACTTAATACATTTAATTTCCATTCTTTAAAAAATGCAATGGGTTTATTATAATCTATTGAAATTTTATATATAAAAAGGGTCAAGATCCAGAGTAAATTGTTTTAATATAGAAAAAAATATTATAACATGATGGTGTTCGAAAGTTAGTCCCATTAGTCATGAAATATATATATATATATATATATATATGGATATATATATATATATATATATATATATACATATATATATATATATATATATATATATATAAATCAACATTTGAACGGAGGGTGGTTTTGGGGTCTGGGGGTCATGATCGGTGAAAATATATCGAAATTTTCGGGAATTGCTTTCCTCCGAACGGCTGCAATAGCTTATAAAAGCTTTATACTTTTTGTATTGAAAACTACCTAAAAAAAGACAGTGTATGAAATTGATTTCTATCATGTGTTACTATTAACAACATGTTCATGCATAGCATAGAACTGGTTTTAAAAATTGATTAAATGAATGAAATATGCTGCTAATATAAGATATTGCGCTTAATGTAAATTAAAGAAAGAAACAATACAAATTTATTCAACTCACACCGGAAATTGTTTTAAATATTTGTTGAATTATTTAAATGCCCTTCGAGCTTCAAATTACTTAAAAAGTTCAGTTCATTCTTTAACGGGTGACCGCCTTTACAGGCAGCTAGTCCTCGTTAACATTACACAATAATATGCAATGCATCATACTCCCCTGTAGCAAGTTTCACAGAATAACACTAGCATCTACACCACGCCCCTCACAATGAGCATTCTCAGATCTAGGAAAATTAAAGTCCATTTAGGGAATATTCAAAAGACAGACAATACTTTTCCAAAATCTAAGGAAAAGGGGAATTTTTGTTAGTCTTTTGTGTTTTTCTGAGAATGAACGTGAGAAAATGTTAAATGTGACGTGTGTCATAAATGAACATGGGAGAAAGAAGTAAAAGGATGGGAGGAATTGTCTTCAAGCAACTCTTGGGAGGGGGGGAGTTTCCGAAATAGTAATCTCGCACCTCCCTTTCGTTTCTCGGAATCCAGTATGGCTAATAAATGATCACCATCTGGACCTACAGTTGTTAATTGCTCCAGCTAAGGGCACTGCATATTTTGTCATCCAGCCTCTTAGAATTAGAATAGAAAAATCATTTGCAGATTTCAGCATCTCGATTGGAATCACTATTCACATGGTCCTTCATTTGGAGGAATAGGGGTGGAGTTTTTATCTGGTTTTTCTTTCTTCCTGGATTATTTTCAAGTAAAACCAAATAAATCACCCATCTGATTTCCTTTTGTTAGAAAACCCCGTATTACGTGTATAAGGGAGAATTTATTATAATTATACCCGTAATGAAGTATAGTGCTATGTATAATGTATATAAAACAGAAGAACGGTAGGTGAAAAGATATGCTAAAAAATTAAACATTTTGATCCTATATTTTTTTTTTTTTTTTTTTTTATAGTTTTTAAGTATTAGTGATAACAATAGCGAGTATTTCTCCCAAATTATCAAATTGGTATTTTATTCCATTTTTTCCCCTTATTCAAGGATTTTTATTGTTATTATTATTATAGTTAAATTCTTATCGCAAATAATTTTAAAAGAGGTTTACAGCAAACTATCTAAGAATAATAAAAGATGATGTCTTATAAGAACGTGTAAAATTTGTTTAAAGGATATCCATGCTTTTTAATATAGTTTGCTGACTTTTTTTTTTTTTTTTAATCAGAAATTACTCTTTAGTGAACAATAAATTTCCCAAAAAATCAAGCGATCAGTATTAATTTAGAGTTATATGCCAGATACCTATTAATATTAGTGATGGGCCGATTCGAGATCTTTTAAGAATCGATACCTTAGTTTTCGAAAACTTTTCAGAATCGAAACCAACATTCGAATACTTTGTATTCAAATGTTCTAGAACTGAAAGCTACTCCAGACTTTGTTCAAACTTGATGAGGGGAACATTCAAATGTTTGTTCTACGTAAAATCACCTCTCTCTCTCTCTCTCTCTCTCTCTCGCTCTTTTTTTTTTTTTTTTTTTTTTTTTCACGTCACAGCTGTTTTCATGTTGTTTTTGCGTTCAGGTAAAAATTGAGAGATAGTCATATTACTTTTTTTTTGCTTAATTTTTCAATGGTGAAACTTTCCTTAGAAAATTAAATGGTAACACTTTAATGAATAATCTACCCACAACTTTTTGAATAATCTAGAACAGGAAGCAATTTTTGTTGATTAAATCAAGAAAAACTTTCTTTTTTCAAACTGTAATATTTTACTCTCCAGCATGCGAAATTGTTTGTTTTATTGTTGTTTTTATTTTAAATGTTATATTTCAGTAATAATAAAAAAAGTATATGTGTCCAAATGGGTGCCATATAGGGTTCAAATGGGTGCTATTGAGCAACACTGTTTCCGAACTTCCTTATTTAATGGCGAAAATTCTGCGATTGAATAATGCAACGATTACTATTCAGTAATAATGGTACCAGAAATTGAAGGATTGTGGGAGCCATGCAATAAACCTTGTTATTCAATGCTTAATACCCTTTATACTTGATAATATTAAGTAGGGATATTTTAGAAAAGTCAGTATAGGTGTAAGCAGAATTTCGTTCTTTTTTGGGGTGGCGGTGCTACCTAGTTTGTACATTATTTTATCATAAGTGCCGGCAAAGGTGCAGAGATATGGAAATTTAATTACATTTTCTGTATCTGATTATTTAAAAATAAAAAAAGAGAAAATTATTCTGATTATTTTAGTCGAAATTTTTTTTCGATCTGCGATTAAATAATGCGACGATTATTATTCAGTAATAATGTTACCATAAATTGAAGGATTGTGGAAACCCTGTAATAAACTTTGTTATTTAATGCTTAATACCGTTTATACTTGATAATAGTAAGTACGGATTTTTAACTTTGTTTTCCTTTAAACGTTCATACGTTTCAAATTTATCTTACACGGAAATTCAGGACGGAATGAGAGAGAGAAAAAGAAACTGTTTTATTTCTTTATTTTGAAAAATGTTGGTACAGATTTATTGTTGAATACTTAGTATTTCCTAATTGGTAAATTTATGTATTACTATTGTTGATGTGTAAAAAATTGTCTTGCACGATGAGTTCTGACAAAAAAATCGTAATTCAGATATTTTCATGTTTTTTTTTTTTTGTTCTTGTTTTTTTTTTTTTTTTTTTTTGTGCTAGCTGGCACGCACTGCATTGCCCGGGCCGATACTAACCTTAAATTTACCTAAAATCAAAGATTAATTATTAGATATTTTTTAACGAAACATCATTTACTAAAACATCATTTACTAAATCGGGGTAAAAGATTGAAACTGGATTCATTTTACTAATGTGGAGAAATCGCGGAGAATTTCGATAGAAAACGCTTAAAAAATTTTTTTTTATTAAGAAATTTTTTTTAAAGCGAAATTAAACAGAAGAAATTTAATAAAAAAAACCAAAAACTATCTTAGATCTGCATAAGTTCAGATATTACAAGTACCTTCCTGCCACATTTTGTTACTTTGCATGGAGCGGTCTGGTTAGAATACAGCACACCAGGCAAGCAGACAAACACAAACTTCTATTTTTATTATTATAGGGTTTTCTTTTTTTTCTTTTTCTTTTTTTTTTTTTTTTTTTTTTTTTTTTTAAGAACATTAGGTTATTTTTCAACGAAGCAGTTATCGTTATTTTTAAAATTAACTTCCTAAATTTTGAAAAAATAAAAAGGATGGAGACCTTCAAGAATAGAATTTTTACAATTTTGTAATAGAAAAGTAACAATATTTATAAGAAAAATGTAATTTTCTGTTTGTTCCAGATATAGAAAAACACCTGTTAGTCACTATATTTTTATTTTTATGTTATTATTATTTTTAATATTATTTTTACATGCTTAAAATGGTGTTTTCTAACATCTAAGTTAATAATTATTAATAATTAACCTATAAAATTTTGCATATAATGTTTATTACAAATTTACGGAATTTTATGTAAGTTTAAATTCATATGCTCTTAAAAAAAAAAAAAAAAATTCTAGCTTAGTTGTACACATTTGAAAAAATAAAACAAAAACAGCGCCGATCATCCATCCTACTAGCCTCAAGATTCCGGAGAAATGTTTTAAACTGCGCCCAGTAGTCTCGTATTTGAATACTAGCATTCATTGGCGCAGCTTACGAAAACATAGAAAACTCAAGCTATAAGAACTGAATACAATCGAAAATCGCAGTTTTCGTTGTCGTCACTGACACAAATGCCAAGTGGCTTGTATTCGAATATTCCCGTCCGAATTGAGTTCATTTGAGAACTTGACTGAATCCAGACCTCAGACATTTTGAATTCGAATACTCCCAACACTAGTGTCGACACTAAATCGATGTTACAGTTCACATTACATAAAATGTCTCTGTTAATTTACATTTTATTAAATAAATTTTTTTATTTCACGATCACGTGTACTTCACAGAGTGCTTTGAAAAAGAAAAATTAATTTTGTAATTAAAAATTAATGTTTGTCTTTTTTTAGTTTTTAAAGCATTCGCGACTATTGCACGGAATTCACGTCATTGGATAATCTGCAACTCCACCTACGGATGATCATTTTTCATTTTATCTGTGGCGCAGAAAGAGGCAGGCAGGTGTGGAAAAATACGCGGGGCCCCCGCTACTACAACTTTTATAAAATTTCATGGAGGAAATATTTTTTCGGAACTATCAAAGGTTAAATCACCTTTTTGTGTAGAATGGGAATGTAAAAAATACACTTCTCAAGACAAAATTTTACAAATTTATTCTGATTTATAATATTCTTAAATCAAAATACATAGTTAAACCTCTCAAGAAAATAATTCCGTCTAAAAATAATATAACGATTCATACATTATTTTTCTGTCTAAATTGTTGTGCCACGGAGGGCACTCCCTCCTGGGGCCTATATCCCTCGAGTAGATAATCGACCATCATAAATCACCCAACTAAATTCTTGTGTAAAAGTAAATCCACGATTCACATGATAAAAATAAGTAATAAAAAACTGTTCTAAAGAGGATTGGTGATATTTCTTGGTTTAAAGGAAAGATAAAAGATAATAACAAAAACTGTTATTTTATGATAAATTACTATTTTAAAGAGCCATAAATGCTGAATGTCGTTTCAATATTTTAAAAATGGAGTGATCAAAATAGAAATAATCAATTCATGTAGCAGGAAATCGATCTAAAAAAAAAAAAAAAGGGCAGTTTGAGAAATACTAATATTGCCATTAAAATGGCCTACACCAGACTTTTTCAACTTTTTTTTTATATCTCGTGACAAACTTGAATGTATTGTTAGACTTTTGTGATACACTTGATTGCACAGTTATTCTTGGGCGGAACACGTTAAATTATAAAGATAAAAAAGTTTAAAAGAAATATATATATTTTTAAATTTATCTATATACAAACACAAACAAACTGCACCGCTATATAATGCTAATAAAACATCTCATTTTATTATAAAATATGTTTTACAATAATAAAATTCATAAAAAACGTACGTATAGATTGACGGAGAAGTCTTCAAATTGTGGGTACAATAGATTAGTGATGGGCCGATTCGAGATCGTTTAAGAATCGATACCTTAGTTTTCGAAAACTTTTCAGAATCCAAATCAGAATCGATTCTTTGTATTCAAATGTAGTAGCACTAAGAACTACTCCAGACTTCATTCAAACTAATAAATGAGGGGTGACTTTTCGTCTGTTTCACTCTTCGAATGTTTATTCTACGTAAAATCGTTTGCCTTTTTTTTTTATGATCACGTGTCAGATTCACATCAGTCTATTAGAAAAGTATAGCTCCTCTTTCAGTAAATCAAATGTTTATTTTTCGTACAAACGCTTCTCTTTTGTTTATGATAACGTTTTATAATGTACAGCTGCAGAACAATTTCTTTTCTTTTTAATGTTTTTGAGTTTTGATATAAATATTACGATTGTCATTTGAGGAAAAAAAAAAGACAAGATTTTTTTGTCAGGATCACTCTATCCCATTGAACTCTACACCACCCCCTCACAGGGTAAGATAATTTTTAATTTTGTTTTCCTGTTAATGTTCATGTGTTTCAAACTTATTTTAAAACTAGTCGGATGTGCCAATCCCAAAACTTTCTTCTGGCTCACACACATTTCGCATACACTAAAAAGAATCAGCACCGATTTATATCAAGGTCTAACTGAATCTGAAGTTTTATTAAATTCCGTGCATTAGTTCTTGAGATAGGAATATTGCTAAAACCGTGTGAATCCTGCAAAATGCAGCATAGCAGCGCCACCTATAGGGATATTTAGACCAAAACCTAATCAACAACTTATGTCAACGTCTAACTGAATCTGAAGTTTCATGAAAATCTGTGCAATAGTGCTTGAGATATAGTTATCGTGATAATAATGAAAAAAGCAGCATAGCCGCGCCACCTGTTGGGCAATTTTACACCAAAACGTAAGCAGCATCTATTTATGTGAAGGTCTAACAGAATCTGAAGTTTGATGAAATTCCGTGGATTAGTTCTCGAGATATAGCTAACATAAATATCGAGAAAAAAGTTGTATAACAGCGCCACCTGTTGGAATATCTACACCACAACGTAAGCAGCATCTATTTATGTGAAGGTCTAACCTAATCTGAAGTTTGATGAAATTCCGTGCATTAGTTCTTGAGATATAGCTATTGCGGAAATCGCAAAAAATACAGCATGGCAACAACACCTATCGGGAAAATTTCACCCAAAACTATTCAGCACCCATTTATATCATGGACTAACTGAATATAAAGTTTTATTAAATTCGTGCATTAGTTCTTGAGATAGTGCGCCCACAAAATTTTTGTCACATACATACAGACAGACAGACAGACATTTTCTAAAAATAATAAAATCGTTTTCAGGACCTTCTAAAACGTATAAATCCGTCGAAAACCGGAATGAATCCAATATTTTGTTCTTGTAAAGATAGATGAAAGTAAAAAAGAATTCAGGGTGGCAAAGCCCTTTGACGGAAAAAAGAACTGCTTCAATTTCCTTTTTAAAAACATGTTGGCAAAAAAAACTTATTTATATTTAGTATTTCTTAATTGACAAATTCTTGTATTGCTTTTTATGTTGATAAGTTTAAAAATTGTCTTGCATGATAACTCTGACAAAAAAAAAATCTTAGTTTAGACTATTTCCTGTTTATATTCTGCAATTTTAAAAGCACACTAGACTGTGGGCCATTGCCACACGTGTTCCAAAATCGTGCCTATCCCAAGATATAATTCTGCCGACGTACATGTCTCTTAGTATTGCAAGTTATACCTTATTATTTTCTAAGATTTAGAAGGCGAAGAACCGGCCCTCCCCTGCATACGCCCGTAAAAGTAAGCAATTTGTCTTTAATTAGCGAAATCAAGAATTTTTTTTCTTTTTACGAACGTACAATTTTATTTTCCACTATGAGTAATTATTTTAATCGTAAAGTTTTTAAAAATTTAATTAAAAAAAATTATATTTACGATTCTTAAATACAAATTCACAGAATGTTATTCATTATAATCGTTTTCTTAAATTAAAATCCATGTGATTGATTTAACTAAAAATATAAATGTAAATTAGTTGAATTGGTTGTACGCTTGAAAAAATAAAACTGAATTTCAAAACTAAAATAGCGCTGATCATCCTGCTAACCGCAAAAGTCTCAAACAGCGCCGAGTAGGCTAGTATTTGAATACTAGCATTCGCTGGCGCATCTTATGAAATCATAGAAAACTCCAGCTATGAGAACTGAATACTGAATACAGTCGAAAACCGCAGTTTTCATCGCCGACACAGATGCCAGGTGACTTGTATTCGAATGCTCCTGTCTGAAATCGAGAACACTTGAGAACTTGGCTGAATCGAGAACACAGACATTTTGTATTCGAATACTCCCATCACTATATTAAAACTAGTTTTTTGTAACATGTATTGGAACCGCACTTCATCGCTAAGCCAGGTTCTAAATAAAGTTTTAGTTCTTTTGACAAAATCACTATTATGACATTTTCAGTTAATATATTTTACATATTTTAAATGTAATTAAGGCTAGATATCGAATGTAATATAAAATTGAAATACGCAATATACGTCCCCCTCTTTTCCAGTGTTTTCTTCCTTGGTTTTGATGGTTTAAATCATTTTCGAAAATTTAAATGAGCTTTTGATACTTTTCGTTTCAAAAACACAATCCTTATTTTTATACATATTGTGTACAGCCCTGTGAGGGAAAAGTACCACCCTCTACTAACACTGCCGCAAATCACTGTATAAAAATGTCACAAGTACCAATCGATTAGTAATAACATCTAATAATGATGCTGTACATAAATTTTGCTGTTGGGGTGGGGGGAGGAGGGAAGTTACGTATAGTAATTGTAACATATTCTAAAACTTTTAGTACTAACCCGTAATTTCGACATCATATTTAGATATTTCGAATTTTACTTTCGTGTATCAAACTAAAAGTCACTCGGTAAAGTAGTTTAGAACTTATGCGGGTTTTATATTTGCACCTCCTAATGTTAAATTAATATTCGATCGTCGCAAAACAGATTACAAGACAAGTGCTTTTTTAAGCATAACTTTAAAACTATTTGACGGAATAAGCTTTAATTTTTAGTTCGCTTATTTGAAAATTCTAGAAATCTATTTCTGTAAGGAAAGTTTTACCTTACAATTCATTTTTTTTCATAAATAAATAAATTTAAAATAATTTTTGAGAAAGATTAATTTTAGAAGTTTCAAATATGTCAAATGTTATTCCTGTTAATTTACAACATTAAAAGTAATACATAAGAAATTTCCCTTTTCTTTGTACAGTGATAAAAATATATGTATTTAATTTTAAAGTGAGAAAACAAAAAATATATATTAAAATGTTAAACCATAAAAATAAGATTTTCAGTGAAAATAGTTCAAAGCTTAAATACACAGAAGTAGCCGAAACTGTCAAAAAAGATATTCTTGTGTCCCCTTCATGTCCAAATATGTCTGTTTTTTTAAGGGAAACAAAATATTTTAACTGGAGGAGGGGGGGGGGGATTTATTTGCGTAATTGCGTAATTTATTATAATACAAAGTAAAATAATAAAAGGGCACAATTTGCTTAAAAAATTTAAAAAACATATAAACGTTTTAAATTTATACAACGCTAGGAGGAGGAAGTTAAGTGTGTCATCTCAAAATATATATATTTCATCTAACAAAAATGGGGAATTATTAAGAAAACATGTATGGGACTAGCTTGTATCATAGAACAAAAATCGGATTTGATTGAATATTCTTTTATAATCAGTTTTAGAATTATGATCTACTTTTTAATTTTTAAGGCAGGAGAAAAAAGCGTAAAAATAAATGTAACTTTTTTTTTTTTTTTTTTTTTTTTTTTTTGCGTTGATTGAGAAACGCCCTATCTTTAGAAAACATTGGAATAAATCGTCCGTTTAAATAGAAAACATATAAGTGAAAACTAAAAAAAAATGGCATACGGCGTAAAAGTGTCACACGACTACATTAGCAACCTGTTTAATTTTATTTTTCAATTAATATTTAAAAAAAAATAATTTATTTTCCTGTGTAAAATTGATGAGAAGGGGTATTTTACGTGAAGAAAAGAAATTGACAGAATGTGCCAATGCGCAGTTTTAAAAAATCCATTTTAAATGCTCGTTTGAAAATCCCGTCGAATCTGCTTTTATTACCTTTATGGTGATGCCATCTATTAAAAAAAATTAAATACATCTTTGTTTGTTTTATTTACCGTTATTTAGCTTACATGTAAGTCCTACAGTACTTAATGGCTATTATTTACAAAAGATTTATTAGATAGAAACATAATTTTTAATCATGTTTATTTTATTAGACCTAAAAACCTTGTTTCAATCATTAATATATTTTTGTTTTCAGACTTCTTGATATGAACAATTAGGGGTGATATTTACATATGTGTGTGTCAACTTTGGGGAAAAAAGGTACAGTTTTTAATATGTTGACCTTCCCCCATGCCCTTATCTATACATAAAGTTTAATAATAAACGTTATTGCTATTGATTGGTATTAGCAACATTTTTACGGGATGATTTGTAGTATAATTTGAATGTGTGTGTCTTTTTACCTCGTCTCGGTGACACATCTTTCACATAAACGTTCAATTTAATTTCCTCTCTGCATCGTTTGCTTATCTTAAAATGAAAAAAATTCGTGCTGCCTTCCGGAAACTGAAGAAGGAACGGAATAAATTCATTATTAATAAATAATCTATAAAACAAAATTTTTAATACACTCACACCACTAGTTTATTTAGAGATACTTTTATAAATAAATTATCTATATCAACTAACTATTTCGTAATTTGAATCTGCAATGGTCAGGCTATCTCAAATGCTCTTCGATCGTTAGAGACCAAAGTGGAAATGGAATTGCGCACATTCTTCGATTCCCGAAATATATTGCAGGATAAGACACGGAAATATTTGGAAATGTATACAAATAATCTCTGTATTATTTGGGTTGTACGAGAAGTATCCAAAACATTTTTGCCATGACAATGACGTGGCTGCAGTGGAGTGAGGGGAGGAGTTTACAGGCATGAAGTTTCCTTGACGTATACGTGACGCATAAGATGCTCAGAATCCTTCATTATTCCCACCAGTTAGTTTTTATTGTACGCTTTTGCTTATTTATTTAATCATATCATTTCTGCGATTCAACTAGGCGCGAATTTCTGTTTTGGAAAAACCGGTGGCAAAAGATTAAAAATTCTGTAAAGGACGCTCATCGCGAAGGGGTTAATCAAAGTAAGGCGTTAGTGGGGCCATTTGTGTTTGGTTCATGGAAAATAAATGTAAATTATGTTTTTAAATAGTAAGAATATGATATATTACAGGGATTCCATTTTTACAACAAGTGTCAATACTTGGAATTTTAGTTTCACTCACATGAATTATTTCATTAAACAATTTCAATTACATATCAAATAAAATATGTAGTTAATTTTTGTCATCTTTATGGTTCTATTATTTATATATATACAGCCGTTCTTGGCTTTTTTTTTCTTTACAATTATTGAAAATAATAACCACAGGCAACTACTGAAGATGTTGACTTTTAAACAATACTTGCTGTTATAATTAGATTCTATAAAGCCTTCTCAAATCTAAAATGACTACTTTATGATTTTTTTCATTAATTTTTGATAAGAAATGCATGAAATTGGCAGATGTTCTTCTATTGGGTGAATTCTAATACACATATTCTGTTTCAGATATATAATGATATTCAGTTAAATAACATTTAAAACCAAAAAACAAAAAAAAAAAAAAACAATTTATTAAACTTTTTTATTTAAATATGTTTATAATTTTATTTAAATGTACATTTACTTTTTAATTTCGTCATAAAGATGTTTTAAAAGCAGTTTCCAGTGAAACACGCCAATTGATGGAGAAAAGAAAATCCATACTGTCATCTCTTCAAAATGCAACCATACTAATTTTTTTTTCTCGCTGTCCATAAAAATAGCTTCGATATATTAGGTAGGCAGCAAAATGCTACTACTGAACTACTTACATAGCAATGGAAAATAATAATAATGATAATAATACAGTCACTAAAATATGTATCCGAATGTACAAGAATGTACAAAATTATACAAATTTCGTACAAATATAAGTATAATTTTGTATATAGTTAGTTAAGAATGAAATTTGTACATTTTTGTACTTAATTTCACTCTTTAAATAAAAAGTATTTTGTGCAACTTTTTTTATTTAAAATACTAATTCATTAGTATTTTAAATAAAAAAAGTTGCACAAAATACCTTTTAACATTTATACAAGTGTTAGTTTATTTTTAAGAGTAACATATTTTTTTTGGAAAACAAAAAATAAACTAAATAATTTTAAGTGTGTTTCGCTACGAAACAACATACTTTTTTTAAAAGCGTGTCACGTTTACTCTTTCGTTCAGTTAGACGAACTAAACGGAAGAGTAAGGTAACTTTTTTTTTTTTTTTTGTTTTTTTTTTCAAGCTTTTATTTCATTTCCATAACTTTCGCTTTCATTCAGAAAGCGAAAGTTAATGAAATAAAAGCTTGAAAAATAATTAAAGTGAGTTTTTGTTTTTTATATTATATTTTTTCATGAGAAGAAAATATAAAGTAAAAAAAAAAAATTATTAATCTTCTAGCCGAAAATTAATCATTTTTTTATTTAATCATATTAATGATAAAGTATACAATTATTGAAATATAAATTATTTTTATTTTCAATCAAATTATAAGTTTGCTCAATGATTTTTCAAAATACTTGAATGCTTAATAACTACAATAACGCTGTATGCACAGGAGGAAGTCAGGAAAATATCAGATCATTACAGGTATGGTATTGGTGTTGCCTTCTTCGACAATATTTGTACTTTTTGAAGTAACAGGAACCTTGTGATACTTAATTTTTTTTCCGGATTCACAGGAGGAAGTCAGGAAAACATCAGATCGTTGCAGGCATGGTATTGGTGTTGCCTTCTTCGACAATATTTGTACTTTTTTGAAACAACAGGAACCTTATGATGCTTAATTTTTTTTCCGGATTCACAGCAGTTGGTGACTTTGCTCAAAAATATAGAACCTGCTCTTTTTTTTTTAATTTATTATAAATTTAATTTAAAAAGGAATTGCTATAATTATATTAATTTTTAATTTTTACAGTTAAAAGTTATTAGTTGAATTAATTAGTTAAAAAACATATATATTATATTATAAATTATTATATTCTATTGTATTATAAATTATTATATTCTATTCTGTTATAAATTATTCTATTCTATTAATAATTTATAGTGCATTTTATTTTAAAATTTATAAGTTTATCTTTCAATTGATTTTTTTATCAATAAGGTCAATTAATGCTTCGCGACATAACTGTGCTTTATACATTAATATGTCGCATTTAATTATATCATTTAGGTGAACATAAAATTTATTGGAGTGATTTTTATGTATGCAATTTAAAGCAGATTGAAATTCTGTTAAGAACTTTATTTTAAACTCACATTTATGTTTTTAATTTTTTTTTTTTTTTTTTTTTTTTTTAAAGAAATAAAAGACCTTTAAGATCCGTTAATGCGCTGTTTTTACAAAAATATTTATTTTTTATTTTTAAAGAATTAAATCTAATAATTTTGCCCGGAAATTTTTTTAAACGGTGAATGTCATTACTCTTTTTATAACCTAAAATAGATGCTATATTTTTTGTTTTAAAGAATATAGCATCATTTAGGCAAATAATGTGAAATAGAGTTCTTAAGATCTTAAGTTGAAATATGTTAATCATTTTTTTTAGATTTAGTTTTTAAAATTAAAAAAAAAAAATTACAAAAAGAGCAGTTTCTAAAATAGATAAATTTGCGTAATGATTTAGCCTAAAGAAAAAAAAAACTTTCATTAATTTACAAAAATATTCAACATATATTTTTTATCATAGCACCTTATTCATAAAACATTAATAATTAATTTTACTATTACATTAATTATATCGTAGAAAAAAAATAATATTAGTATAAATTTGTAAATAACATAAAAAAATCTTTATTTTATAAACTTTTAAAGAATTAAAATTTTATAATAAAATTTTAATTCTTTATAAAATTTTATAAAGTAAAGATTTTTTATCTTTTTTTATTAGGTTAATGAGTAAAAAATTTTTAAACAATGGTAAGTATTCGTTAAAATATATTAAATTAAAATTAATAAGTGTATTAATTTCTTTAGTTATCTTTAGATTATAATTAATAGTTTGCAATTGTTTGACAATAGTTTGCAATTTTAATAAAAAATTGATTTTAAAATCAGATGATTTTTTACATTTCTTTAAAATATATAATAAGCCATTAAAATCTGTTAAGTTAGTTATTTTTTATTAAATTTTTATTTTTCATTTTTAACTTTTTAAATTTAATGAGAGGAAATTTAAATTTCCTCGAATAACATGAATTTGTTCGGCTGTAACCGAAAAGAATAGCAAATTCAGCTATTTTAATGTATATATTATTATTAAATATAATAAAGTATAAAAATGTTTGAAATATGTTAAATTTATATATACCATTCATTCTTTTATTTTAATAGTATTAAAATAACATGACATTATAAAATCTACACTCTATATATATGTACAAACGAAAAGAATGTTTTAGTATATAACACAAAGTTCGACGTATATTAGTTATAAAATTATAATAGAAAGATTTGTTATTTTGGCTGAAAAGGTTATAATTGCTAAATTTTAGCGATCATTACTGTTGCAGAAAGAAATGAAAAAAAAAAACTGTTACTAATTTTATTAAAAAAAAGAATTTTGATGAGATAATATTATAAAACGAAAATATTTAATTTAAACATGATTGGGATTGATTATAATGAGCAAGTTCTATATTGTTTCAATACTGAGCAATGTATATTTTAATTTATATTTGTTAGATATACATCTGAAAAAATAAAACAAAAACTAGTTACTATTTTTATTAAAAAAGAAAAAAAAACTGTTTTGATAAGAGATTTAAGTTAAAAAGGTGTTTTTTTTTCTGTTAACCTGGCACCAGTGATATATATATACATGTATATATATACATAATCATCATCAACAACCGTTATCAATCCACTGCTGGATGTAGGTCTCCCCCAGATTTTTCCATTGTTGCCTGTCTAGTGGACAAAGCTGTCTAGTAATAATAATAATAATAATAATAATAATAATAATAATAATAATAACAGTAATAATAATAACAACAGTAATAATAACAACAACAGTAATAATAACAGTGATAAATCATAAGATCAGATTATCCATAAGATAGAGCATTTTGGCGCTAAACGAAAATCTGTCAAAAAAACAAACTATTTTCAGTTTATGTTCAACATAAAATTGATATGTTCCATCAGATATCAGAATATACTAGGATCCATTTTGCCAACTGTATAAGAGGAAAAATATGTCCGACAGTGATGGAAACTAGTCGTTGGGGGCCACCGTAATACTTACCCATCATGGATATGCATAATGTAAAATATTAAAATAAAAAATGTGTACACTACTTATAAAATGCATTGCAATTCGAGTAAAATCGTGGCTTGATGACGTCATAAACTCTGAAGGCTCGATTACTGAATTGCTTAAAAGAGGTTTTTCCTTTATAACTCCAAAAATAATAATCCTATTAACTAGCGGTTTATTGCATCTGATTAAGCGTCAAATTTCCAATTGAAATATATCTTTGAAGTGAAATTTGGATGAAATACAGGGTCATGAAAAATCGAAGAGTGTGGAAAATAGGATTACAAATATCTCGGCAACTCATGATCCGATCGACTTCATGCTTTATGCAAAAGTTGTTTTTTTATTGTCTTTTATATTCATTTCTTAAAATAAACAATTTCGAAAATTTTTATATACCTTTTATCAGAACGAATATTTCGAGAGTCCGAAAAAAATAGTTCCGGTTAATCGAGGTTACTGAAATAAAATAGGCTTCTTCCCATTATTACATACTAAGTACATACCAAATTGCAAGTCTCTATCTCAATTTTTTCGGGAGATAAAGCGTTTACAGACACACAGACACACACACAGACACACAGACGGTCGGCAAAATTTTTTTTCTAAAAATATGTTTTTTGGAATCTCCAGTGTCTGAAACGTGTAAATCCGTCAAAAAAAAATTTTTTCGATTTTCAAAACGATTACAAGACTTACCCTATACTACGTATGATGGGTAAGTAAAAGGATAATCAGCCTGATTGTCTAAAGGAACCCAAGAAACCATACAAATACATTATATTTGAAAACATTAAAAATCTCCCTCATCTGCAGATTGATTTATTACTGTAAAAAAATTCTTCATCTTTACATAAATATTGATTAGCTTAAAAAAAAATGTATGTGTTTGAGAAGATATGGATTTTTACTGCCTCAGAGATTCCAGACAATGTCCGTAAAAAAAAAAAAAAAAAAAAAAAAAAAAAAAGGGGGGGGGGGGTTGATCATTTGCGGTTTATTTTAATGATGTTACACAATTTCAAACACATTATAATATATATATCACAAAGGTGCATTACAAGACGCTTAATATGGAATGTGGTGTGATTAGCACTTATAGTTACTTTACAGGGACATTCAAAAGAATTCCGTTAAATTACGTCTATGGAGAAAACTCGTCTGCGATTTAATTAAGTAATGTTTATATATCACTAAGGTGCATTACAAAAATGCTTACTACAGAATATATTATGTATAACAGTCACCATTCATTTACAGGGGCACACAAAAAATTCTCTAATGTTTGTTGTTAACAATAATTCTTGAAAATGTGTTTTAAGTTGCTGAACGCGATTAAAAATTTAACTCACTTTTTTGTCTATTACTTGGTGTGTATAGGATATACAGAATAGCAGAAAAGTTCGCGAACACATTTCCGTTTTTATTAGTTACAGTGTATATTTTTATCGAACACTAATTAAAATAAAAAGAAAACTCCTCAGTTAAACTGAGGGCATTGAGCTCACAGGCTATTCACACTAATTGTATATTATACTCTTATTTCAAAGAATTTGAAATATGCCCCTCGAAAAATAAAGAAATCAACATAATATTAAGGGGGGTTAACCCCTCGTTATCCCCCCCTTTTTTATACTTAACCAATAAACACCCTTAAACTATTGACAGAAGCACATTATCAAAATGAACCTATAAACAAAATTTAAAGTAAAACGGTTAGTTCTGCATGAAAAACTCATTTATCTAAATTTAGGGGGGGGATTAACCCCTCGTTATCCCCCCTTTTTTTATACTTAACCAATGAACACCCTTAAACTATTGACAGAATCACATTATCAAAATGAAGAACCTATAAACAAAATTTAAAGTAAAACGGTTAGTTCTGCATGAAAAACTCATTTATCTAAATTAAGGGGGGGATTAACCCCTCGTTATCCCCCCTCTTTTTATACTTAACCAATGAACACCCTTAAACTATTGACAGAAGCACATTATCAAAATGAAGAACCTATAAACAAAATTTAAAGTAAAACGGTTAGTTCTGCATGAAAAACTCATTTATCTAAATTAAGGGGGGGATTAACCCCTCGTTATCCCCCCTTTTTTTATACTTAACCAATGAACACCCTTAAACTATTGACAGAAGCACATTATCAAAATGAAGAACCTATAAACAAAATTTAAAGTAAAACGGTTAGTTCTGCATGAAAAACTCATTTATCTAAATTAAGGGGGGGATTAACCCCTTGTTATCCCCCCTTTTTTTATACTTAACCAATGAACACCCTTAAACTATTGACAGAAGCACATTAACAAAATGAAGAACCTATAAACAAAATTTAAAGTAAAACGGTTAGTTCTATTAAGAGTTATCGCGTTACGTACATACATACATACATACGTACGTACGTACATACAGAACCGGCGGGCACATAAGCTCTCAGGCTTTGATAGCCTGTGAGCTAAAAAATGACATAAAGTATACAATTAATCTTTGCAAAATATATGATTAGCTTTAAAAAAAAAATACAGTAGGTTACACTGTAATTGATTAATAGTTGTTTTTAAATAATTAACTAATTGCAATTAAAGAGTTGTAAAAAAAAATATATAATTTTCAAGATTTGAATAAAAAAAAAAAAAAAAAAAAAAAAAAAATTATATAATTACCCCAATTTCTACGAGAGCTTCAATTTCATCTACAGCTGCTAAAATATAGAAATTGAGAAGTATATCCTTCTCTCTCTCTATATATATATATATACTTTTAAACCTCAAAAAATAAAATATTTTATTATTCAAGGTAAGTAAGTCAAGTGTTATTTATTAAGATTTGGTGCCATTTAAGTAAATCTTATACAATTCACGTTTTACCCTTGAAAAGTAATCTAGATTCGAATGTTATATCTTATAAATAATGGTTATATGATTGTATCATTTTTTATTCATAAATAATTCTTATAATATATTCCATATTAGGCCATTTTCAAGGTTAGGCATCTTTACATATATATATTTTTTTTCTCCTTGACATCCTTATACATACTGGCTTTTTTCGTTTGGCAAAAGAAAAAGCCATTTTAAAATTTTAACTCAAAGGTGACAAATTTAGTTTTTCAAATCCCGGGAAAATGTAAGTAACATTAATGTTTCTATTCTGCCTTTTTTGTCTCTTAAACATAGAATTACTGCAAAATAGATAATTCTGCATGAAAAAAAATCTATTTAATAATTTCCCCGTTCGACCTTACCCCCTTTTTTTTATACTTAACCTATGAAATCCCAAAACGAATCAGGTAAGCGCCTTATCACACTCAACCTATCTACAAAATTTGAAGCAATCGGATATTTCTATCAATAGTTATCGCGTTACGTACATACATCCATATGTACATACAGAACGGGCGAACACATTAGCTCTCAGGTTATCAAAGCCTGTGAGCTAATAAATAATAATAATAATAAATAAAAAAAAAATAAAAAAAAAGAAAACTGCCCAGTTAAACTGAGAGCATTGAGCTCACAGGCTATTCGCACTAATGGTATATTACATTCTTATTTAAATAATCGCCAAGAAAAATAAAGAAATCGACAATATATTAACTGGAGGGTGTCATCCCTCGTCCCTAACCCTTTATAGTTAACCAATAAATTACCAAAACTAACCAGGGAAGAGCTGTATTACAATGACGCTATTTACAAAATTTAAAGAAAATTGGATCATTCTGCATGAAAAATCCATTTATCTAAATGGAAAAAAAGGGGGGAGTTGATCCCCCGTTACCCCCTTAACAAATGAACCCCCAAAACTAATCAGGGAAGCGCCTTATCACAATGAACCTATAACCAAAATGTTAAACAAATCGGATAGAAATATCAAGAGTTATCGCGTTACGTACGTACGTATGTATGTACGTATATACATACATATGTATGTATGTATGTATGTACGTACGTACATACAAACAAAACGGGTGGTTTAATAAGCTCTCAGGCTTTGATGGCTTGTGAACTAATAAATAATAAAACAAGAATGAAAAATCATGCTTCAAGCATAGATTATGTAACACTTTCCAACGCTTCCAAAATAATTTTACAAGTTATACCGTTTAATAAGCTGAAAGATAGCATCTAAGTAAATAATTTGGAAAACACATAACATATTTAAAAACATAATTTAAGGAATTTGCAACCTATATAGTATTCGGAAAAATATCCGAATACTTTTATTCAGCCCTGTATATGATCTATAAATTTGTATATATACTACATAGGATGCTAAATTTTAGTTCAGTTAGGAAAAGCGTAGCACAGTTTAAAATTCTCCTTCTGGAGTTTGTCAATAAATGGAAATGTGTTCGCGAATTTTTGTGCTTCCCTGTATATGATCTACAGAATTTCTACACACCACGTAAATACACAAAAAGTCAGTTAAATTTAAAATCGCGTTCAGTAATTTAAAACGTACTTCCAGGAATTATTGTAAACAGACAGTAGAGAATTCTTTTGTGTCTCCCTGTAAATGAACGATGACTGCTATACACACAATATTCTGTAATAAGCCTCTTGTAATGCGCCTTAGTGATATATATAAATTTCAATGCATTTAAAATAATGAAACATTATTTAAATAAACCGCAGACGATTTTTCTCCATAGACGTAATGTAACGGAATTCTTTTGACTGTTCCTGTAAAGTTACTATAAGTGCTATGCACACCCTATTCCATATTAAGCTTCTTGTAAGGCACCTTAGTGATATATATCAATTACAATGTGTTTGAAATTGAGTAACATCATTAAAATAAACCGCAAATGATTTCCCCCCCCCCATAAATCGCAATGTAACGAAATTCTTTTGAGTGTCCCTGTAAAAAAAAACTATAAGTGCTACACACTTCCGTTGAAATAGGGAACATGCTCTAGAGTACTACAATAACCTATAAAAATTGCAGAGCAATCCGAGCATATTTACGGGAGTTAGAGCACGGCCAGACAAACCGAAGTCATAAACACTGTTCAACTAGGTTGGAAAGTGTTAAAAAAGAAAACTTCCCAGTTAAACTGATCAAATTAGCCACACTTCCCAACACTAATAAAATATTATTGGAAAAAATTAAATTTTTTCATAATACGATGAAATGAGACACCTAAAGAAGCAATTAAAAAAAAAAATACATAACAGTAAAAATTCCAATTGCTGCCTGTATTCGAAGTGTTTCGTGCATTTTGTATGTTCCTGTAATCGAACTATAAATGGTGCGAATTGTATACTCCGGTAAAAGCATACTGTAGTTCACCTCAGTAAGGCATATCATTTTCAATATGTTTCAAGTATCATAACATGTTCAAGATGCACTGCAAACGATTTTTAACGATTTTTCATCATATACCATAATGGTATATGAAATTCTTTTCTGTGTCCCTGTAAATGAACTATTAAAGCTAAACACTTCATGCACAATACCGAACATTATATAATAAAATTCAGTAACGTATAAAAATTTCATGACAATCCGAGTGTATTTACGAGAGTTAGAGCACGGAGAGACAAACTGAATTGATAAACACTTTCCAACGTATTTGAAAAGTGTTAAAAACAGAAGCATCAACACACATGATAAACATGCAATTTATTCTAGAATTATTCTCTCATTTTTCATTGAACACATATGTTTATCAAGCAATTACTTTTCATTTTACATTTAAAACTGGCTTTTTGTGCTTTTCTATACGTTGGTTTTGTATACGTAAAGTTTTCATTAACAATTTATTCTTTAAAACTTTTCAGAATTTTTGTAATTTTTATAAGTAATAATAATTTAAAACCCCCGCCATGACAAAGATACTAGTTGCAACATTTTTCATTATAAGGAAAAAATTAAACCCAAAACTAATTAGGGTCTTAAACAGATTTCTTGGAATTTTCAATTATAAATTAGATTATTCAAGTTGGATATCTTGAGATACATGTAATATAAATCTTTTGGTTTAAGTCAAAATACTTTTTGAGTTCAAATGCTACTTTCAATGTCCTTGTCTTTTATTACGAGAAAGATATATTTTTTTTTTATTCTATCTCCTCCAAGCACCGAACAGTTGGTTTTTCATTATTCAACACATCTTGTGATGACTTTTTCCTTGTTTGTTACTGATTATATCAGTAACACACAAGGAAAACCTGCTTTCTACCTTTTACAGCTGACAAGGTCAGCTGAGAAAAGTAGAAATCAGGTTGTATAACAGAAGTCAGACATTCATTGAAAGTTTTAAATAAGATATAAAAAAACAAACTGTTTTTGCTTGCTTGGTATATTATGAAATATACCAAAGCCTTTTTATTTAAAGAAAAAAAAAATGCATGATTTTTCGATTTTGTTAATATGTATAGATAACTGTCTTTCATAAGAAAATTTTAGAAAATGCAATTGTTTTATTTTTTTTTCCTTTGTCGCTAACCCCACCCCCCCCTTTTTTTTTTTTTTTTTTAACTAGAGTCTCATACAGAATTGCGTAAAAAAATCATAGACTACAAGTATAGGCGTAGCGTGGCCAAACATTTGGGGGGGGGGGGGCACGCATGTTTTAAGTGCTTATTATCATCATCATCATTTTTTTTTAGGGTTTCGTTCATCTCACGAAACCCTATTGCTCCCGCTCCGTTGTCTGTCTGTCACAACTGTCTAACTCACAGAGTTGAAACTTTGTGTATAAATCAGAATATCAGCTGCGAAGAGCTGAAAATATTAAAATTTGAAAAATTCGTGTTATTTTAATAAATAGAGATAAAAAACCAAAATTCTAACAGCCTTTTCTTATTAAATTTGAACATTTTCCCTTATAGTAGATGCCAAAAATTAAAAATCCATGATGAAATTCTATCTACAATAATTAATTTTCTATCAGACGATTTCCACGTGAAAAATAAAAATGAAATAAAAAGTTTCACAAATTGAAAAAAAAAAGATTAATATGAAATAAAAAAAGATTGACGTCATAGTGGTAATAAAACAGAAAGATTTCTCAATAATACAAGGAGTATGAGTATGTGTGCATGTACACAAAGCAGATTAATTACACGTCATTAGAGAATTAAAAAGAAAATCTGACGTCATATCGCAAGTTTAACGGATTTTTCAAATGTTTCAGTATAATACAAAGCGAGTATGAATATGAGTAATAGAGAATAGTAAATATATGAGTTTGAGGAACGTATTGAATCATGATACAAACCCGATTATGGAAATATTCGCATATTTTAACATTTTGAATGTGTACAACATGTTTAATTTTGAAATTATTATTATTTTTTTAAATATCGCATTTAGTCCACATGACAGATATTATTATGACAGAATATAATAGTGGGCTTCACCCGCTATCGGGCCGGTTCAGATATTCGAAAAACCGAGAAAAATAGACAGTTTTTTTTTTTTTTTTTTAACCATTGGGAAAATGGTTGTTGTTTTCGAGTCGAGAATGGGCCTCTTGGCGTCCGCACTTTAGTCTTTTAATCATTTTTAACGAAATTCTTTACATTTAGAAGAATTTTTATTTGAATAGGTAATCGAAATGCATAAAATCGTTATAATAAAGAAGGAAATTACAAAATGGGAAAAATGGGAAGACCCAAATTATCGGATACGGAAAAATACGAATCCAAAGAAAAACGTCAGATGAAAGATCGACTCAGAAAGCAATAAAAGAGGTCTTCAACTGATTATGTAGCCCATCAAAACCGATTACGAAATGAACGACGAGCGCGAAAAAGGAAACAATCTAATGTTGAACCGATTGATTGTAAAAGACCATGTCTGGAGGGGCGGCAATCCACTAGCCATGGCGTTTTACAATCGTTCGATTCTAGTTTTTTTTTTTTTTTTTTTTTTTTTTTTTTTTCAAATTTAACTAAAGCTTCATTTTCCCAATGGTTGTTGTAATTTCTTAAATTACATTTTTTTTTTTTTTTTTTTTTAGAAAATGAAATTTATTTGGATTTTTTTTTAAGAAAGGATAAAGTGTTTTGAAAGGAATATTAAACGAAACCCTTTGTGCGAACTTGGATCACACTTACTCACTTGTTTATTTTTTCTGTTAACATAATTTATGATGACCAACGTTTGAAAGAAGTTTTCGGTAATTTGGTTTATTACTTTCAATTGAAATTTTACATAACATTTTATCTTATGCTAAGAAGGTTATAAGGAAAGGTTCTTCATTAAATTATGAGCTATTACAATGAAATGAATGATATTTTAATCCACTTAAATCAAATAATGTTTTACCCGTGGACCCATGAGAGGATTTTGCACTGCAACCTAATAATTTTTAGCAATATCTAATATTTTTTAGAGGCAGGTTTAAACGTCTAAAGAAAAATTAAGTATAAAAAATATCTGTAAACAACATTAGTCAAGACAGAATATCATCTCATTTATTCTATCAAAGTAACAGGAAAAACAGATTGAAGATAGCAAAAGACACGCGCGAGGAAAAAAAAACAAAACAAAAAAAAAAAAAAAAAAACAATCGTATTTTAACTGTATTAGAGGATGACGGCATTCGCTTCGGGAAAAACACGAAACAAAAAAATAAATAAATTGAATACATATAAAATACAATTTAATTTAACGTAACCAAGCATACATTTTAGGCTACACGTGAAATACCGCTATGCTTCGATCGATCGATGGTATCTTTTTGTTCTAAACATTTGAATTTGATTTTTGTTTTTTAATCATAAATATAAAAAAAGCCCGTGCAGAGACGTCCCACTTTATTATTTTGTACTATTTGTTTCTATTTTTTTTTCATAATCATTGTTGGAGCACGATATAATGCGGTATTTTATTTTTGTGGCAACATTGATTTCAGAAAAAAAAATCATTTTCTTTATGAAAACAATACTGATTTAATTTTTAATTAACTGCACTTTTTAATTTAAAAAAACATGTTTTAACGAAATGGGAGTATATTATGCCAGAAGCCGATTGAAAAACTATTCAAATGATAGCTCTTTCATTTTTGTGTCTTGTGTGTTTTGTATTTGCTTAGAAAAAGGGATGTTGACAACAGAAATAATATACATGACCAGTGGACCCGAGCGAGGATTTCGCACTGCAGTCTAATATTTTTTTAGCAATATCTAATAGTTTTTAGATGCAAGTTTAAACTTAACAAAAAAAATTAAGGATAAAAATATCTGCAAACAACATTAGTGAAGCCAGAATATTATCTCATTTATTCCATCAAAGTTACAGTAAAAACTAATCAAAGTTAGCAAAAGGCACGCGTGAGAAAGAAAATTAACAATAGTATTTTAACTGCATTTAGAAGATGGCATCACTCGCTTCGGGAAAACTGAGAAAAACCTTTCATATATATATATATATATATATATATATTTTTATGCAAACAATGCTGATTTAAATTTTAATTAACTATAATTTTACTTCGATCGATCAATGGTGTTTTTTTTCTTCTAAACATTTCAATTTCCCATTTTAATCACAAATATAAAATAAACCCTTGCGTTGGCATCACATTTTACACTTGTTGTACTTATTACGTATTCTACGCATTATGTGTTATGTAAATAATGTACTGTTACTACGTATGCCACGGTTGTACTATTTGTTTTTTATAATTATTATTGAGCATCACATAATGCGTTATTTTACTTTTGTGGCAACACTCATTTGAGGAAAACTTTTCATTTCATTTCATTTATGAAAACAATGCCGATTTAATTTTTCATGAACAACAATTTTTAATCAAAAAACAAACGAAATGGGAGTGTACTATGTCAGGAACCTGTTCAAAATCCTTTCATTTGGTATCTCATATATCGTTCTGTGTTTTGTATTTGCTTAAAAAGGGGGATGTTGACAGCAGAAATAATACATATGATGATTTTTAAATCTCTATAAAAATGGATATATTAATCCATCTTATAATAACCAAATTGTTTTAGCATTATGACATTATATTGCATCTTTAATAACAATAAAAAAATATTAAGTTGGAATATTTTTTATTGACGTTTAAAAGGAATTGAAAGCAAATATCACACTAGAAACACTTTTCTTAAAACATAACGACTCCGGAGTAGACTCCGGATTATCTGACGCTCGATAATATGATTCAGCTCAAAACACAAACTTTGACAGCTTTTTCTGAAAGATTTTCTGACTTACTGAAAAGTTCAATACTTACAGAAATTATAAATTCAATTTTCTAAAATATCATTCAATTTCTTACAGAAACGTTCAATTACATAGTTTCCGAATAAAAACACCTGTCAATCTCATGTGTTTGTGAACAAAAATGAATTAAAAATTGTGCCAGAAAGTACACAGTTTGGATTTGAGAACAGCTTTAAAAAACATTATTTTTTATATTACGTATTAGCAATATTAAAAAAATAAAAATTAGTAGGGTTTTTTAATAATAATAATAATAATAATAAAACATAACTTACCAGTTTCCACAAAGTTACTTTTGGTCTTCATATTAAATAATGTGGTAATCTTGGGTTGTATTTTGGCTCGTTCCGGAATTCATATGGATTTTATTTTCGAATTATGTGCACACAATTAAAAAAAAATGGTAGTCTGAGACAGTGTCAGATGGATTTTATTTTTTTCCGCTAAATTACAGAGCAAAATATCCCTAGATTCCCTTAGATTCTTAAATCAGTAACTTGCTGCATTTTGAATGGCTGATGCTGCCATTGTAACATATGACAAGTCCAAAAAGGCGGGGTGTGATGTGGAATCACATATAGTTTTCTTAAATTAATCCTTCTCTCTAATTTTCAGTTTACAGATGTTTTTATTAAGAAGCTATGAAATTGAATGGCATTTTTCATCATTCGATAAAAGGAAAAGATATTTAGAAAATACTGTCAAAGTTGGCATTTTGGGATGGATTGTTAAATCAAATTTCTATCAAGAACCCGAAAAATGCCGTCCTGAGACAGCAATCGCTTATCATTCAATATGAAATACATTTATCAAAAAAAAAAAAAAAAAAAAGAAATTGCTATTTGATTATAAGTCATTTCAATAGTTGTGCCTACCAATTTCATGCTTTTATGTCTGAAAATGTCAGATTCATGTTGTTAGGCGGTGGAAAATATTTTTGGGAAAACCTCAAACCCTTTCACCGACTGAAGGTTTTCCTGCATTTTCATAAATATGCTTATAAATCCCAGAATATATAAAATTTTTTATCACAGTTTGATGCTATAATATATTTTATTTCTCCTCATTCTATATACGGTTCAAAACAGAATTCTGTTGAAAATATTTTTTCTACAGCGATTTTAACATGATTTCTAGAAACGAATAAACACGGGCCTAAGGGTCAGCTGTTCTCAAATCCAAACTGCATATTAGTGACACATTTCTGAAACATACTGGCTACTTACTGACACATTTCTGACATACGCTGTACAGAAATGTATAGGTGATATAAAACTGGAGAGTTCACTATAAACTTTTAACTGGAACGATGTTCTATTAGGTTATTTCAAGGTAAATATTAATTAAGGCTGTTCTCGAATCCAAACTGGCTAACTTTCTGACACATTTCTGAATTTAACTTTATTTGGCAACACATAAAACTGGCAGGTGTTTTATTAAGAAACTAGAAAATCGAAATAAAATTAAGTATATATTTTAGAAATATTTTGACAACTAAGGAAAAAAAAAGAGACTTTCTTTAAGAACAATACAAAGAAAATTTAAAAATATTAATTTTCCGAGGAGATAATTTAAAAATACGAATACATCCTACGCCCATAGGAATAACATTAGCGAGGGGAATCTGGAATTTGACTGATGAACAGCCTTAAGCATTAGAAATGCTTGAAACGATATCGTTACTAATGTAACTCTTACAAAATGAAGTTAGTTACGCGCCAAGTTTGTTTTCATTAAATAATGTCAAATTACTTTTAATTCAATTATAGATCTTTCATTAACGAAATTCGCAACCAGTAATGTAGTTGTAAAAAAAAAAAAAAAAAAAAAAACAGAAGACATACGTTGTAGGAAGGGGGAGTATATGTTAAAGAGATTATGCCCTAAAGAGTATATGCTATTGTGTTTTTGAGAAGTGGGTATACGGTATTCCTTAAAATAAACCAGGAAATATATGGTGTATCAAGCCTATAGCCCCCATTACATCCAAATATATAAGATACAGTGCAACAACTTATCAGTAATATTGATTTTTTTAACGGTGACACATCAAAAGCTTAAAGGACGAGCTACATACTAACAGTGATAAATCAAGTCTTTTTTTGATGCAGAAAATAAATAAATAAATAAATAAATAAATAAAAATGTTATCCTAATTATGAATGGTGTAGATATTTTTAATATAATATGTATACACTTTTTTTTTAATTTTAAAGCGTATCCAACAACTTTTGTGTGCTTGCAAAAGTTTTTATATGCACGATGCTGAAAAAAATACCTCTGTTTTCATATCTTATTATATGTATTTTTTATTTTAAAGTACTCAGTCCTAATTGGAGAAATTTATCTTATTATATGTATACTTATAATGTTGAAATTTGTGTATTCTAATATGCATATATAGTATTTAAAAGAATATCTGCAATGCACTTTGTGTGCAGAAAATAGGTTGCAGTTTCTTCAATGCTGCCATCTATCGTTTTTTTATTAAATTTTTTTATTAAAATTAGTATGTCTATGTATGCTAGTAAACTAGTATGCAAAAAAAAAATTGTCTGTTGTTCAATTGAATAATATTTCATTCTTTTAAACGCATTAAATTTTTATATATATATATATCCCTAAGGTGCATTACAAGAGGCTTAATACAAAATATTGTGTGTATAACATTCATCGTTTTGGGCTAATAATTTTCTGTTTTTTTTTTTTGTCAAAAAAAAAAAAGAGAAAATTATATAATTATCTCATATTTAATTTTACCAAATTATATTTATATCTTTAGTATTTTTCGTTAATACACATATACATTACATTTAATATATCCTAAAAATGTATTAGCATTTATAAATGGCCCACCTTTTTTTTAATAGAGAAAATCACTTTACAATATGTATTTTTACATTCAATACTATTCTACTGATCCCTATATTCTACGGACAAGGTGCGCCATCTAGTGACTGATTACTGCCCTTTACTTTTTTTCTTTCGAAGTTTCTGATAATTCTTCTTAAACCGATGTATATTTTGTACTTTTGCGTTATTTTTACACTTTTTTGTGCTTTAAATTTAATATACTTTTTTTTTTTCTCATGGCTCCTTAAGATATGATACACAATTAATCATCAAACAAGGTACTCGATTGACCTTTTAGCGGGCGCTAGCTACAAAAAAAGGACATCTAATTTTAATTCCAAAACTGACAAACGGCACCAAGAATATTTAATTAAAATTTTCCTATTATAAAAGGAAGAGAAAATCAGTAAATTGTATTCTTTTAAATTATTTTGTACATGGATAAAAGATTATTATTATTTTTAAATTGTTAAATTATCTAATATATTTTATATGAATACCATAATATATATAAAAAAATTTCGAATAAAGTACCAGTTTGTTGAACGCAATTGTCTGTTTCTATATTTGTTTACTTATTTAAGTGTGTGTATATAATTGGAATTTCAAGTTTAACCCTTTCAGGAGCAAAGTGCTTCAACTGGTAAAATGCTGAAATGTGAATTACACCAGACACCTCAGCAGCCAGTATTATACCTTAAAATTAACAGTAATAAACAGTAAAATAATCAGTAATACGCTACCGCGCATGCACGACAGCGTACTACTGCTTATTAACAGTAATAAACAGTAAAATAATCAGTAATACGCAGTAGCTTATTACTGCTTATTTTACTGTTTATTACTGTTAATTTTTACGGTATAATACTAGCATTATACTGTATTCCAGTACATTATGATATATGTAGAAAAATATTTGCAGTACATTTAATAATTTTACGATACTTCAAGCATAAAAAAATTGACATGGATCACTGAAGTGTACTGCAACATGTTTTCTGCAACTTATAGAGTACATAGCATTTACAGAGACACTCAAAACAATTCGGTTACAGCACTGACTATGATCGATATTTGCTGGAAGTGCATTTTCAGCTGTAGTATGTATTTTTAAACTTAAATAAATTTCAGTATATTACGTAGCGTGTATATGAATATTCATATACAGGGCTGCATAGAAATATTTGCACACATTACCAGATATGGACAGCAACTGCTGAAAACTGATGGTAAGAAATATGTGTTTTAAATTCTTTATTTAGCTATCTCATTTCATTGTACGAAAAAAAAAATGAAATTTCTGAACAATACTACGCCCCACCATTGGCTGAGAGGTTCTGCTCTCGAAGCTGGTAGACGGGGAGGTGCTGGGTTCGATCCCAATCGCGCCCGTCGGCCTAATTGTTCGGAGTTTTCGTGGTTTTCTTCGAGCCGTGGATTTATCCATGCGTAAATACGGGTTAGGTTCCCTTAGAAAGACCCCCACGAAGGGCACTCCCCCCGGGCCTATATCCCAAGTGTAGATCATTGGCCGTCAATAATCAACCCAACCCAACCCTGAACAATATTACTTACACATCATACGTAGTATTGACGGATTTACACGTTTCAGTCACTGGAGATTCCAAAAAACCTATTTTTAGAAAAAAAAAATTGCCGTTCGTCTGTCTGTGTGTGTGTGTCTGTAGACGCTCTATTTCACGAACAAATTGAGATAGAGACTTGAAATTTGTTATGTTCTTAGTATGTAATAATAGAAAGAAGCTTATTGAATTTCAGTAACCTTGATTAACCGGAACTATTTTTTTTTCAGACTCTGGAAATATTCGTTCTGATAAAAAGTATATAAAATTTTTCGAAATTGTTTATTTTAAGGAGTGAATATAAAAGACAATAAAAAGAACTTTTTGCTTAAAGAACGAAATCGATCGTATAATGAGTTGCTGAGATATTTGTAATCCTATTTTCCACACTCTTCGATTTTTCTTGACCTTGTATTTCATTCAAATTTCAATTCAAAGAACATCTATCCCCCCCCAAAAAAAACTGTTAGTACCTCATACGATTGCTATAATTAAACCATTTTAGTATATAAATTCGGTTTTTAAATTCAGTAATACGGAAATAAATATGATTCGTTAATCATCTTGGCAACCTAGAATCATTACCTATCATGGGATATCATTGAATTAATTACGTAGGATAGGATTTAAAAGAATGAAGAATGTGACTGTAACTTGATCATACAGGTTATAAAATGTCACATACGTCATATATGACTATAACCTCATACATGTCAGAAAACTTGGAGATACATCTTGGTCGCTTGACGATTAATCCTTGGAAGCTGCTATAACAAGGACATGTCGATTTTTAAAAAATTCAAATTACTCAATAAATATTTTTATTAATATATTTTTAAGTTTTGAATCGATTTTCATAAAATTCGAAAAGATTCGACAAAATTCTGCAACAACAGACCAGATGACGACTATAGGTTCTAAGTCTCTTTTTTTTTTTTTTTTTTTTTTTTTTTTTTTGCATAGGATAGCTGAGGTCGATCTCTAACGTTGTTAGTTTTTATGTTTTTTCATTTTGATTCCAGTTATTTTATATAAGCGGACTTTTTTCACTTTCAGAACCGGTTAAAAAAAAAAAAAATCATAACTTTGTCAATGCAAAATAAACCAAAATAGGTATGCGCGTTATGATTTGACTTTTACAAACTACACTGTAAAAAATACAAATCGTTCTTAATCATTATGACCTAATTACATGGTATACAGGTGTTTCCGTGTTATTTCACACATTCATCATGTAAAAAAGCTCGGATGAATAGAATTAGCGCTGCATTTCTCAACCATGTCCAACAAATAAGAGTAAATTATGCCAGCCAGGATATCAAAGGGATATCTCAGCAGGAAGAGCGTTGGCACGGCAAGCCAAAGTACCCAGGTTCGAATTCTGGTGCCGGCATTTTTTGCACTGTTGGAATGAATCTCAACTATGATATTCCAACCATTGAATATGGTTCTTAATCTGCGAAAATATAATATACCACAAATGGAAACTTCTTCTGAGTTACCCATGATTCCGAAAAACGTTCTTTGTCTGTAGAAAGCTCAAAAATAATATATTTTCGAGATTTCAAGAAATATTTGTAAAAATGAAGTTTCTTTTGCTCCCACTGGTTTTCCGAAACGTTTCCGAATGGATTTTATAAGGTATTTATCAGTTTTTTCAAATCACAATATCGGTTTTTAGGACGCTAATCAATTATCAATTAAACATTCCCAGCTGCGTAATTGAATTTATACATGTAAGAGTAACAAAACCATATTAATTTTAATGCTAATATTAATGCTAATATTAATGCTGTAAATTACTCATGTTCGTCTGTAAAAACATGTTTTTTTGAACATGAAAATGTTCACTTGAGAATTGACATTCTCCGAAAAATGTATATTCCTGGTTGAGAAAACTGTGATTAATACAACTATAAAAACTTCTCGGAAACGTTTCCGAAAATCAGTAGCAGCAAAAGAAACTTTGTTTTTAAAAATACTTCTTCAGATCTTGAAAATATACTGGCTTCTGATGTTTCTAAATATAAAGAAGCCTTTTCGAAATCCTGAGTCACTCGGAAGATTTTATTGTATATTTTCGTTCGTGGTAATATATTACATTTTTCTAGTTTAAAAAAAAAAAACATTTGTCTTTTTAACACTTTCCAACCTAGTTGGAAAGTGTTTATGACTTCGGTTTGTTTGGCCGTATGGTCGTCTGCCGTCTGCCCGTGCTCTAACTCCCGTAAATATGTTCGGATTTCTCTGCAATTTTTATATGTTATTGTAGTACTCTATAGCATGTTTCCTATTTCAACTGAAGTGTGTAGCACTTATAGTTTCTTTCTTTTTTTTTTTTTTTTTTTACAGGGACACTCAAAAGAGTTCCGTTACATTACAATCTATAAGGGGGGGGGGGTCATTTGCGGTTTATTTTTAATGATGTTACACAATTTCAAACACATCGTAATTGATATATATCACGAAGGTGCATTACAAGACGCTTAGTATGGAATAGGGTGTGCATATCAATTATAGTTGCTTTACAGGGACAGTCAAAAGACTTCCGTTACATTACGTCTATGAAGAAAAATCGTCTGCTGTTTATTTAAATAATGTTTCACTAAGGTGCATTACAGGAGGCTTACTACAGAATATTGTGTATATAGCAGTCATCGTTCATTTACAGGGACACACAAAAAAATTCTTTACTGTCTGTTAACAATAATTTCTGGAAGTGCGTTTTAATTTTAACTCGCTTTTTGTCTATTACGTGGTGTGTATACATTCTGTATTTCATATACAGGACAGCACAAAAGTTCGCGAACACATTACCTTTTATGGACAGAAACTCCAGAAGGAGAATTTTAAACTGTGCTACGCGTTTCCTAACTAAACTAAAATTTAGCATCCCATGTAGTATATATATACAAATCTATAGATCCTATACAGGGCTGAATAAAAGTATTCGGATTGCTCAGATGTTATCTTTTAGCTTATTAAACGGTATGATTTGTAAAATTATTTTGGAAGCGTTGGAAAGTGTTACATAATCTATGCTTGACGCACGATTTTTCGTTCTTGTTATACTTAACCTATGAACTCCCAATAACTAATAAGGAAAGCGCCTTAATCCAATGAACCTATAAACAAATTTTGAAGAAAATGGTATAATTCTGCATGAAAAACCAATTTATATAAACTCCCCCCCCCCCGTATATCCGTATAGTGATATATAATTAACTTATCGAGCTATAAGACGTTGTCACATGACGGTCGGATTTTCTCTTTTACCGCGCTCTCACGTCCGGACATTAAGTTCCAAACGTCTGTTTTGACAGCATTTTCTAAAAAATATCCCACTTTTACCAAATAATGGAAAACTCCATTCGACGGCAAAGCTTCTGAATGAGAGCACCTGCCAATTTGATGGATTTCCGAACAAAAATTAATTCAGACCTGTGTCAGAAAGTAGCAAATTTGGATTTGAGAACAACCTTAAGAGGCAGCAATACTTGCAAAATCCAATGGAAAAAGCTGATACTGAAATAGCTTTTTCTTTTTCGAGAACTGCTGAAGCGATTTCAATATATTTTTTATCAAAATAGTTCTAGTAGTAACTAAATAATAAATTGATTGTTTGGTCAGAAATTAAAATAAAAATTACTATTAGTTACGCATCTATAATTTCAGTTCTTTATTTTCTTTAAGTTAATGTTAATAAACAAATGTTGCTATTCTAGGAAAACAAAAAAATCGAAATACAGCTAATTGTAATTCAACACCCCCCCCCCCCCAAAAAAAAAAAAAAAAAAAAAAATCGCTTCAGCAGTGTACGAGAAAAAAAGTATATCAATGCCAGCTGTTTTCGATAGTTCGCAACTTTTATTACGTATTTACAACTTTGTTTAACAGAATAAAATGGCTAACATTTCCGTAATCGAATGCACAGTCATGAATGGCTAAAGATGCATGAGATAACGAGCAACTTCATTTTTAACGTAAAATTTCTAAATTTAATTAACTTACAAGTAAACGAATTGAAAAGACACAACTTGTCCAATAAGATTCATTTTATTGTTATTACATAACGCTAAGAAAGAGGCGTTAATTTTTATTTTCCATCTGCTAACTCAGTGGTCGTCAACCTTTTGGACCTCACAAACTGTATTCATAGTTTGAAATACCATGGTAAAAAAATACTGAAACGTTATATTCCATAGAAGAAATGTTTCCGAAAATTTAGCGTCATAATAATCCGATTTAAATAAAAAAAATCTGATTTTAATTAAAAAAAAATCAGATTTATTTTTTTAAATCTGATATTTTTTATTTTAAAAAAAATCATGATTTTTTTTTACTCCCTACGTTCTACACCTCTGAATGTTTTGAAAATTTTGTAGATAATATAAGTATGGTCTACCAAGATGCTCTAAAAAGATTGAGTCGAAAAACAGACGTTTAGTTACTTTTAGTGTAGAAAAATGATCGTCTCTGTGAGGCGCAAAGTGACCTGCGTTCACTGGTGTTTTTGAAAGGGTTAACATTCGTCTTTTTAAAACCGATTACACCGTTGATTAGAAAAAGATTTTATCTTTAAGAGCATATTTTAGGTTTGTCAGTACCTCTGAAATTGCACCCTGGAGGGGAGTTGCCATGTCCCTTTGGGTAAACAAACCTTTTGGGAAAAAATTTCAAACAGTTAACAATGATATTTTTTCGAATTGATTGCGGCATTTGAGATGTAAGAGTATGATCTGTCTGAATATGTCTTCCAATTTTAACTATGCGAATAGTTTGTCCGATTTAAAACTATGGAATAACACAAAAGAATCAAGCGTTCAGAACTTCATTTTCCTCCCGATGCATAAATTGGGTTCTAGACATGCACAAGCGAATTATGCATCGAAATAAATGTATCTCCGTATAAATATTTTATTTCTTCTGTCGGATGTCTGTCGTATTATTTATAGACGAAGCTTGTTTATTTCAACGGAGAGGTATTTACTTTTCTCCAAAAATAAATGTATCTCTGCATAAATATTTAATTTCTTCTTCTGAATAAATATAGGTTTATTCAATTATCGATGCTGGATTTTCTTTGGTTTCGTGTTTCCCCGAGAGTTGGTGGCTCACGGAAAATATTTTATCTTGTGCTGCGTTTGTAGTCTTGCCAACATATTTTTTATTGAGAAAGTGCCAAGCGGAGTATCGTTCCCAAGTGGTTCAATTGTTCGAACGTCAATGCGCTATACTGATGACCAGGGTTCGAGTCCCGGCTTGGGTACTTTTTCACTATGTTGGCTATACGCCTATTAAGTAATTAAAATTTGAATATGATAAGAGCAGATTTAAAAACAAAAACAATAGGCTATTATGCTTGTTTATGTATGAATATATAAAAAAAGGCTTCTGATTACACGTGTTAGATAAATTTCTTCTGACTGTTTATGATAACAGATAAATATAGCTACTTTATATTTAAATTAAAAAAAAAAAAAAAAAAACATTTGACAAATGATGAAAAAATTGCTTGTGTGTGCGAAACAGTAAGTAAGTTGCCTGAAAGTATGGTTAAAAACTACCCTTTTTTTCCAAAGACCATTTTCCCTTTCTCGCTAAAGCTCCTATAACAGACAAGTACCTAATCTTATAGAGCGATTCCATTAAGACCTTAATTCATAGTCAGAAACTTGAAACATGATACAATATAAAACAAAGTAGATATAGGACTTACCCCAGTACACGGTAACTTTCTTCATCTAATGGGAAAAACTAATCAGCTAATAGTCCAGTCAGGCATGGGAGTTCATTTCAAATTCATGATGCACATTTACAAAGATGTTCTAAAACTCTTCAAAATTTGCAGCAACCTGGTCCATATTCATCAGGATCTGTGGAGTACAAAGGATATAAGAAACATTTCAAGGTCCTTAAATTTCTACCCTAAACTAAAATTTAGTATTCCACAAGCTCTTACTCATCTAACTGGCTACACTTTAATACTGAACGTAGGAGAAAATTCATTATTTGAAGTAACTTGTTGCATTGTTGTCCTATTGTTGTATAAAAAAATACTTTTGTTTTACAGTGTTATAGAAAACAAAAATGCATTCATTCGAAAAGAACCTACACTACAGTAAAATTCATTGTTAGAAAATGATAAATGATGTTTGTTGAAATGTTGAACTAAACGCGATTGTTATTACAAAGTTTTATTCAACTCGCTTGCAACTGTAATTTACCTCCTTCCGGTTAAAATATTGACCAACAAATTGGATCACTTGTAGATCTTGCATGAGAGTACAAATTTTTCAAAAAAAATGACCGGATCCGTGCGTTGAAACACCCTAAAATGCCGGGCCAAATCTTGCATTTTTCCCGTAGAAATAACATTGCGATTGTTTAATTTTAATTGAAAAAGTTCTTCCGGTCTGTACCGGGAGGAAAAGGGCGCGTTCATAGCATATATTTTTAAAAATTCCACTCATTTTACTCAAGTACCCGAAGCTAAAATGCTTGGAAACTCATTATAGAAGATTCAATACCAGTTTTCGTTAATACTGAATTTGAATGCGAATTTCAGACTGAGATTTTCAGCATAACAAAAATCAGATTGTTTCAAAATGTCATCCCCTCCTAGAATTTTAAACTGCCATATCTCAGCCATTTTTTTGCACACTGGATGCATCGCAATTCAGTCCGTTTCCTGAAAAATTAATCCATACAAGAGGCATTAGATGAAAACAAGATGAAATCCATGGAACTCCTTTTTTATTTTATTCGAACAATCGACACAAGAAAACACAGAGAGGGTGGCCTTCGCTTATAGTACCAAAAATTTACAGCTTTATCTGACAAAAGCGAGAGAAGATCTGATTTAATTTTTCAGATTCATTATCGCCAACACATTAGATGTAACATGCCAATCCTTACATTTCTAGCCAGGCTTAAGACCGTCAAACTTTTGACAGTTAGCAATAAACCCATATTGAGAATTTTTGAATACGAAATGAAAGGATGCCATAATTTGGCGGAACATCAATTTTTGTGATTTTTAACATACACCCGAGCGTTGTTTTAGGAAAGTTAGGCATGTGTTATTATAATCTAACGAAAAGAGTTCATAGTGCATATTTTTGCAGCAGTCAAATTATGAAAACGGCGTCTGCATTTAACACAAAATACGAAGAAAGACAAAACAACATATGTTACGGTCATCTGTAGTACTGGTATATTCGAATTGAAACCACATGAGAGTAACGTACATGTAATGTTACGAAGATACGATGATAATCTGGGAACATTTTTAGCTAGGAAGAAATGATTGTTTTTCGGATTAAAGAATAAAAAGATTTTGAATACAGAAATTAATTCACATAGAGAAACTTTAAGATAGGAAAGTTAAGTTTTATTATATATGATTCTATATCATATATATCTCCCCTTTGGCAAAATGAAAAAAATAGCGCTGGCAAGAAATGCGTTGGCATAAACACAAATAAACACAAAACATTCAAAAAGAAATGAAGACGAGGACCACCATACATAATACTGCATATAAATGTAAAATAATATACCTTGTAATATGTAATGGGCACAACAATGGTATACCAATATCATATATAGACATAAAATGTCTCCAAAATGTCAAGTCTGATAATTTTTGATAAAAAGGCTGGAGCATATAAATCAGACATTAGTAATCAGACATTAATAAGATATATCTTTTTCTTTTAAAAATTCACGTCATTAAAGACGGAAGGCCTATAAATTAATTTTAGGTGTACACATTCAAATGTAATATATGCTAGCAATAATAATAGTAAACATAAAATAATTTATGCTTTAACTGCATGTTAACCGATGTCAATTGGTATTTCTTCGAAGCATATATTTCAAATACATAAAAATCATACTGATAAAAATAGCAAAATTATATTGTTCTCTTGAAAAACAGTATGTAAATAAACAATGATAAGTAAGATAACATGTATATGAATATATAAAAGTAAAATTTTATGCATATTTATGGCATGCGTTTAATCATCTTGTAATGTTCTTACAAGAAAAATAAACTCTAAAGAATACTTGTAAAATTCATATGCATACAAAAATAATATATACAATATGGATACAGATATGGATATTGAATTGGGATCTATAATTTTATTCATTTTATTTATTTATTTTTAATTTATAAATTGGAAGTAAAATTTGGATATTGACATGAAAATCTTAATTTAGACATGAAAAATTATATGGATACTGCCAATTTGCAATATATATATTCTTTGAAACAGTGCAACAATTAGAGGTGTTGCCTAAAATGACAAATATTTATCTATCTAAATTATAAAAATATCTGAAAAAAAAAAAATCATGACTTAAAATAGACTGAAGCCAAAAAGTATTGCCAAAAATTATTGTGTCTGCCAGGCAATATGGTGAACTTTTTTTTTAGGAAATTCCTATCAAAGACAAGATATATGACTGGTGTATGAGAGTAGAATTTCGAAATACAACTCCAAAATCCCTAGAATAATGTGCTAAAATGTAAATACAAAGAAACATTTATAAAGGAAGAGGTATGTGAACCTTGATGATAAATATTTTTAAACGTTTAAAGTGACCAAAAAAATATAAAGTGAAATGAAAGGTGAGCACATTAAGCTTCTAAGTGAATTCAACTATTACGTGTGTTAGAAATTTGAAGATACAGACCTATCGTCCATCATATGAAGATGCCCTGAAATTTTCATATCACATATCTGTAAAAGGAAAATGTGTGTGGTGTGGAGTACTAATCAACATCACGTATAAGCAAATGATACTTACCGCAGATAGATACCTAAAATTAAATTAAAAATGTAAAAAGGGGAAAGAAAGAAGAAAAAAACTCATGTTCGACATGTTTAAAACTGTTTTCTTGTACATGCCGTAACCATGGTGTGTACATGTTTGTGTCAACGATGAAAGAAATACAAATATAAAGTGAATATGTAATTAAAAATAGCAGAATGCAAATAAATACTTGTAAAAATAAAGTAAACTGAAAGCTTGAAATAAATTGTAAAGAAATACCTGAAATACGACATACTGTAACCATGTTATATTGAAAGAGAAAGTACACCAGTACATACACTTTATTTAAAAATAAATAGATTGATAGGTGAAATGATAAATCTGAAACATTAAAATTGAATTGTATTGCATTTTGAAAGATTTATCAGTAACATGTAATATAGAAATGTAATTAGAAGAAAGTGACCTTTTAAAATGTAACCTGAGAAGTGACAAAAATAATAGAAATATAAGTGTTTTATGTTTGAAAAGATATTTGAATAACATGTGTGTCTTGAATGCCATTACTTAGAAAATAAGTTAAAATAAAATTTGCCCAACCATTAAAATATCAAATTACTGTTAACCTGTGAAAAAGAAAAGACATTTAAAGAAATCCAACGGTATGAAGAGAGTACCCAAAATAGCTATTTGTGCCTAGCAATATTAAGTACAACAAAAGTGTATGTATGTCAAATAAAAGTGAAAGAAGAAAGAAAAAAACCCTGGTAACAAAAGATACCAGTTCCCATGAACAATATTCTGGCTACAAGTGGAGACAGAACCCAATGACAAATTATCTGATACAAGGAGATCAGACCTCACAAAGAAAAAAATTCTGACAACAAAGGAATCAGAATCACAACAGATAATTTTCTGATAACAAGAGGTATCAGAGCACAGTAAATTATATATCTGAAAACAGAAGGAATATCAGACTCACAAAAATAATATTCTGATAACAAAATGTATCAGCCCTCAGTAAGTTATATATCTGAAAACAGAATGAATCAGACTCACAAAACTAATATTCTGATAACAAAAGGTATCAGCCCTCAGTAAATTATTTTCTGATCACGAAGAAGATCAGAACACCATGACGTGTAAAAATGAACTAAAGAAGAGAATGAAGAATTACCGCTGGACTGTACACTGTAAATATGTTAAAAAATTCACAAAGAAGTATGGCCAAAATGAGAAAAATGCAAAAGTTACAAGAAGACTGTAAATTGGTATACTAGTGAGCTGAAAATACGGTGAAAACTTTATCCAGACAAATGTATGCAAAAAAACCACCAAATTAAAAATATATATATGTGAAATGGAAAAGAAAGAAAAATTCAGTCATAGAAAAATGTATGTAAAATGACAATCTCACATGCAGAACATATAAGTGAAAACATTGTAAACTCTTTGTATTAGAAAAAAACTTTGTACAACTCTGTAACATACGTCTGCGGGCAAGAATGTACGACAAAAAGAACTGTACAAATATCCACCAGTACTCGAAAGGAAAAAAGAAAAAAAGATCCATTGTACGACTATGTAATTCGAATATCGGCGAATACTCACAAAATACTTCTTGTTGAATGAAATCGTTGAGAAGTTTAGAAAAGCACAAGAAAGCGAAGCATGGAAACCGTAATTCCACACAAGAACTGCTATGTAAAAAAAAAATTCTTTTACCGTACACGAGAGAGATAGAAAACCGAAAATCTATCACCTTTTCCTATTAAATTTAAACAGTTTTCGTTATAGCAGTTGCCAACCATTAAAAATCCACAATAAAATAATTCTACAATAATTAATTTTCTATTGAAATAATTTGACGTGAAAAATGAAAATGAAATAAAAAGTTTCACCCAATTGAAAAAAAAAAAGATTAATAGGACGTCCTATTGGTAATAAAACGGAAATTTTCAAACATTTCTCAATAATACAAGGAGTATGAGTATGTGTCAGTACAGAAAGCAGGTTAATATGATATCATTAGAGAATTAAAAAGAAAATTAATCTGACGTCCTATTGGAAGTTTAACGGACTTTTTCAAAAGTTTGAGAATAATACAAATATAGTATCAATATGAGTAATAGAGAAAGCAAGTAGATAGGACGTCAGCAAGTGATTATAACGTCCTATGAGTTTGAGGAATGTATTGAATCATGATTTAAAAAAAACGATTATGGAAATATTGGCATATTTTAACATTTTGAAGATCTCTATACAACATGTTTAATTTTGAAATTGATTTTTTTAATATCGCATTTAGTCCTCATGACAGATATTATTATGACAAAGTATAATAGCGGGCTTCACCCGCTATTGGACCGGTTCAGATTTTCGAAAAAACGAGAAAAATAGACCGGTAAATTTTAATTTTATAAAAAACGACTTTTTTTTTTTCCCTTTTTTTTTTTAATGAAATTTATTTGAATTCACTAAAGAAAGGATAAAGTGTTTTGAAAGGAATATTAAACGAAACCCTTTGTGCGATCTTCGATCACACTTATCCACTTTTTTTTCTTTATTTTTACAAAGTAAAATGTTTATTTTCATCATGAGGATCATTTCAGTTGCTCTCTTGTCTAATTTCATTTCACCCACATTTTATAAAGTGAGCTGTTATAGAAAATTACAAAATTGATAGGTTACTAAAAGCTTTCAGCGATAAAAAATGACGCCCCATTTAAAATATAATTTGTAGTTTTTATTCCTTAATCTCGAAATTTTATTACGATTTTATCAAAATGACGTACTTTACACTTGCTACACTATTTCATCTATTATGATATCAGATCTTATGATCCTACGCAAAGATTGGAACTACTCGAATTATTAGTAAAATTAATGTATTTTTATTTAATATAGTCCACAAAACTACTTATTTTTTGTTTGAAAACTAAAATTTATTGTTAATTTATGATAATTCATTAAAATTTACCTGAAATCATGGATTATCATGCGAAATTCGAAGCATCTTATAAGTGAAAGATTGTGCCACTGAGCGAATGGGAATGCATTGTTGAATTAAACAATTGTCTTTATTGTTGAATTTCTCGCCGTGAATAAAAATAATTTTAGCAGCGGATGTAATTGTTGCGAATTTTGGAATAACAATGAAGAGATTCTGAAAAAATTTGATTGTGTGATTATATTATTGAAAAAAGAATAAGATTTCGTTATTGAAATGCATTGTTGCGGAAAGTTTCCTTCAAGAAAAAGGAGATTTTAAATTGACCATTTGCAGATAACGTAATGCAAACCTAATAAATTTAGGCGTTAAAACTCTCAAATCAAGAAATTTCCACCGTCGAGTCATACAAACAAAAACTAATCAGCACCAATTTTTATTAAGGTCTAACTGAATATAAAACTTTATTAAATTCCGTGCATTAGTTCTTGAGATACATTTGAGAGTCAATGTGCACAAATAAGTCATTTCGATTGTATTGATAGAATGAGCATTAAAAAAATAAATAAATAAACATAGGTTTGACGTTTGTTATGGAAGAAAAGACAGAATAAAAAAGAACTTCTTCGCCGAAAATTAAAATGAGTTAAAAATTGATTACAAAATTCCATGTTTACATACAGATATCAAGTTGAAAAGAGTTAAAAAATATTCGTTAAAAAAAGGGAGAAGAAAGAAAGAAAAAGAAAATAACTAGGGATTTTAAAAGAGATTTTTAATTGCCGAAAAAAGTGTTGCCTTCTTATAAAATATCAATACATTTAAAAATGGCGTTTACAATGTTTTTTTGTTTTTTAATATGGCAAAAACAAAGAAAAATAGAAACATTATTTAAACTACCTTTTTTTGGATTTCTAAATTGATTTCTGCGTTTAATGATAGATCGTTTTAAATAATTAGCCTAATATAGTAAATTTTATCCTCCGGAACTTTTGATTTTTTAGTGATTTTCAATGCGGTTTTTATCATTTTTTCGCATTTTGCGGCGATTTTTGTAGTTTTATCTATTTTAAAAGCGATTTTCAATATAGTTTTTAGCTTTTTGAAAAGCTGATTTTTTATATTCGCGGAAGAATTTCGGTTACAATGATTTAGTCGGGTTTTTTATTTTTTTATTTTTTTTTCTGCGGGTTTTTATTTTACGTTCGCGTCGATTTTTCCACATTAGTAAACAGAAATCCGCTGTGGTAGCGTGAACACATGTATATATAATTAATGAAATCCATTTATCGTTTGAAACGAAAAAAACTTTATTTTAAATTAACATTTAAAAAAATATAAGTAAAAAAATCCGATGAACATATCCACGTTGTATAAGCATCATTTCAGAAACAAACCTCTCTGAACTCCGCTCAAAGCGAACCTCTCTCTAACCCCTTCAACATCCAACTGCCGTCTGCAATTTCACTTCCTAGGGGCTTTTCTTGCATTCCAGGAATTTCTGCAGAAAGCATTCTTTCACTCCCACACCTGCACCAGTCTCTTATCTCCCGTGGACAATGAAAGACCCCAATCTCTAGTTCTATTTTTCATTCTTAGGAGATTATCCCATTTCTCCAAGTAAGTGTTTATCCGATTCACGTCCACCTGTCAACCTTCTGTATAGTACTCTTACTTGAATAGTGACAATTCACAAAAGGCCTTTCATTCGCAAGGGATTATCTTTATCTTCCAAGCATGTGAGCATGTGAAATTTTCAACATGTCACAACTCCTCCCCCCTAAGGAAAAATTTCTGCAGGAAATTTGGCATATACATGAATACAATAAGCTCCTTCAATCAACTTCTAAAGAGGTCAAAGTATAAAGGAATTTAAAATAATACACGAAATCCCTATAGAATACAAACACATTCCTATACTCAGTATTTGATAGACTACACTGTCAATAGGATTTACTATAATCCCTTACCTATAATACCTAAGTATGATTCCAGGAATAATTTATACAATTGATGCCCTAAGAAACAATTTTGAAATACTTCACATACATATAATACCAAATACAGATTACACTTTACATGACTCTAACAAAAAAAAAGTAATAATAAAAAAAAAAATCTATATACAACACAATGCCTAAAACGATTCTCTTAAAAACTTGCTTAAAAGCCTAAATTTAGACACTTCTACAAACAAAAAGAAAGCATATTAAATTATGCAATTATGAAATTAATGAAGTTTTACTATTACGAAAATAATATTAAGCATTAACTGATACATAAACACAATACAGATATTACAATAATGAGTACTCCCAAATTTAGAATAAACTTAATTTAGATAATTCTCCCGAAAACCAATATCTATATTACTTCTATCAGAAAATCTTTTTGACAATAATTTTCGCCTCACAACTTCATAATCATGATTTTTCCTTTCAAAATCTTGTTTGATTTCAATAAATCTTTCTTTGTGATCCGTTTTAAAAGAAGAATGCTCCATTCTTTTTAACTTTGATTTCTTATTCACATCTTCTTGACATTTAGCCCCCCAATTTACTCTATTATTTTCCTTCATCCTAGAGTTAAATTTACTGGCCACAGTCATAGATGAACTCAATTTCTTTCTAATTCTATTTCTAACATGTATAAATCCCATACTACCGACAAAATACCTGGGTATATTTACATCATGCTCAGAATTCTTTTCCCGAAATTGACCTCCAATACCTGACCTTTTATCACCATCCTTTTTAGACGCACCCTCTTTTGTATCGATCAATTTAGACCCTTTTTCCAAATACCTATCAGTCACGTCTTCCAGTGAATTTACCTCTATCTCATTAACAGACTTATTATCCCTTTCACAGATTTCATTCACAACCATTTTTCTAACAACCCTTTGCTCATGATCGCTAGATAATCTGAGGGTTCCCTGCCCATTTAATTCTCTTTGATTCCCCACTTGTTTATACACCGAATTTTGCTTTTCCATATTTCCTAACTTTAATAAGTCATAAACAGCTGGTGTTATAAGGGGCGGAGAATTTAGTTTTCTCACAACTGCAACCACCACATTTTTTTCAACATACTCTTTTTCATCTTCTATCAAAGCAATCGGCACGGTCACCAAATCCGCTTTTTGTCTATTTCCGAGGGCCGGTAAAAGAAAAACATTTCCCACTTTCTTAGCACTCCACGGAATGTCTTTAGCATCAAAAACCGCAATTTGCGCACCTGTGTCCTTAATCGCTTTTACTTTCTTACCATTCACGCATAAATCAACCATAGGTAATTCGGTTTCCACACCTTCCTTATTATTTACACTTTTCCCATCACTAGTAACAATCCAAGCTATGCTTTTATCCTCATAATTAGATTTACTTTTTAACAATTCAGGACAATTTGGTCTGATGTGGCCCACGGCCAAACAATTATAACAATGGACTTGTCTTTGCTTTTCAAAAGCATTGTCCTTCTTAAATTGATCAAATTTCCCACACTCTTTCGTATTCTCAAATTCCAATTTTGGTTTAATTTCCTTTCTACTTTTAGAATTAAAGCTGTCTTTTTGCTTATCCTGAAAAGATTTATTTTCCCACGGTTTTCTATCCGACCTGTTAAATTCTCTTCTTATACTCTCAAATTTATCCGATTTTTCCGCAAGTTTAGAAGCAATCTTTATTTCCTCCCACTCATCCATAAATTTTTCTTTTATTTCAAAAGGGACACGTTTTTTCAACTGTTCCGTGAGCATTAGTTCTTTTAAGGATTCAAAATCCCTCACTTCTAATGACTCTAACCAATTATCTAGATAACCTCTTAACTCATAAATCAGATCCACCCATAATTCACCAGATTTTCTTTGATGAGTTTCAAATTTTTGTTTTAAGGCGCCTGTACTTAGCCTAAACCTATCTAACAAAACTTTCTTTACATGTTGAAAATCATCACATTTATCTGCTGGTTGTTTTACAATAATTTCGGCAATATCAGAAGGTAACAAAGGAATTAATTGACTGACCAAATCTTCCTGAGAAATTTTAGCTTTCTCGGCTTGCCTTTCAAAAATCATAAAGAAAAGAGTTATATCAATTAATTTAGAATCAAAGCGCGGAACTAAATCCTTTAAATTTACCTTAGGAGTTCTATGAAAATCTACATTTGATTCATTAGATGAAACACTAACAATATCCGCAGAATTTTGAATACGCAATTTTTCTAATTCAAATTGCTGTTCTTTTTCAAGCTTTTGTAATTCAAGTTGTTGCTGTTTTTCGAGTTTATCTGCCTCAAGTTGTTTTTCAAGTTTTTGTAATTCAAGTTGTTGCTGTTTTTCGAGTTTATCTGCCTCAAGTTGTTTTTCAAGTTTATCTAACTCAAATTTCCTAAGTTTATCTTTTTCCTCTTGCTCAATCCTATCTAATTCAATTTGCCTCTCTCTTTCTTTACGATCTTTTTCGATTTGTTTTTCCTGCTCTTTCCGCTCCGCCTCCTGTTCACTAAAATATTGCAATCGAATTTTAGCGAAACTTTCATCATAATCCTCTGCATCTACGATAGCCTGAATTATAGCTTTATTTCTACACGTTTTTGACACACTGGTCTCAAATTCCTCTGCTAATAACAGCAAGACACTTTTATTATATTTTCCTAAATATTCTGCCATATTTTCCTCCCAAAATATAATAAATTTCAAAATATCAGATATATTCAATTTACAATAATACAATAAACACAGAAATAGAATTTTCTTCACTATACGTATAATAATGTATTCAAAAACGACACAATTTTAATATAGCAAATTCTCATGCAACAGTGACGTCTTTCAAACTGAGTATATCCCCCAAAATAAATTTTATACCCAACAGTACAGTATAACATCAATTTATTTTGTAACATTAATCATAATCATCCACAGTATACCCATAAAATTAAGCTATAACTTTGTTACTGTAATAAATAAAATGCATATAAACAAAACTCTTATTTTCGAAAGTTTTATACAAAATTATGATTAAAATACCCTGATTAATAATCTCAATTAATCAATAACAATTTACTATACCCCAAGTAAATTTTAACATATACATAAGTATATAATTTTCTTAACCCAATATTATACCAAACAGATACCAGAAAATCAACAAACATAAAAATTCTAACTAAAAATTTAAGTACCAAATTAATAGCTTCCCTAGAATTCTTAAATTTCACATAGAGTTTTGTCCCCCAAAATTAAAATTTATACACAAAATTCAATTTAAAACAGACCTCTATAGAAGATATCATAAAAGAGCTTACCTCCAGATGCAGATATTTCCTCCACACTGATACCAGGCTTCCAAGCACTTTTAAAGATGGCACACACAGATGTTTGAAGATTTGAAGACACTAAATTTTGCTGATGAGGCACTAATTGCACCTTAGATCCGTATGTAGACAACTTAGACGGTACGCCGCATATCTTCATTCCACTGGATATATTAAGAAGCACAAACACGTATCACCAAATCTATAGTTGACTGTTCATACACTACCTAGCTTTTGTCGATAAAGTTTTTTTTTTTTTTTTTTTACCAGTTCTCTGCTTGCTATAACTCCGAGAAAAAACCACGACTCCAATTATACTTCAAAACTCCACAATTCTGCTTGTCCGTTTTCCACTGGCTCTTCATCTGTTTAATCAGGTTAACGCATAGATCCGTAATCTAATTTACTTTAGATCACATATCCCATTTGCTGCCACCAATTATTTATATATACTATACTATAGCTGTGGTAGCGTGAACACATGTATATATAATTAATGAAATCCATTTATCGTTTGAAACGAAAAAAACTTTATTTTAAATTAACATTTAAAAAAATATAAGTAAAAAAATCCGATGAACATATCCACGTTGTATAAGCATCATTTCAGAAACAAACCTCTCTGAACTCCGCTCAAAGCGAACCTCTCTCTAACCCCTTCAACATCCAACTGCCGTCTGCAATTTCACTTCCTAGGGGCTTTTCTTGCATTCCAGGAATTTCTGCAGAAAGCATTCTTTCACTCCCACACCTGCACCAGTCTCTTATCTCCCGTGGACAATGAAAGACCCCAATCTCTAGTTCTATTTTTCATTCTTAGGAGATTATCCCATTTCTCCAAGTAAGTGTTTATCCGATTCACGTCCACCTGTCAACCTTCTGTATAGTACTCTTACTTGAATAGTGACAATTCACAAAAGGCCTTTCATTCGCAAGGGATTATCTTTATCTTCCAAGCATGTGAGCATGTGAAATTTTCAACATGTCACACCGCTTTTAATCTTTTAGCCACAATATTATAAATTTTGTTTAGATTTTTAATTGCCGAAAAGTGTTGCCTTCTTTTAAAATATCAATACATTTAAAAGTGGCGTTTACAATGTTTTTTTTTTTGTTTTTTAATATGGCAAAAACAAAGAAAAATAGAAACATTATTTAAACTACCTTTTGTGGATTTCTAAATTGATTTCTCCGTTTAATGATAAATCCGTTTTAAATATCTAGCCTATAATATAGTAAATTTTGTCCTCCGCAACTTTTGATTTTTTTAGTGATTTTCAATGCGGTTTTTAACATTTTTTCGCATTTTGCGGCGACTTTTGTAGTTTTTTTTTATTATGAGTTAAAATTCGTTTAAATAATTCTCTGTTTACATACAATATTCGTTACTTAGAGAAAAAACACTACCGGTATAATAAATTATAACACCTTGTAATAATATATTTCTTTTAAATGCTAAAAGGTGTAAATTAACAACATAATGCAAATTTAAATAACTTTTATTAGGTTGTTCGACATGTTTCGACTCACTTCTAGTCATTTTTGAGAATATTCCACAATTGCAGGGGCTCTGAAGTTATTTAAAATGCTATCATTTAATTTTCATGTACTTTTTAAAAAACGGTATGTAACTTTTTTTTAATTTAAAAAAAACACATGAAAATTAAATGATAGCATTTTAAATAACTTCAGAGCCCCTGCAATTGTGGAATATTCTCAAAAATGACTAGAAGGGAGTCGAAACATGTCGAACAACCTAATAAAAGTTATTTAAATTTGCATTATGTTGTTAATTTACACCTTTTAGCATTTAAAAGAAATATATTATTACAAGGTGTTATAATTTATTATACCGGTAGTGTTTTTTCTCTAAGTAACGAATATTGTATGTAAACAGAGAATTATTTAAACGAATTTTAAAAGAAGATTTTAATTGCCGAAAAGTGTAGCCTTCTTTTAAAATAACAATACCTTTGGAAGTGCCGTTTAAATTGCCACAACAATTCGGACAAATCTTTACACAGTAAATGAAATAGTCAAATTTACAGACATCGTATTTTGCCTTTTCTTCTGAAAATGCGGTAAAACACCAACCTCTTTACTTTTACCGAATCGAGAACTCTTTATATTCTTTTTCGAAATTGGGACGATGGGACAACCAGGAAGGAACGCTAAAATATGGCACAAAACGCATTGAAAATCTCGAAAAGGTGAAAAATCACGGAAGATAAAATGTACTGTATTTAGCTAAAAATTTGAAACCAAATTCCTTTTTCAAATGTCGAAAAAGCGCCGTGGTACTCTAAAAAAAGGTAAAAATTGCATTTAAGATAAAAAATCACTAAAATTCAAACATCATAGAATTTGCTATATTAGGCTAAAAGTATGAAACCGAATTTCTTTTATCACTGTCAAAAAATCGCCCCAAAATGAAAAAAACCCTCTAAAAATAGAATAAAAAACTTCACGAAACATTCTAAAATAACTGTACGAAATTATTCCGAATAAACTTTATTAAAAGAGGACAAAATTTACTTCATTGAGTTAAATGTTTAAAAACGTATTTCCTTTACTAATGTGGAAAAATCGACGCAAAACGAAAAAAAATTATGATATGTTATGAATAACCTACATTGAAAGTGGGGGGTGCAAATGTTTAAAGAACAAAATAATGTTTCATGCGAAATTTTACGTTAAAAAAAAGCAGAAAAGGGAAAAATCTTGAGAATATTGAATTAAATGAAAGGGAAGTTGGCAATATGAAAGTGACATATTTCCCCAGTTAGAATCTTAGGTTACCGCTACTCATATTTGAGCGTGCCTCAAAATTTGTACATTAACGTTGATAAGATAATAACAAGACTTTTTTTCAGGAATAAAAAAAAGAAAATCCAAATAGTTGGGATAAAATAATAATTTATAGTCTATAAAAATTTTATTTTGATGAAAAGTAATATTTTTGTGCAAATAAAAATTAGTAGAAATGAAAGTTCAATTAACAATTTTAAGTCATAACAACAGTGTTCTCTAATCTGAAAACACTTAAATAAATACAAAAAAGATAGAAGAAAAGAAAGAAAAAGGACACATTAATGCATTTTAATGTAGCAATATTTATTTCGTAGAAAGCATGCTTGATTTACATACATCATGTTTTTTTTTTAATTATTAACATTATTTATCTAAATTAATAGCACATAGCAGCACATATAAGATCTAGACAAATTTACCAAAAATTAATTTAAATTTTTATTACTAAATATACATCACTTGTATATCAGCAACATATATATTGTTTTCACATATAAACTTTAAAAAAAGGCATAGCCATATAGAGTATTTTAATTAAAAAATTGATCTCTCCAAAGTACGTTTGAATACTCCCTGGGATCTGTCAGACTTACGAATGCAACATGTATCTATGACCGTTGTGAATTTTAGGTTCTATGACCTTTGTGAATTTTTAATAAATCGAATAGCTACTTCTCAAATGCTGAGAGACGTTCAGCATTTGCATCTCACAGTACGCATCATACATCACAGTACGCATCTCAAATGCTGAGATGCGTACGCTCATCGTTAGGTTTCCACCGAGACTGTCATTTATTTGCTTGTGCGAGCAAGTTGGAAAGTCCGGAATCCAGGTACCTCAGTCGGACTTCAGTTTCCGGTGCACGATGGAACCTTGCATCAGGTAGAGTCAAGCATGAGATCGAAACGCGGATATCCAAGGCATCTTTCCCGAGTCTTGGAGAAAAAGGGAATATAAAATCTTTTGTCTTTATTTTCCTTCTCATCTTTTTATTTACATTTACGTCAGATACCCTGTTGAGGGGAGGGGGGACCAAGAGGGATATTATCTGTTGGGCCATTCTCTGGGAAAAGATTCACCTAAATCCGTCTCCCCCCTTCTTTTGCTCCTTATTGGCAATATTCCTTAGCCAATCAAGAGACGGACTACAAGCATGGGGTCCCCTGTACAGTTCATGCCAAAAATCTCCCTGGGCTCATATGTTTTGTTAAGTGTCTATGTAATAAACTTCTTCGACAGGTAATGAATCAATCTACCTTTGTTCCCCTTATAGCTTCTTGTGCCAGCTTCTATTTCCAAACAAGTTTTGTGGTTCAGTGAGATACTAAGATACTCCGATGGCTTTGCATACGTGAAAATTGATTAAAAGGAAAAAAATTACACATTATAAAATATGTATACAATAAAAATAATACACATTTTTGAAAAGTGCACAAAAATTGTAATTGACAGAGACACCAGTTTTAATAGGATAAATACTTGTTTGAGTGTGTTTAATACAGAATAATAGTTATTAAATGTGTAAATGTGCTAGCTTCTATTTCCAAACAAGTTTTGTGGTTCAGTGAGGTACTGATATACTCCGGTGGCTATGCATACTAGAAAATTGATTAAAAGAAAAACATTACACATTATAAAATATGTATACAATAAAATAACACAAATTTTTGAAAAGTGCACAAAAATTGCAATTGACAGAGACACCAGTTTTAATAGGATAAATATTTGTTTGAGTGTGTTTAATACAGAATAATAGTTATTAAATGGGTAAATGAATTATTTCAGAAAAAAGAAAATTACAATAAAATTAGTAAAATGGCAGTATGCATCGTTAAATGAGTACCGTAATTTCCGGCCTGTAAGCTGCGGATCGAAGAATTAGAAATTTTATTCAATAATTGAATTCAAATATTTACAGCGATTTAGTAAATTACATTTTATAAAATAAAATTTCCAGGTCGAAACATGATTGTTTGATCCACGGGTTATATGCCGGAAATTACGGTAACTATTTTTCGCCTGTTTTCAAATTTAGGAATTTTATATAAAGAGGATAAAAGACAAATTTTTTGTTGTTGTTTCAGCAGGAAGATTAGGTTGATTTCTTTGTTCTTTTTACTTTTTAATTTAAAGGTATATTACATAATATATAAATTAAATTAAAATATTTAGTCTTACTGAAAATAAAATCGTTCTTTTGGTAAAAAAGGTAATTTGTAAGAAAATTTTAAATTCAGTTTATCAATTGTAATTTTGTAATTGAATAAATAAAAGTTAATTCTATCAAAAACTCTTTCAGAATTCTATTAAAAGTTTTCTTTTGGAAATGTTTCCAAAAATAAAAGTCTCATTTGAAAAAAAAAACTGCGACCAAAAAAAAAAAAAAAACAACAAAAAAATAGTAAAGTAGATTTGATTTGTTTAAAATGTTGCCGATACATTTGACAGACGTTAGAAATTAACCGTGTAGGATTTGGTGTAATTTTATTGTAATTTTTCAAAAAATACATAGTATGTCATATTTACAAATCTTCCACCTTATATAATGAGACTTTTTTTTTCGATTAACAGTTGCTTATCAAATGTAATTTATAATATATAAAAGCATCAAAAGTGTTCCGATTACGAAATATTAAAACAAAGTTGAGATGAAGAAATAAATCAGATTAGCTATTCTTCGGTAATCGGATCCTAAACCAAAGTTGGTGTCAAAAATTATCGATTTCAGAGAGAATATGGTTTAAATTGAATGTATTAAAAGTAAATAAAAAAAATGCTTTACAGCCAAATCACTCTTGCTAACTACATCAATTGAGAGTGAGCCAATTACGAAGGATTACTCAATAGCTTTAATTGTTTACACATAAATGAATGTGTTGCAATTTGAATTACAAGTGCATATTGTGGAACATAATTATCGAAGTGAGTCTAATAAAGAGTGTTATAAACTAATACTGCAAAATTGAGGTACCTAACCACACAATATATATATATATATATATATATATATATGAAATGCTCACGCCATCTCTATCGGTTTCTCCTTATTTGACGGAGGCATAGAATTCATTTCAGAATCAATAAACGCCAGGTGGGTAAAACAACTGAATTGACAACTATTTCATTTTAAAAAAACGAATTTTTTAGATTATTTTAGACTTTTTCTTCAATCAAAATGCATTAGGTTGAATTTAAACAATATCTACTCTTTAAATGTGCAACAGATGTTTTTTAATTGATAGTTATATAAATATTGCTACTAGGTTATTAATGTTTTTACGATAAAATCCCTATACAGTGAGATGCTTATCCCAATAAAACTACATTATAAGTTCAAACCGCACTACACACTACAATAAACAAATATAATAAATGTAAAGAATTGCAAATGTAAAGTTAGCCAGAAAACTTTTTGGAGGAGAGTCGTACTTTTATGTAACGGAATTACATTCTTAAAACAATTATAAGGTTATCCTTTAAAGGACACCATTTACAGTTTCTAAAAGTTATATTACCTGAAACTTTTGGAAATATTACATGCTCATTATATATGTAACTTAAACTAGATAAATTTCGGATTGCAAGATACTGGGTGGTATGTGAAGCAAAAGCAATATAAAAATGTGAATTACACACCTGGCGTTGATAGCCCTGATCACTAGATTTACAAGATACAGTGTGTAAAATCAGTCAATTCTTTACTTGTAATTGTGTTACATTAATTAAAATTCAAACTTTTTTTCTTTCAGGTGTTTTACAAATATTTTTATCACTGACTCTACAATAATGGACGAATTCTAGAAGACACAAACACTCTGCTTTGAAAATACAGTGCTAATTTTAGGTCTGTTAAAAACAACTATTTTAAATTCGTTAGCTGTTCTTGATTCGTGAACAGAATCAAATCTATATTTTGTTTTCAGGTACTTTCACTGCCATGAGAAGTAAACTTTCACAAAGATATGAAGACAGTCACCCGATGATAAAAACTGTTAAGTATTTTTCCTGTAAATATAATAGTCCTATCTTTTTTCTCATTTGCGAAAAAAAAAAAAAAAAAAAAAAAAAAACGAATATCTGCTTTTATATATCTCTGATATATCTTCATTTTGTAACAAATTTTCATGTTCCATTTGTAACTTTATTTGTGCTGTCCATTTGTAAAATTATATTTTTCAGATAATCTCACAACACATACAAAGGGAATGAGCCGTCCTCTGGTCGTTCGAAGACCGAAGATTAGAATTAAGAGCCCCATATCCGCTTCGTCTTCAAAAATCCGTTGCTTATTGTGAACTTTTGCGCTAACTGCTGATCAGGGCTTAATTTCTAAGAAAAAAGTACCGGAGCTATAATATTCTGCAGTACAAACTCCCGTAGCGTACCCCTTCCCCCTCCTCCAGCACTCCAATCTGCATATTTATATTTCATGCATTATATTCAAAATTTAAAGCATTGTTTTTTTATTTAGCAAAATAAAAAATTTAAAAAGATCTATCTGCGTACATTTAGCTATCCACTGTTCCACTTTTTAGTTATTAGTACTTCCAAATAGAAACCTTTGCCTAATCTTAATGTTAATGAATTGCAGAATTCTGCGTAAAAAAAAAAAAAAGCAGGATTATGATTGGGAAATAGTGTTAACATAAAAATTAATAGTTTACAGCTTTGCAGTATGGAAAAAGACTATTTCTATTTACTTTTTATTTTGATCAAACTCGTATAAAAATGATCTGAAATGGAAATAAATAAAATTTTGAATTTAAGACAGATTAAGCTCAAGCGAAGACTTGATACACCACGAAGACTCCAAACACGGAGACTTATAAAAATCGAGCCCGTTTCATCTCTATATCTTACGTGAGCTCACTTATAAGTGTTTTGATACAAAATAAGGTAAAAGATTGGAGATAGGAGGGAAAGGAAAGGATAATTTAGGATTCTTTTTTTTTTAAAATGTTATTGCACTGGGCTCCGGAGCGCAGCGTTTATGAGATTCGGTGAATTCTGGCCAATATTTAAATATTTACTAAAAACAGGGAAGTACTGGAGCTGAGCTACGGTGTGCTCTGGCGCAAATTAAACCCTGTTGCAGATGCATCTGGGCAAACGGATGAATCACTTTGGTATATTTCCTAATTGAGTATTGACAGTGATGTGAAAAGGAAATGATGTCTTTAAGCGGTGTGTTTTTCCAGTCATAGCTTGAGGAGAAGCTAGTTATTGTTCTTATTCATATTCAGAATGGTATTTTGTTGCCACGTCTGATACGGAGTGCGTGAGTGTTACTTCTGGATTCGAGTCTGTATGTCATAATCAATATCTGCATCATAGTCAGGACAGGAGAGAACAACACGTTTGTAATATATTTAATGCGTCCCGCATAAATCTCGCAACTAAATGGTCAGCCAAAAGTGACAATTCCAAAACATACAAGGCATGTACTGACAGTCCAACATTTTAACTCTGCTCTCATTTTTTTAAAGGGCAGATATAATAATTTTAAAAGAATCCCAATTTTAAATAATGTACAGAGTGTTTTGCAAGTCCGTTCACATATCAGAAGTTCAAGAAAAATTACCAAATTTTCGTATCGGAATGCGGATTGTTTTCTCCTTTTTAGATAACAGCAATTACTATTATGTTTTGTGCTGTAATTCACTCTATTTTGAATTAATCTGTGAAACACATTCGCCATGACACTTTTTTTAAAAATATAGTCAATATATATTTTTTCCTTTCAGAATTATTAAATAAATGAAATTTTTTGCTGCTTAAAAGCATTCATCTTCTTTTTACTAAATTCTTTTTGCACTTCTACCTATACTCTTGAAGATATTTCGGCGTGAATGTTACTTGTGCTTTTTACACATACTTACTACTTCAACTAATGTACAGGTTGTTCTACAACTTCATTGACATATCAGAAGCTTGTAAAAAGTTTTCCAATCGGTGTGCGGCATTATAACTCTTTTTCACGTAAGATGATTTACTCTTATAATTTTCACTGTTAAACACTTTATTCTCGAATACTTTGTAAATTTTTCCTCCACTTAAAAAAAAAATTAAATTTAAATTAAATTTTCTGTTTTTTGAAAAGATTCATCCCAGATTCTTTTTCTTTTTTCACACACACACAGACACACACACATATATATTTCATTCATATATTCTATGTAAACTTCTACTTTTTCTTTAGAGTCAAGTTTTATTATTAAGAACAAAAACAGACATTACTGAGGGAAAAGTATTTTTACCATCGTCATTTATACAAAAAATTATCATTATAGAAATGCATACAGCTAAGCATCAATTCAATTTTTTACGGAAACAACTATACACTTGCGGATAACAGGAAACTGTACGCAGTTGGCATTTTATAAATAAAATTAAAATGTTTTAGAAAATCTGAATTTCACGAAAACCCCGTTATTACTAAGTATATTTTTTGAAATTTTCTTTTTATGATAAAATCAAATTTCCGAGAAAAACGTATAATTTAATTGTAAAAAGTAAAGCTAAAAGGATTTCTATAAATTAAAAAATATCACTAGACCAATTATACAGCGACTTTCCTTCGTTTACTTTTTTGACTTTTCTTCATATAAGTCATATGCTAGCGATTTGACCAAATTTCAACAATAAAAACTAAAAAATATATAAAAAAAAAAGTCCGAAAAAAGATTATAAATGCGGGGATACTAAAGCAGAGAAAAAAAAAAAAAAAAAAAAAAAAAAAAAACATTTATTCCTGTTTAATTTTTTGTAATTTTTATGTGAATTGTCACTTATTCTTTTGAGTATGTCCAGAATGCTTATCAAGAGCTTAAAAATATTTTAATGTGATAAGAATGTGTTTATTATTCTCTTTATATATATATACAAAAAATATTGCAATTTTGATAATTCATAAAGCTAAGATTCAATTTTCTATTCTATTTACAGGGATGAAAGCTCTGCACCACAGTTGGCCGTTTGTTACCACTAAATTTCAATTGTATTCATCGCCTTGTTAAGTGCCAGATATTCTGACAATAATTAAGTTGTATGTTACTATTATAATTTAGTGGTGATAATAAGTCTGCTGTGGCACAGCTTTTTCATCCAGTCTATTTAAAGAAACAATTATATTTGCGGATAGCAGAAAACTACGTCTACAGTTTGCATTTTGGATCTAGATTTGTTTTAGAACATCCAAATTTCCCGAAAAGGTCGTTATTAAAAATATTTTCTTAATTTAATAGCTTTAATAAACTTACATTTTATATAGAATATGTATAATTCGTAATAAATGGGTTAAGCTGTAATAATTTTTATAAGAGGAATATTTTTTGTGCCATATTAACTATACATGAGTATCAGCGTAGCCTTTTATTCCCTTTTTCTTCCGATTTTTCTTCATATAGTTAACTTTTTTGCGACTTGAATATATTTCGGCTATCAGAACCAAAAATGATATGAAATAACCACATAATACGAATATAAATGCGGGAGCAAGATCTGTAAGTGTCAGTTTTCTATTAGTAGTTTCATATTCCGAGTTCTGTAAGTCGAAAGGCAGTGACGACAAAAAAGATCCATCACTAAGATATTTAAAGTGAATGCCTGAAGCCATTATTTTGTGTACGAATGAATCCAGCAGATCTTTGCAACAGAAGCCTTTTCGGAACACCATTCCACTCATAGTTTCATCAAAACGGTCTTCTGAAAAAAAGAATTTGCCTGAATGTTAAGAAACTTTATATCTAAGAGATAAGCAAGATTTTGCTTTTGACTCTCGTGAAAAAAAATTAAGAAAGGATATCCGTAAGATAACTTTTTCTTAACAATAGCCATTGCGATTGGTCGTAAATGTTCGTGTTTTGAGTTCTTCCAGTAATTTACAACACTTGTATTCAGAGAAGCAATGCAATGATAATCTCCACTTTCTACAGCTAAAGCCAAGTCTGAAAGATGCTTAATTTTATTCACAGGAGGAACTGAAAGAAAAGATAAAAACACGGAATCGTGAGACAAGCAAAGAATCATAGTGCCTACAACCCACGAATAAACGAGGAATTTGTTCCACAAGCGACGATGGTTTTATAACGGAATTTTGCTTCATCAATTTTGCAAAAACGTGAAAACAAATAGTGCTGAATTTATATTTCCTTTTCAATGTGGTATAATTTGCTAGTGGCATCGCAATCAAAACAGCTATTATTGTTAGCCATACAGACAACGAAAATATTTGAAAAATTCCGAAAATGTGTGGTTTGTATACCGGTTTTCGAGTAACAAATGTAAAATCTCCCAACTTGTACGGGTAAGAGAAACCCACTGTTTTTAAATCATAGTTATTCATAGATTCTGGAACTGCTCCAACATCCATTTGTGAGCAATTTTGTGAGCTTTATTTTCTTTAATCCTCTCAAATTTCCCATGCGGCAGTCAATACCATATTTATCTTTATAAATCATAGCAAAATTAATTCTGTCAAAATAGTTTGTATATTGTCGAAGGTACTGCATAAGTGCAAGTAGTAATCCACCGTATGGGTTTAATTTCTCTGACAAAAAAGCTATCGCCTCATCATACGTTGAATTTGGATGGGGTAAATTAGGAGCATGTGGATTATTGTATGCGAGCATTATTGTTTTCTGGGATGCCATGTCCTTTTTCATTTAATACATTAATATTCTAGAAAATGATACTTACAGAATGTTTTAATAATAATAAAAAAATATTTTTAATAAATATACATTTTACTTACATTTAACATTAGAAAACATGAATAAGAGTTTACAACATTCAAATAAAATTTTTAAAAATTTAGCGTATATTTTTATACTTATTTTACTTACTGGAAAAAGTATTGCTTGGAAAAAAAATGTTTCCTCTTTATTGCTGCGTTCTGGTTTAAGAACAAAGTACAAAAATTTACTACATTGACTTATAAATAAAACACAGTCTTAATAAATTGTAAAAAATAAATGTTTTTATTTTTACTTTGAAAATTGTAAACCATTAGAGCAATTCTTGGATGTAATTTTATCGCGGTATAATCCATTTCTATCACTTGATATTCTAATATATTTTCAAAATCACTTTTCATTCCATTGAAAAAGTCATTTTGCTTATAATCTAAACGAACTTTCTTTTGTTTTCAATTATTGCAGCTGAGCAAAAGAGGAACAATAATAATGCATAAATAATTTGAAAATATTACAAAATGGAGTTCTGAATTTAAGTACAATAATTATTCACCAATTTGTTTCATTTCAGTTCATTAAAATATAAATCAAGTGAGTTAGTTTTTAAAAAGTACCATCTTTTGTAGATTTTTAAATATTTTTCTATAAAAAATCCATTTAGCTTTGATCACTCTATACATTTTTTGTATATTAGAAATACTGAGTTACATATAAAATACGGAACGTTTTACTCTGCGATAATAATGCATCAATGTATTTTGTACAGGAGTTGGATTTCTTCAGATACGTTTGACAAGATTCAGTTAATGTGGTAAAAGTTGAGACAAGATTCAGATGGTACTAAAATGAAACCGCTAATGTTATTGTAATCAGGTTTCGATTTTACAATATTATTTCTTTTTAAAACTATGACTTGGTTAATTCGTTATTGAACACATAGTGAGATTATGAATGTTAATATGTTATTTTCTGTTGATAAGTATAAAATTGAGCACGCATTCTTCTCATTATCACAGTTTTTTTCGCGTCAATAATCGTTATTCAGATTATTTGAATAATGAATCATACTGGTTCGCAACAAACATTTTATTTTAGGTTTTGCGTAAACATGAGTTTAAAATTGCTGATTATATTTTTTATAATTGTGGATAGTTTAGAAAAAATTCGGAGTTCAATAACGTCGATAACATAACATTTTTGCATGTTTTGTGTATTATTTTCAGAAAAAGTTAATGTCAAGTTAATGTCTTGTAGAAAAACTCTGTTTGTCTCCGCACCATGTACAGCCACACAATAATTTACTCTGTTCGAATGTAAAATATTACTTTTTAATCTTCACCTATATGCAATGAATCTAATTTAAATAGTTGTTGAGAAGTTTATAAATCAATATTAAAACATGCCTAAAAGCTATGTTGTTCAATCCCATTTACAATTTAGAACTACAGTTTGTGATGAGTGTTTAGATTATTATATAACTACATATATTGCTTTTTTTTTTTAAGTCGAATTAAAACCAAGCGTAACAAGGGTTTTGAAAAATGTAAAAACTTGCCTTTCAGTTTTTTATTTATACTAATATTTGAACAAGTGTTAAAGTTATGTAAATGAAATTATGTATAAAGGATATCGCTTCAGCAGTTTACGACAAAAAATTATATCAATGCCAGCTATTTTCGATAGTTCGCAACTTTTATTACGTACTTACAACTTTGTTTAACAGAATAAAAATAACTAACATTTCCGTAATCGGATGCACAAGATGCTACAAGATGGCTAAAGATGCATGAGATAACGAGCAACTTCATTTTTAACGTAAAATTTCTAAATTTAATTAACTTACAAGTAAACGAATTGAAAAGACACAAATTGTCCAATAAGATTCATTTTATTGTTATTACATAACGCTAAGAAAGAGGCGTTAATTTTTTTTTTCCATCTGCTAACTCAGTGGTCGTCAACCTTTTGGACCTCAAAAACTATATTCATAGTTTGAAATACCATGGTAAAAAAATACTGAAACGTTATATTCCATAGAAGAAGGGTTTACGAAAATTTAGCGTCATAAAAATCCGATTTAAATAAAAAAATCTAATTTTAATTTTTAAAAATCCGATTTATTTTTTTAAAAATCTGATATTTTTTATTTAAAAAAAAATCATGATTTTTTTTACATCCTACGTTCTACACCTCTGAATGTTTTGAAAATTTTATAGATAATATAAATATGGTCTACCAAGATGCTCTAAAAAGATTGAGTCGAAAAACAGACGTTTAGTTAGTTTTTTGTAGTGTAGAAAAATGATCGTCTCTGTGAGGCGCAAAGTGACCTGCGTTCACAGGTGTTTTTGAAAGGGTTAACGTTCGTCTTTTTAAAAACCGATTACACAGTTGATTAGAAAAAGATTTTATCTTTAAGAACATATTTTAGGTTTGTCAGTACCTCTGAAATTACACCCTGCAGGGGAGTTGCCATGTCCCCTTTGGCAAACAACCCTTTTTGAAAAAAAAATTCAAACAGTTAACAATGATATTTTTTCGAATTGATTGCGGCATTTGAGATGTAAGAGTATGATCTGTCTGAATATGTCTTCCAATTTTAACTATGCGAATAGTTTGGCCGATTTAAAACTATGGAATAACACAAAAGAATCAAGCGTTCAGAACTTCATTTTCCTCCCGATGCATAAATTGGGTTCTAGACATGCGCAAGCGAATTATGAATCGAAACAAATGCATCTCCGTATAAATATTTTATTTCTTCTTCTGTCGGATGTCTGTCGTATTATTTATAGATCAGTTTCAACTGACGTCACACCCCAGCAACCACCTTAGCAACAAGATTTGTTTTTTGTTTGCCCGCCAAAGATAGTGGATTCTGATTGGTTGGCTCGTAATACAGGCTACAAATCCCCGATTATAATTGGTTGATAACTTTTGGTGGGCTGATGATCACGTGATTGAAACTGATCTATAGACGAAGCTTGTTTATTTCAACGGAGAGGTAGTTACTTTTCTCCAGAAATAAATGTATCTCTGCATAAATATTTAATTTCTTCTTCTGAATAAATATAGAATTATTCAATTATCGATGCTGGATTTTCTTTGGTTTCGTGTTTGCCCGAGGGTTGGTGGCTCACGGAAAATATTCCGTCTTGTGCTGCGTTTGTAGCCTTGCCAACGTATTTTTTATTGAGAAAGTGCCAAGCGGAGTATCGTTCTCAAGTGGTTCAGTTGGTTGAACGTCAATGCGCTATACTGATGACCCGGGTTCGAGTCCCGGCTTGGGTACTTTTTCACTATGTTGGCTATACGCCTATTAAGTAATTAAAATTTGAATATGATATAAGCAGATTTAAAAAAAAAAACAATAGGCTATTATGCTTGTTTATGTATGAATATATAAAAAAAGGCTTCTGATTACACGTGTTAGATAAATTTCTTCTGACTGTTTATGATAACAGATAAATATAGCTACTTTATATTTAAAAAAAAAAAAAAAACATTTGACAAATGATGAAAAAATTGCTTGTGTGTGCGTAATAGTAAGTAAGTTGCCAGAAAGTATGGTTAAAAACTACCCTTTTTTACTAAAGACCATTTTCCCTATCTCGCTAAAGCTCCTATAACAGACAAGTACCTAATCTTATAGAGCGATTCCATTAAGACCTTGATTCATAGTCGGAAACTTGAAACATGATACAATATAAAACAAAGTAGATATAGGACTTACCCTAGTACACAAGTAACTTTCTTCATCTAATGAGAAAAACTAATCAGCTAATAGTCCAAGTCAGGCATGTAGAGTTGCAAAGAACCGGTTTATTCCCGGGTTTATTTCCAATAGACCCGTTTTATTCCCAGGTTTATTCCCAAAAGACCTGGTTTATTACCAAAAAACCCGGTTTATTCCCAAAAAACCCGGTTTATTCCCAGGTTTAAACCGGGTTTTTTCTAGCCTTTGCAACTCTACAGGCATGGGAGTTAATTTCAAAGGCATGATGCAAATTTACAAAGATGTCCTAAACTCTTCAAAATTTACAGAAACCTGGTCCATATACATCAGGATCTGTGGAGTGTAAAGGATATAAGAAACATTTCAAGGTCCTTAAATTTCTACCCTAAACTAAAATTCAGTATTCCTCAGGCTCTTATTCATCTGACGTGGTACATTTTAATACTGACGTGCGGGGAAATTCATTATTAGAAGTAACTTGTTCAATTGTTGTCCTATTGTTGTATAAAAAAAGCAATTGTTTTTTTACAGTGTTATAGGAAACAAAAATGCATTCATTCGAAAAGATCCTACACTAATACAGTAAAATTCATTGTTAGAAAATGATAAACGATGCTTGTTGAATTGTTGAACTAAACGCGATTGTTATTACAAAGTTTTATTCAACTCGCTTGCAACTGTAATTTACCCCCTTCCGGTTAAAAAATTGACCAACAAATTGGATCACTTATAGATCTTGCATGAAAGTAAAAATTTTTCAAAAAAAATGGCCGGATTCGTGCGTTGAAACACCCCAAAATGCCGGGCCAAATCTTGAATTTTTCCCGTAGAAGTAACATTGCGATTGTTTAATTTTAATTGAAAAAGTTCTTCCGGTCTGTACCGGGAGGAAAAGGTAGATTTCATAGCTCATGTTTTTAAAAATTCAACTCATTTTACTCAAGTACCCGAAGCTAAAATGCTTGGAAACTTATTATAGAAGATTCAATACTGGTTTTCGTTAATACTGAATTTGAATGCGAATGTCAGACTGAGACTTTCAGCATAACAAAAATCAGATTGTTTCAAAATCTCAGCCACCCTAGAAATTCAAACTTCCCTATTTCAGCCATTTTTTAAGATATAGCCAAACCAAAAAATGTTCCAGAATCCTTGTATCACGTTCTAACAAGTAAACAATATTTTCAATTTATAAATTTTTGCACACCTTTTTAAGTTTTTAAATTTTAAATTTTTTTAAATGGCCGCCATTTTTAAACCAGATAGCGGATGAAGCTGGCCAACGAACTCGATCGAGACCTTGGTATGTTCTATTCACATACTCAGTCACATCCAAATCGGTTCATAAATAAGAGAGTTACAGCATGACATATGTCATATATATATATAAATATAAATCAACATTTGATCGGAGGTTGTTTTGGGGATCTGGGGGTCAGGATCGGTGAAAATATACCAATTTTTTTTAATTGCTTTCCTCCGAACGGCTGCAATAGGCCAAACATAATCTTGCATGAGTTTGCTTTTTAATAAAAAACTACCTAAAAATAGTTCCATTGTTGCAACTGTCATATATTTTATCCACATTCTTTCCCGCATAGTTAAGACGTCAGCATTGCGCGACGCAGAGATTTGTGCTTTGTAATTTAGGTTGTTTTTTAGCAGTTTCACTTCTAACATACGTTTTTTTCAGATTCAACATGTTGTCAATTATATAAATTACAGTAACCCTTATTTTTTGAAAACTATATAGTTTATTTATTTATTATAATTTATAGTTTATTTTTTATTATAACTTAAAAAGTTTATTTTTTATAATAGTTTATAGTTTTTCTGTTTATTATTTATTACTGTTCATTTATTACATTTTATTTATTTTATATTATTTACCATTTTCAACAATGGTATGCATATTTAATAATGTTAAATTACTGTTTTGAACATGATTGGGAAAGAAAATCAAGATTGGCAATTGGCGACCATTTTTGGCGATCTATCTCCGGGCCTGGATATACCGTTTATATACGGATTCTACGGATATACACGGGCCCGTAATTACCATTTTTAGTAACCACTGTTCTAACTCTTAAATGGAAAAACTATATATTCATATCCGCTACCGACAAATTCCCGCCAAGCTTGGCGACACTTGAAGGAAAAAAAATCGCCATAAATGAATACAACTTGGTTATAGCTGACTAATTCGTCGAAATTCTCTTTCAAATTGAGTATTGGCGAAAACTGGAGATGAATATTCTATAATCGGGTTCCTCGCATTTTATGTCAGTGTGTTCGAGTAAAATTAGCGAAATTTCTTAGACAAAGAAATATGGACAAGGGCTCTTCTCAGCTCAAGCCGGGAATATTTTCCATTTAACTATCGTTTTTTCTTAAGGGATTTGTTAACAAGCTTTTCTGATTTCTTACTAAATGTCCCGGATAAAAATTTATCAATATTTATTTTTGTTAGTAGCAAGAAATGATTCGATATTATTAAATAAGATTAAAAAGTAAAAAGTAAATATATATATTAAAAAAAAAAAAAGATTTATTTCATTTAAAGTACACTAAAAAAAATTTTTTTTGTCAACCGGAATAAGAAAAGTATTTATGTGTATGACATATGACTAAAAACAAAAGCTTGGGGCGCTCAGAAAACATTGAACGTGATGAATACAACACTGATAAAAATTTGCAGCAAGCTGTCCAGTCATTTGATCATTTTTATAGAAAATGGTTACTTGCCGTAATTTAACTCTATTCTGACCATAATATGGGCAATAATATGGTCAGAATGGAGTTAAATTACGGCTATGTAACAGTCTTCTATAAAAACAGTCTAATGACTGGACAGTTTGCTGCAAATTTTTAACAGTAAAGTACATGAACATCAGTCACAAGCAAATTATCGTGCAGTTTAATATTTTGTTGACATTAGCCTGGCCGATTTATGAACAAACCCGTTACCAAGTGACCGCTTACAAAGATTTGCATCAGTTTGTTGAGCGCCCCAAGCCTTTATTTTTAGTCATATCCAGAAATACTTTTTTTTTATTCTGGCTGACAAAAAAATATTATTTATTATTTACTTTTTTGTGTACTTTGAATTAAATAAAATCTTGTTTTTAAAATCTTGTTCTTTTAAATATTTTTTTAAATATTAAATGGAACGGAAAAAACTGAAAAGGAAAAACTTTTTAGCTGCCGAAGTCAGTGGTACATCATTTTCAGGCTCGTTTCGAAAGATTTCCGTTTAAATATATATAAATTCATTCAACAATGATTTTAGGTATATATTTAAGGTAGTTAGCTCGGACCAGGGATATGCCGGTCTTTCGTTTAAAAATATAAAATCAAAACAGACCAACGCCTTCGTAGCACGCCCGGTATACGCTGCCGAAAGCAGTGGGATCCCCAACTCTAAATTTTGTTTGGGTGGATAGTCTAAGGCAGCTCCTGTTGCACCTGATGCTTAGAATTTTAATTTTTTTATAATTAGTTGAGAAATTAATTAAAAATCAAGATGAACTGTCATAAGAAATACTCTTTTTTTGTCGAAATGGTGATCGCCAGCAGTTCCGGTCCTGGCTAGCATTGAACAACCGAAAGGCTTTTTGTCTTCCATATTTTACAGCGCAGAGCCAGTTTAACTATTAGAAATGCGGAAAGACACCAAACCACATCTACGTACTTTTTTTCGTTCTATAACGGTGCAATTCGTTTAAAGAAATATTAATAATAACCCTTTTAAAAAAATTGTTCTTTTTTCGTGTTTTTTTTTCCCTCCCGTTTGTCTGAGCCCGCATCAACCTCACTTGTATAGATACGAAAACAAAAAATTAGCGGTTTGTTTTTGAAATTTTTTATTAATTATTATTATTATAAATTAATTTTCAAACATTTAAGATTAAAAAAAGGCTTTAGTTTGGATCAGCTATAATTAGAATAAAATTTCTATACCAAATTAAGATTAGACGAATTAATCCTGTGTTTTGCGCGGTTATAATATACTATGTCTTTTATAACTAATAAGTAATTTACCACAAACATTTCAATTTTTGAGTTATTTTTCACTGAAAAACATTGTTATATTTTTGTTGCGAAATTTATAATGCCTCTATTTTATTTTCTAAAATATATTTTTCAAGTTTTCTATACGTTGTCAACATTAATTTTTTAATACTATATTTTATATCATTCGTGATATATATATAATATACAGCTCCAATTCAAAAAATTAGAATAATAAAAACAAGAACGAAAAATCATGCGTCAAGCATAGTTTATGAAGCACTTTCCAACACAGTCAGAAAACTGTAATGAAACTTCACCTTTAAATAAGGTGAAAGAAGATATGTAAGTAAACAGTTTAGAAAACATATAACACATTAAAAAATACAGTTTTTGAAATAACCTTCCAGTGTCAAAAAGTAGTCGAATTATTTTGTGCAGCCCTGTATAGGATCAATAGATGTGGATATATAGCATGATAAAGTTTAGTTCTGTTAGAATATTCACATTTAGAAATTTTCGCCAATCGATTTAAATGCACTCGAATTTTTTTACACAGCCATGTATATTATTTGAAGACTTTTGTACACACCACATATTAAGCTAAAAGGCAACTTAAAACTCACTCGCAGCAATTACCAACCGTAAAAGACAGTGTATCTTTTTCTTTGCGTAGCTCTGTGTATGAATTTATGCATATTCCACAAACTTCTATTAGTCTCCTAATTATAGTTCAGCAAGAAAATGCGTAACGAAGTTAAAAACTACCCTTAAGCGATTCACTCAGTCTGTAATATTTACGGATTCCCTTGTGTAGCTCTGTATATGAACAACCATGTTTATAAACACACACGTACTATGAAAAAAGTTAGTTAAACTTAGAAACGAAAACTAAAGTTGAAAACGTACTTATCAAACATAGACTGTAAATATCGCACATGTACTGTAACCGGTATCTTTTGTGTGTCCCCGTAATGCACACCATACTTTCAAGAGAGCAGTTTATAGTGCACCTCAATAATGTATATAATTTTCATTGTGTTTGAAATACTGAAATATCACTAAATTAAACTGCAAACGATTTCCCCTTAGAACAATGTATAAAAGAAATATTTTTTTTTTTTTTTTGTTTTAAATGCATAATGAACGCTTTGCACCCCATATTCTACAAAAAGCATGTTCTATTGCGCTTCATAATTATATATCAATTTCATTATGTTTTAAATGAAGTAGCACAATCAAAATGCACTTAAAACGATTATTTCCCATTGACTGTAATGTAACGGAATACTTTTGACTGTCCCTGTAAAAAATTATAAGTGCTACATAATTCAGTTGAAATAGGGAACATGCTATAGTAAACGACAATAACATACACAAATTACAGTGCGATCCCAGTATATTTACGCGAGTTAGAACATGGACAGACGGCAGACGGCCAGACGAACAGACGGCAGGCAAACCGAAGTCATAAACACTTTTCAACTAGGTTGGAAAGTGTTAAAAATACCATCTTAAGAAGTGTTACAAAAGGAATTATGAAAACGGAGCTTTTATGTATCGCTTATACAAAAGCAATACAGGATTAAACTTAATATTGTAAGACTCTACATAGTTTGTAGAATCTTTTAGCATAAAAATTAAAGGAAATAATACAAAAATTAAAATAATTATTCACAAACCAGCAGGCATAGCCTGCTAGTTTTAAATAAATTATCTCTGTCTTTGCAATCTACATTATTACTGAAATATCGTAATCAAAGGATTGATTAAAACATAAATAGGGTCACATATATAGCGAGTGATAAATAAGTAATGTTTTACTAGGGAAAAAGGACAGTATGACGTACTTGGAATATGGAACAACACAATTTGAAAACAGCTAGGGGCTTTAGGAAAAATGACACAATGCCAAACACGCCGCCAAGACTAATTTCAAGAAATAAATTACAAAAGTATTAGGTTATTGTAACCTATTATCAAGATACTGCGGAACGATGTAACCCTATTACATAGAAGTATTTTTTTTTTTTTTTTTTTTTTTTTTTTTTTTTTTGCACCTCCACTTGAAAACTTTCGAAAGGAACTAGTGCATGTGATTTGGCGAGTTTTCTGATTAGAAGGGAATCTACTATACACTTATAGAGGATCTAAACCTGGCATTTCGAGGATCATTTTGAGGCATTTTAACCTTCCTACCCTGTTAAAAAAAAAGTTGCATTTTACCTGAATGGGTCGATTAGACCCAGTTTAGCATATATTTATTCAAGCTCAAAACAAGTATTTTTATCTAGTTATATTTCATATATTATTTTTGTATTCACTATTAGAGACAACAAATTTATAATTCCCCCCCCCCCCCACACTTTTTACTCCACCGCCTCCCTATCTTCCTTCCAATTCCTTGTTTGTATAAGCAATAAATTGGAAAATAATAATAAAAAATATATATTACAAACTTGTTTTATTTCAATTGTTCTTGATACATTTTTTATGATAAACAAGATTTACAGTACACATTTACATGCTCCTGGCACACAAAAGATAAGCAGGAAGTACATCTCGTCTGCGTTTTTCTATCTCTCTTTGGACCACATTCTTTGTATCTTCCACGTTTATTTCAACTAGTACTTTCTTTTTTTTTTCACCTGCTGCCTTTGCCAATTTCTTTTTTCTAGTTACTCGGATATTTTGTTTCATCCTAATATTTCTGTGAGGTTCGATCAGCTGTTTGACAAATTCCTTTAGAAAAAGGCACCTTTTGTATAGTTTGTTTTGATTTTAAAAAGGATTTACATGCGTAAAAACAACATATGCATTTATTGCAGCTAGGTCAATTAAATTGTAGAATAAACACACAGGCTATCGCCTAGTGCCCCTTTTGCATGTATACGCAGCAGCTAATTTATCAGTAGTATCTATTCCACATTTAGTTTCATTATAATATAAAATTATATCCGGTTTCTTTTCTTTCTCATGTGAAACTTTGGCCTCGTGATGCATAGTTGAAAGGAGGTTTACCGATTTTTTTTTCGGCACATATGAAACAAGTATCATATCTGGTTGAAAACCGAATAATGAGGAAAATGTTTTTCGCTCACGTGATGACTGAATTTAAGAAGGAATGGAGGGCTTATTTTTCATAAGAGTACCATTATTTCTGGTAGATAAAAACAATAATTTTTGATTAAAAAAAGAAGAAAAATATCTTTTATACATACATACGAAAATTTTAGACACATTGTTTTTAAGCTCCAATCAGAGAACAGACTTAACGGCTGCAGTTTCAGATGTTATTCAGACGGTGACTGTTTCCAACATGTATAGATGTGAGAAATGCCGGGGCTATAATATCGACCTCAGTGGTAGAACAACAGCATGTTACGCTGAAGGTCCCTGGTTCGAGTCCTGACCCCGGTCGATCTTTCACTCATGTTAAGCCATTAAGCGCCATTGCTCCCATTTTGGGAACATTGCTTTAGGATTTTTGTACAAAGTGCGTATTTTATAAATTGTTAAAAGGTTCATTTTATTTGCATTTTGAATATATTAGATGACATCTGAAAATTTTGTTAAGTTTCATTAGAATTTTCAATTATTTAAAACGTGTTAAAAAAGGCGAAAAATAGCTTTTTGGCAGTATTCGAAAGAAATATATATATAAAAAAAGTTTATAATAAAAATTATACATTTTGGTTAAAATATGTTTATAACAGTGTATTATATTAAACAACTTCAATCCGGAATTACTATGTATAATAGATTAATCACAATTACCAAAAGCATTAGTTGTTCCCAAAAGGGGAGCAATGGCGCCTAATGAGGGTAATGTTTTTGAAAACTTGTACATATGCCTCCGTGCATTTGTGGTATTTATTTTTCAATTTATTAACTATAGAAGGTATAATATCATTCTGAAACTAATATATTTAGAATATTTCATATAAATTAGTCCAACTTTTACATTTATAATAAAAAAACAAAATGAAATTACCAGTTCCATAAGCAATTTCTTTATCCATCTCTTATTTTTCATCATTACATCATTTTTTCTGGCTAATTTACATGGAAGATGATTGAACAATTTTCTTAGATTTAGATGATTTTTCGGATGTTTCGGAAATCGTTTGTTCGCCACCTGATTGCAGTATTGTAACATTTGAGGAAGATATCTTCCTCATATGTATGTCGCATAAATTATTTTCTATTACATATGTAATAGAAAATAATTTATGCGACGATTTATCCCATGTTATATTTGGTGGAATAGAACTTTCCGTAAATTCTAAATCAACAGACAATCAAGAAATATATGATTTAGTGTTTAAAAAAGACAAAGTATTAAACACAGGCTTGATATTTTAGATGAAAGTTTAGACGAGCAAATCGGAATATAGAAAAAACTAAACAAAATGCAAAAACAAACAAAAAGTTAAAAAAACAATTTTAGAAAACGAAAAAAATTTAATATAATGCTGCATAAAAAAATGTTCAATCATTTTCATGTAAAATAGTAGGACAAAATGATGTAATGAAGAAAATAAAGAGGTGGATAATGAAAATGCTTATGGAATCGGTAATTTTATTTTTTATCTTTATTATAAATGTAAATGTTTGACTAATTTATACGAATTCTTCGTAAAATATCAGTTTCAGAATGATATTATCATTTTTATAGCTAAAGAACTGAGAAATAACAAACATAAATGCACGGAGGCATAAGTAAAATTTTTGAAAAAAATTACCCCCATTAGCGCCATTGCTCCCATTTTAGGAACATTCTATTTTTTCTAAATATTCGAATTGTTAAAATTTTTTTCTTCAGAAATACCTTAAAAACTTTCTATTCATAAAGAAAAAACAACTGTTTCATTAAAAAATAGCTTAACAGATAAAGCGGCGCCTAATGGGTTAAGGCCCCAGGGCAAGCATCCTGAGGAGACCCCTTCTATCTATTCTTAGAAATTGTTTGTGATTTATGCTTAAGTGATTAGTACTAAACTTCCTACATATAGTATATGTACCTAAATTTTGAACCGGGTATTATTCACATTTGTATACAGAGTATCATTAAAAAGATGGTCACAACTTTAAGAAAAATATTCGAAGGAAAACTGATAGGAATTTAGTAGAATAAATGACAGATTGTTAGACATATGTCATAAGATGTCTAAAAGAAAAATGTTTCAAATTGGTCATCAGAAATGGTTTTAACTTGCCTCGTTAAAAAGAAGGGGGAGTTGGGGGAGGGGGTTAGGGAGTATGGGAAGCAGAGATTTGAATTGGAAGACCGCATTACCTTCCTAAATCATTGAAAATGTTTTTGATGAAAAAGAATTTTGATCAATTTTAAGCATTTGGCATCCTTTTAATGAAAATTCTGATTGCTCCCATGGGAAGCCTCCTTAAATGGGGGCCCGGAGCAGCTGCCCCGCATGCCCTTGCACTAGTCAAGTCCTGCTCATGTCGTGTTAGTGTATTTAATTGTCTGAATTAATATGTTGTTAAATTATAAATAACGTAAACAGACGTATTGTGCCAGTCACCGAGAGTTTCTGCTCTCAAAAGCTAGTAGACGGGAGGTGGTGGGTTCGAATCCATTCGTGCCCGTCGGCCTAATTGTTCGGAGTTTTCGTGGTTTTCTTCGAACATTGGATTGGTTATCGTCGCGTAAATTCGGGTTAGGTTCTCTTATAAAGACCCCACGGAGGGCACTCTCCCCACTGGCCTATATCCCCCGTGCAGATAATCGGCCGTCATTATTACACCACCACCACCACCAGACGTATTGCGTATATGTGCTTTAATATCATATAATTGTTCGAACGAGCTATTCGTGCTAAACAGGGAGTTGGTGTAGATGGTGAATATGACAGTAAGTGGTCATTAATGTTGCGCTATTCTGTATTATAAGGCTGGTGGATATATAGTCTGGAATATACTGTTAAACGTTCTCATATGCATGCATTATTCTTTAAAATAATCTTAATTGTACGTTAAGAAAAATCGGAACTTTTTAAAAAAAATTGAGTTGGTTCGGGCCAGTCCCTGCAGACCTCTAAAGCACAGTCCACTTTCATTCGACTTTCACAACGGTGCCACCGTGCTACTTATGCAGAACTGTCGTTTTATATATATTCAGCTGTGTTACATGTTATTACTATGTTATGATTTACTGAGTATATAATTTTTCAAAATCGTCCAATTTAATCTTGTACCCGGGTTTTACGGGTCAGGGAATTTTTCAAGGAAATACCAATACTTTCTTGTAGAAAAACTCACCTTATGTAATCGCGAAATTACATACGGGGAGTTTTTCTGTAAAAAATACTGGTATTTACCCTGAAAAATCCCCTGACCCGTAGCAACGCTGTTGTACTTTCGGAAGGAATAAAGCAATACATTCATTGCTTCGTTTGAGAAAAGTTTGTTACAACAGCATTTTACTTGAAAAAGTAATTAATCCTATTCTATATTATTATTGCTAAATTCTCAAAGATGTTTCCTTTTTTCAAAATTTTCCTATATGAGTACAAATAAAATATTAACTGTTTATTTGCATTTAATCATGCCGTCGATTGTAAAATCGATGGGTCATATTTCAAGTCAAATAACAAGTGGAAAAAGTTAATCACAACCTCTCGTTTTGCATAAAGTTTGTTTTAAATAAAGTTTTAGCTTTAAAAAAATAATAGCTCTTTCCTAATAATTATGTTCATGAGATAGATAATATTTCTGCTTTTAAAATTTCATCTTACAAAATGAAAGCAAATTTTTTAACCGTGCAGCTGAATTTCAATATGAACTGGATCATTTTTTTATATACTCTAATGCGGTCATTTTCTTCATTAGAGAAACATGTGCGCGTGGCATTGAAAATTAAAAAACTTTTAAATTAGCGATGGTTTAGTAGATGGAAGATTTTAGTTCGGTGGTGTTTGGGAGAATACGATCATATTCAGTAGTTTACATGCTTATTAAAAGCAGTTCAAACTGCTCTGAGTAGAGTTTCCCTCCTCCCCCGCTTACTAATACCCCTCCTTCACTGCACGCATCAGAAGGAATAAAGCAATACATTCATTGCTTCTTTTGAAAAAAGTTTGTTACAACAGCATTTTACTTCAAAAAGTAATTAATCATATTCTATATTATTACTGCTAAATTCTCAATGATGTTTTCTTTTTTCAAAATTTTCCTTTATTAAGTACAAATAAAATATTCACTGTTTATTTGCATTTAATCATTCAGTCGATTGTAAAATCGATGGGTTGATTAGAAGTCATATAACAAGCGGAAAAAGTTAATCACAACCTCTCGTTTTGCATAAAGTTTGTTTTCAACAAAGTATTAGTTTTTTTTTAAAAAAACTCTTTCCTAATAATTATGGTCATTAGATAGATAATATTTTTTCCGCTTTTAATATGAACATATATTATAATATTAAAGCAATTTTTTTAACCTACAGCCGAATTTCAACATGAACTCGATCCTTTTTTTAATGTACTCTAATGCGGTCATTTCCTTAATTAGAGAAACATTTGCGTGTGGCATTGAAAATTAAAAAACTTTTTTAAATAGCGATGGTGCAACCAAGATCTTAGTTCGTTAGTGTTTTGGAGAATAACTATCATATTCAGTAGTTTACTTGCATATTAAAAACTGTTTCAAACTGCTCTAGGTGGAATTCCCTCCCTCCCCCCACTTATGCACCCCTCCTTCACTGCACGCACCAGTTAACTGCCAATGTATTATGTTGTAGACGTCATGCGCAATGAACTATTATTTTATAAAATCAAAATTTAAACATTAAATAGTCATCAATAGCTAAGATTATTAGCAATTGAACCAACCATATTTAACCTTCGAATTTCATTTTTAACACAATTTCTCTTCGAGTTCAGTAAAGATCCTCAAAAGTTTTAAAATGTTGCAGAACTTATATAAATTTGTTGTGTATTAAAACTTATACCATCAGGAATGTATATTCCTTGAAGGTAAATATTTATTATTTTAAGAATGTTGTTTAAATTTATCCTACTTTAAATTATTCGTTTATACAAAGATTTCTTATGCATCTTTTTTATGATTAAATATTTACAGTTATCTTCCGACATGTAACTTAAAATAATGTTATTTTAATTATGTAGAGAAATGCAATATTGCTTAAATATTTCTTGACTGTGATCATTTATAATTGATCTCTAATTTCTGTCCCAATTTTACTTGAATTCCACTGGCTGAAATCAAATGAAATTATAAATTTCACGACATTTACCGTCAAACATTTTATGAGCTCAGTGGTACAACAGTGATATTGGTCCAGGGCATGTTTTGAACAACGATTGTACCTTAAAAGTTTCAAATTTAAACAACTCCAATATTTTATGCTCACATTAAATAGGTTTCTCAATAGTTAACGAGGAATTTAACTCCCCTCCCTCTCTCCTTATATTGACTCCTTGATGAGCCAGTGAAGAATCCCATGTACTATATTACAGACGTCATGTGTTAGTAAACAGGATTATTTTTGAAAGATATGTTTTAATTTGAAATACTAATCAATATTGGATATAAAATTGGAAACAAATTGGAAGAAACTTATCTATACCATTTATGGAAAGAAATATGGAAAGATTGCTATTTCAATTTATGCTATTCTATGAAATGTTGCGAGAACGACAAACGTTTTAAAGATACTGTGAGCTTATATTTATCTGTAGTTTCATAGAACTATACTTTAACGAAGATTCTTCGGATGTTCCTTGGTGGTAATATCCTTTAAATTTAACATCCTTTAAATTAACTTTTTAGAAACTGATGTATTAGAAACATAAAAAACTGACCTGACGTGTTAACGTCATTTAAATTTCATTGTGGAGAATTTAAAATTTTTATGACTCCTTCTAAAGATAGAGAACTTTTTTAAACTATTTAATTTTCAATATTTGAAACTTCATTAAATTCGGTTGAATTCGAAGAATTGTTTTATGCATTTAAAGTTATGATGTAATTTTTGCAATTTTTTAAAGAATAATGAGGATTTATAAAAGGGCGTAAATTGCTAATGATTCTTGAATTAAAGGTAGATAATTAATCTTCAGAGAGTATTAAGAACTTCACTTTTACTTTCCAAGAACGAAGCTAAAATGAGTAAACTGGTTAAATTATGGGATACTTACTGAAAATCTATTTGAGGCTAATTCACTAACATTTTTATCCCATTGGCAATAATTGTTTCTGTAGTTTTTGGTTACAATCTTGTATCAGTTGTTTTAATTGTTAATGTAGATGAACATTTTGATGTGCATTATGAATACCTAACTATCAACATGCATTATAGTTTGTTTATTTATATTGAGTGTGCAGAAAAAGAAATGTGCTCTGAATGTCATTTCTGTTAACCCATTAAAGACTGATGTTGCGTTTTCGCAATATTACGTTTCTTTTTAGGATTACACCAGTTTTTAAGATAAAACCACTTTGTTTTTAAGATAAATATTCGCTTTATTTGATGCGAGAAAGGCTGTGATAAAGTAACACAGAGGTTGCTATAATATAAACTTTGTATGAAACACAATATTTGTATTTTATTGAGAAAAATAATTCGGTTATTAATGGGTTAAATTGGAAGATAAAGAAAAACAAGATAAAATTACTGAGGATAAAAGTAATAAACTAACTTGAAATCTAAAAAAATACGAGAATCTTAAAATTGTTATGTATTTTAATATGTGTTTTACGGTCAAGAACTCAGATGTGAACTAAAAATGTGTGAATTTATTTGAAAAGTGCTAAATTGGTCAATTAAAAATCCGAACAATCCGAAAAAAACTCTTTTCTTTAAACCGCATTTATTATCAAATACACATCTGAAGCAATTAAAACTGATAAGCTCATAAATTACAGGCTTAAATGATTGTTAACAGCTAAAGTTTAGTAAATATTAGGTATCTTTTAGTTATCCTTTAGTATAATCTTTTTGTTTTCATTAAAAATTTATTGCAGTTAATTAAGGCATTTATAAGTCTTCTTTATTAAACTGATCCCATATGAAAATCTAGAATGCAGCGAGTTCGCTTTTGAATATTGCAATGAAGCAGAAAGTGATTTCTGGTAATTGAATTTCAAGAAAAAAAAACATATTTATAGTATAACAAAAAATGTAGAATTACTCTAGCCAGGAAGTATTTTCATTTCCTATTTAATTCTTAATTTACAATTTAAGCCATAATTAAATGTTGTTTGTTTTAATGATTTATATTTAGGCTTAAAATCATGCTGAATTAATATTCTGTCAATAACATAAGATTCATTTCTAGAATGCTTCAAGAAATTAATTTTTATTTTAAAGTTGTTGCAGTTTATTCATAATTAATAAAGACATCGAATAGTTTTAAAATTATTTTTGACAGTAAATCTACAGAAAATTAAATGTTTGTAATTCTTATTCGACACTTAAAATTATGGAAAGACATAAAACCGCATTTATTGGTTTTAATGTTGGCTCCCGGATTTTTCCTCTGAGTAAAGAAGAATTAAAAGCTTTCCTAAAAGATAAAATCAATATCCATGGAAGAATTCTGCTTACGCTTAGAGATTATCTTACAAAATACTCAAAACAATTCCATAGAGTTCATTATCGTACCACAGATAAAGGATTTAGAATAATGCGGATGATAAATCGATCAGAAATTGATATTGGTGTTCAACCATTTGCTATGAACGAAAGGAGCACAGAGATAGTGAATTTCGCTTTCCCGTATAAACTTTATACAGCTACATTTATGACTCGAAAACCAGAATATAAACCACAAATTTTTGACATTTTCCGAACATTTTCATTGTCGCTTTGGATAGCTATCTTCGCAATGTTATTTGCGATGTCATTGGTATATTACGTCACCTTAAAAAGAAAGTACCCATTTGATAGAATTTTACTTCACGTGTTTGCAGTTTTGTTAAGACAGAATTCTATTTTAAAACCGTCATCAATGATAAAAAAGTTTCTCGTCTTTTTGTGGATTGTAGGGGCAATGTTCCTTTGTCTGGCTTACGATTCCGTACTCCTGTCTTTTCTTGCTTTTCCCCCTACCGTTCCAATAAAAGATGTACCGCAGTTGGTCAAGGCTGTAAAAGAAGGACACTATCACTGCATAGCGTTTCGAATATCAGCTCTTTTTGGAATGTTATTAAAATCAAAATATGAAAATTTAAGAATAATTGGAGAAGACCTTAAGACGAATAACTTAAGTAAAGAGGATACTTTAGAAGATTTTCTTCACGATAGAAGCAAACCTAATCTGGCTCTTATAGTAAATACAGACGCCGTTCATATTTTGACTGTAGGAACAAAATTCGTCTCTGAAGACAGTTTCCTTGAAAGCATGGGTTCAATGCCTATCAGAAAAGGCTTTTGTTGCAAAAAATTGATAGATAAGTTCGTTCATAGGTTTATGGCTTCGGGATTGTATTTCAAGTATCAGAATGATAAAGTATTTTTATCTCGTTTGCCACGTATACTCGAATACGAAGAAAAAGACACAAGTAAAAGAAAATTAACTCTTACAGATGTTTCTCCTGCGTTTATATTTTTAATATTTGGACACCTCATTTCTTTCATAGTTCTTATCGTAGAAATATTGTCAAATCGTTTGAAGAAAAATAAAAAAAAGAAGAAGAAAAATCGCATACAAAGAAGATTCTTGGTAACTAGCTTTGAAAACTGAATTTTAATTTGTCTATCCTTACAAATCCTACTAAATTTTTCACATGTTGTATGAAAACAATAAGAAAATTTCGTGTAGTAAGTATTTCAACGAATAGTACAATGTATTTTCCTCTCGGAATATCACATTCCATTAGATGTTTAAAACGATATGAAACACTACGCAACGAAGATATTGTATGGTTAGTTCTACACCAAATGACACATTGGCATTATTATAGCAAATTGGAGTGAAAATATTTTTGAAAATGTTCACACCCATGTATATCAAACGAATTTGCAATCTTCTCTTTCTCATTTTTCTGCCCGACATTTTATTGTTTCTTTTGGAGTCGGGGAGGAGATAAATCCGCCAAATGAAAACAGCGGATGACTTCACCATTCTTCTCTTTAGTGTTTTTCTCTTGCATTTCATTAATTCTGCTGCATTTCACATGTTGATAATGAAGCTATAGAACTCCCGTTGCTGTGTTAATTAAGAAATATTTGAACTGTATTATTACGATTAATAGAGACTATTGTTATATTTTATAATCCAAATTGACACATTAATGCACGCAAAATGCACATTAATATACATTGTAAATTATTTAACACGTCAATACTTATTGGAATTGAAAAGCATGTTTTTGAACTTTTAATAAATAAAAATTTAAATGTTGAATATCTGTGTTTTATTGTGCATTTCAGTTTTAATAAACAAAAATTATTTTGAACATTTTGAACCTTTTAAAAGCATTACAATGTTAAATCTATTTTGTTGTATGAAATAGGTACAAGTAATATGTCGGCACAGTTGTAATATATATTATTATAGATATTTAATAATGAATTATTTATAGCATTAGCTCTAAAGCGGAAAATTTGAAACTGAGCTCTTGAAAATACTTTCATTAAATATTACAACACTGATCAGGAGTCAAAACAGCCAAAAAAGAGAAAAGAAGAGATATTTTTTTTGGCTATTTTCATTTTATTTTAGATTATGAAAATTATTGAATCAGGAATCTAGTACAATAATTAATAAAATGCAAATAGAGTAAAATGATAATTTATGTACTATCATTTAAATGTACTAATGTGTGTATTTTTGAGAAGTTTGCGAGTTAATTTACTTTTCTGAAACATTTTTAGGAGTATTAATTGCATTGACAGATGCAATGGCTCAACGCAAATGGTTTTCCGATTATCAGATTGATACTTTTCCCTTCATTTTGGCTGTAATTTACTAGCAGTTGCTTTTTCCTGTTCTCAATTATTATTGCATATTAATCTGTTTAACAGTATTTTTTCTGACAATATTTATGAAAAGATATTAAAATAAATTATATTAATTACTCTAAAAATGAAATGAATAATAAATTTAAAAATATGGCTTTTACGATAGATTATAAGCCATGAAAAATGAAATGTTATAACATTTTTATCACATGTTTCAGTTTAAAAGATCCTGGGAAAAAAATTCTTGCTCAAAAAATTCAGTTGCATAATCCTTGATGATTTTTTAAATTAGTTAAATATTGCCTGTAAAAAAAAAATATGAAATTTAGATTATGCTTTTCCAAATATATATATATGCAAAATGGCACTCTGCACGAAATCATTCAACATGAAAACATCAAATAAATTCACGTTTGAATAATTTTTAACTTTTCGACATTTTTTTTTGTATGTGTTTTCATCATGTGCTTCCTTCCAATTCAGTACAGAAAAATCTGATCGTAGAAACTTAAAAAAATATTTTTCAGTTACTGAAAAGTATGTTTTATAGCTAGAGCAGTTTGTAAGTTTAGCTATAACAGATAAATATTTATGTTGCAAAACAAAAATGTTTAAACAACATTTTTAACATTTTTTTTTCACAATTTTGCCAATATATTGTCCTACATCAGCAGGACCCGCTTAAGATTTAAAAGTAGGGGAAGCCCGACGTCCCACTGGGGGCCCCCTGTTACTCTGCCAATTATGCTTCAACAATTTCAAATTTTACCATCAAAATTTCAAGTAAACAACACTTTTAATATTAAACTAAAACTAACTGCCTATATTGCATATAAAAAATATTTTATTATATACATAATTATACATAACAAACTAATTTTGTAAATGAATTTACAAATATGGAACAGGTGCGAATATTTGAACTTCAAAATATATTTTATGCTTTACAAATTGTAGGATTTGCCAGTGCTAAGAAGAATGCAGGGACATCAAATATTTGATGTAAATTTATGCTTAGCTGCAACACAATTTTGTTTCTATTTTACAAACAGAAATTGGGTATCACCTGAATGGTAATTACTTTCCCATGGTAATGGTAATAAATAAACTATTATCCATATTTTATATCATTTCTCCACTCTTTATGAATATAAACAAAATTTAACTATACATATTAAATTTTCTGTTATTTTTAGCACGTATGAAATTAAAATGTAAAACATCAGAAAAATGAAAATAAGTTGCATTTAATCACTGTTTCTATACCATTTATTATATCAACAGAGAAAAAAAATAGAGTAATAGTCTGAGGGAAAATATAGTAGCTATAATTAAGAAAAAAAAAATACATTTTTTACTCTGACTGAAATTTTTTCCCTAAAAATTAGTTTTGAAAAGTAAATTTGGGGGCCCCTTTGTATTTCAGTGGGTAAGTTCGAGCTTCACGGGCCTATTCGGTAAACAGGCACTGCTGCCAAGCTTACTTTACACTATGCCACAACATTTCAGACGTCATATGTGGTTTCAACATGATGAGGCAACTCCGCATTATGGCAGATGTGTTCGTAAACATTTGAATCAGGTGTTTGGTCATCGATGGATTGGCCGTGGTGAACAGGTTCCCTGGCCACCACGCTCTTCTGATTTAAGCAGTATAGATTGCTTTCTTAGGGGTGCCCAACGTGTGGAGTACGCACCACATGGGGCAATTTGATTTGTAAGGGGAGCAATTCCATACTAGCTATTAACCTAATTTTTTTCTCTCTTTTTTTGGAAAAGTAATGTTGTCGATTTTAATATAAATTATACATGCAATTATTATAAATTGCTATAAAATTATTTCATTCAAAAGCGCAAAATATAATTTCACCGGAAAATTTATGCAGAGACACTTGAAAGAAAAAAAATAAACACCGTGTATGATACTCTCTATTTTTAGGTAGCTTTCAATACAAAAAAGTATAAAGCTACCTATTGCATCCTATCGGAGGAAAGCAATTCCGGAAAATTTCGATATATTTTCACCGATCATGACCCCCAGACCCCAAAAAGACCCTCCGTTCAAATGTTGATTTATAAATATATATATGATCTATGTCATACGATAACACTCGTATTTATTAATCAATTTGGATGAAACTAATTGCGTGTATTAAGCTCACCAATGCCTCGACCGAGTTCGTTGGCCATCTTGGTTTGCCATCTTGGTTCAAGATAGCGGCCACTGAAAGATTTAAAACTAAAATAAATATACAAAAAAGTTAAAAATTCAAATTTATTTTTTGATTAAGTGTTAGGCCTTGATACAAGGATTCCGGAGCATTTTTTGTTTTACCTCTATCTGAAAAAATGGCTGAGATAGAGCAGTTTGAAATTCTAGGGTGGCTGACATTTTGAAACAAGACAGCACTTTATAAAAAACCAACGATTAATTTATGAGAGTTCGAGAACGCGATTTCTCGCAAAATATTATCTTTCATTGTTGTAATCATTTTCCCAATCATACGCATAAAACTATATAGTCATATCCGTTCGCGCCAAATTCTCGCCAAACTTGGCGACATTTGACGAAATATCGTCAAATTTGGCGACCAAAATAACTCTTTATAAATGAAGCCAACTTGGCTATAGCATTATAATTTGGCGAATTTCTTATTCAAATTCAGTATTAACGAATCTTCTGTAATCAGTTTCTTTGCTTTTTAGCTTGCTGTTTTCGAGTAACATTTGCTAAAATTTTTAAACGAATATATAGGAAAGCTACCTTTTCCTCCCGGTATAGACCGGAAGGACTTTTGTGTACTTTTTCTGTTGCTACAGTACTTTAGAATTTTATACAACTTTTTCGCCTATTTATGTAATGAGCTTTCACTGTGAAATATCTTACACGAAGAAAATTTTAGACATGAAATTACTTAAAAGTGTTATCTGAAAGTAACTGTCTTCAGCATATTTAGCTTCAAAAAGTATTTTAAATATCTAAACTACCTACTACTAACCTTATAAAATTAATAATTACCCAAACAGAGAAGTGTATTACGATGGGAAAAGAAAATGGCTACTTAAAATCAAGATTCTGATCAAGAAATGCTTTCTTATGTATTGTATTATTCATAGAGGAATTTTAGTATCACAAACCTGTTTTTAATAAAGTACTGGAATCAACTATAAAATTCATTAATTCTATCAATGTAATGCCAAATGTGAGAATTTCTTCCAGATACTTTTATGAAAATAAAACTACAGATTGTATAACACTTTTGTTCCGTAATGAAGTGAATAGGGAAAGAACAACAAAACTCTTCTAAATAATAAGGTTGAATTTATAGAGTTATGTCAAAACCCTATTTGTGACAAAATGTTTAATGTTTAATAAGTTAAAGGAAGTGTAAGTGACGTCATTCTTAATCACTTTGCAATTAGTGGCACATATAAGTGCTTTATAGGGAATCAAAATCCCTGAATTCATTACAAATATGTTCGCATAGTAGTTCGCATAGTACGACAGATTTACAGAAATTATAAAAATAATGGTTACTTATTACTAATCTGTCCATCATTTACACAAACTAAACATTATATGGGTGATAGACTTAGTTAACTCTCCAATTAAAATCATTTGTTATCGCATATAAAAATAAACTCTCTGATAAAGGGAAAAGCGAGTTTAAAATAAACATGAACGATCACATTATAAAATATTAGCACTTAACTAAGAATAAAATTAAGATTGCGTTGTGAATTTTAGAAAAATCCTTACACTTCTAAGCCTTCCGCGAAAAAATTTTATAATTTAAAAATTATAATAATAACCATCCAAATACCATAATTATAATTCGCAGGAAATAATTAATTTAAACATACCTGTGTAAAGAAAGAAACTAAAATTAACCTAAAATAACTATACACAACTTAGCCATGATGATTTAAAGATATACCATAAGTAATTAAATTATTTATTTACATATTAAACAATGTACACACAAAAAAAAGAAAAGAGAAAGCATAATCGCTTTTGTAATTTAAGTAGCTCCTGCGCTGCTTGCATTTAATTCGTTAAGTAAACTTATTTTTTTACTACTTAAAAGTAAGATATTAACATTAATTAAGCCTTTGTTGATTACCATGATTTACAATAATAATTAAATGACAGGCTGGATTTCATAAAAGTCATCAATCACCCTATTTTTAATGTATCTAAAACAATAAATATCTGACACTTAAAACAAAATACAGTTATACCATACCCTGACATCTTGTATAGGAAAAGGTGGTGCTCATGATTTTGTTGTATTTTCATCATTTCTTGCTTTCACACATTATAAATAAATTTAACCCCTTAATCCCGATAAGTGTAGGCTACTTTTTTTTTAATTCACATTGCTTGATTACTACCAGTTTTTTTTTTTTTTTTTTTTTTTTTTTTTTTTTTTTTTTTTTAAGCAGAAATATTCCCGTTATTTAATAGACATATACAATAATGCGAGAATAAAGCCAATTACACTCTTTTAAAAAACTGATATGAATCAAACAATCTGAATAAAAAAGACATAACCTACGCTGCCCGTGAATGCCTCGGGCACGACGATTAAGGGGTTAATATTCTTGGTAATTCCTGAAATTGGGTTTTTTAATATGTTGTTCGTTTTCCAAATTGTTTATTAAGAGGTCATCTTTCACCTTATTAAACGACCAAGATTTGTTTATTGGAAATTATTTTGGAACTGTTGGAAATTGTTACATAATCTATGCTTGACGCATGATTTTTTTTTAGCGTTTAGAGGTATCTAGAAAGTGTACAAACATTTATTTAAGAAAAAGTTAAAACATAAATGTAATAATCTGCACTGAAAAGATGAAAAAGAAGATAAATAGCAAGAAAACTGCTTTGTCGGCAGATTTTATCTATGCGCCAGAGTGTAGTAAGATCATTAATAAACATATATTTTAATTACTTTCCGAGGACATAGTGTAATGAAAGTATTGGTAAGGTAACCCAAGGTTAAAAGAAAACGACGGAAAACTCCAAACGGTTAGGCCGACGGGCGCGATTGAGTTCGAACCCAGCAACTCCTGTCTAGCAACTTTGAGAGCAGAACCTCTCAGCCGCTGGTGGAGCACCACCGTCGATATGACTTACAGTCAATGGGAAAATATCGTTTCAAGTGCATTTTGATGATGTTACGCCATTTGAAACATGATGAAATTAATATACAATTATGAAGCGCACTATAACTTATTTTATGTACCGTGTGCAAAGCATTTATTATTCATTTACAGAGTTAAACAAAAGAATTCTGTTACACAATGTTTTACTGAGAAATATTGTTTGCAATGTAACTTAATAATATTTCACTATTTCAAACAAATTGAAATGTATATGCATTACTGACGTGTACTATAAATTGCTCACTGTGTGGCGCGCATTGTTTCTTTAATCGTTCATTTACAGTGACACACAAAAGAATTCGGTTGTAGTCTTATTGCGATAACTATGGTCTATGTGTGATACGTATGTTTTCAACTTTGGTTTGCGTTTTTAAGTTCAACTAAATTTTTGCATAGTACGTGGTGTGTATAAATTCTTTTTATCATATACAGGGCTACACAAAGGATTTCGTAAGTATTACTGATTATTGGAGTGAATGGCTTAACGGTATTGTTAAATATTTTACGCATTTTCCTTCTGAGCTATATTTAGTAGACTATTAGATGTTTGTGAAATGTAAATAGATTCATATACAGGGCTACGCAAAGGACTAGATACATTGTCGGTTATGAATGGTTATTTCTGGAAGTGATTTTTAAGTTGCCTTATGCGTTTTTTACATAAATTGAATTTTAGCTTAATAGGTGGTGTGAACAACAGTCTTTAGATAATGTACAGGGTTCTACATAAGATATTGAGTGCAATTCCATCGATTAGCGGAAATTGTTAAATGTGAATTTTCTTATTGAACTAACTTTTATCATGCTGAATAGTATATATCCAAATCTATAGATCACATACAGGGATGAACAAAATAATTCGACTACTATTTTCACTATGGAAGGTAATTCCTAAAATGGGATTTTTCAATAGGTTATATGTTTCGTAAACTGTTTACTACATATCTTCTTTCACCGTATTTAATGGTGAACTTTCGTTACAGTTTTATGGATGTGTCGGAAAGTGTTTCATAATCTATGCTTGAAGCATGATTTTCCGTTCTTGTTACTGTATGGTATAGATTATCAATCTCCGTTTTAATTTTTCTAACTGTGTGTGAGTTTGTCTTACTAATCCGCATGATTGAGTTAAAATAATCAAACAGATTATCAATGTTTGTTTATAATAGCAACACTATATTTTGAAAGAAAATTATTCACAAAAATAATATTTGACATCTCACAATTCAGCGATTACTTTTATTTTGTTTCAGTGATTGCTTTTATTTCATATCAGATCACACTTAAATATTTAACAATAACAACTCATTTTAATTGTTTAACCCCTTGGAGGGCAAGCACGTGGTCTAAAAATGCTAAATTTTGCGATGTTTTGACACCAGTAATTTTAAATAATGAATTTTTACCTTCTCAATCTGCAAAAAATAATAATAAATATTTTTATTTAATAATACTGGTGGCAAAGTTATATATTAAAAAGTGGTATATATTGTATACCGGTGCCCCTCAAGGGGTTAAATATTGTGTGTTTATTTTTCGTTACTAGGCAATGTTTGTTCTTTCATAAGTAGGTAACTTATTGTTATAATAAAAACATTTATTCAGATTTTATTGTTTTTCCATAACAACAGGTGGTAGAAAAGAAAGAATTTCCGAAATAAAACTAAATGTATTTCCAAGCGAAATATTTACTTAACACGTGACCAATGTCTCATTTACTGACGTCAATAAATAGCTATTATGTTTTATTTAAAATATAAGTATTTACGTTACACAGTTTTTCCATTAAAAAGATGATATGCCTCCCCAGAATAATAAAAACACGCTTCTGAAATGAGACTAAAAATATGTTTAAATAGTTTGATTACTCAAAGTATGTGTAATTATCGTTTTTACTAAATCCAGTAAATAACTTTTTTCTTATCATAATAGTTATTCAGGTTTAAATTTGTAAAAAAATGAAAGATTCATATAAAACTGCTAATGTATGAAATGAGAAAAATAAAAATGTTTACGAAAAATGAAAAAAAGTAAGAAAGAAAAGTAAGAAAAAAATAAAGCCATAGCTGTCGTGTTTCATGGTTTCAGTATAACTCTGTTAATTTGAAGAAGAGTCCTACATCGGGTCGTTTAACCCGATTTTACCCAAACCCGAACTAACTCGCGGTTCCCTCGGGTCGGGTTGACGCTAATTTTATTCATTGCGGTCAGGCTGACTTTAAATGTTTCGTGTTCCGGTTTCAGGTTAAGATTTGATTATTTCGCGTCGGGTTCGGGTTGACTCGAATTTTCAAAAGAAAGCCCTGGATATTTTTTAATTGAAAAATCGATACATTTGAACATTAATGAATGATTGTATATGTATATATGTTAATTTTTATACGAAAAAAATATAATAGTTAAATAATTCCAGACAACTTTTCAAAAATCTAATTTATATATGAATTAATTTTATTTCACTTTGGGTTTGAGTTCGAATATGTCGGGTTAGGGTTGGTTTCGAGTAAGATTTCAGGTTGACTTTAAACATACTTTTTAGGTTCAGATTGGGTACAAGCCGTGCAGGACTCTATTTAGAAAACCCTCTAGTCCGAAATTCCAGCCGAATTTAATCCAAATTGAAATTTATTTTTAATTTAATGAAAAACAAATGAATGAAAATAAAATGAATAATTGCAAAGAAAAATATTACATTAAAAACCCAAACACAAATATAAAAAAATATATGGTATTATATTACTTCGAAAGAGAGAAATATTGTTAACTCATTATTTCCACTCTTTTTTGTTTATTCCTTATTCTTTTTGTTTAATCTTTTTTGTTATCTCTTTCGCATATCTCTTATTTATCTTTTATTTTTCACGTTCTTTTCACCCATTTTTATTATTTTTACTTATTATTTTCCCTTTCTTCTTATTTTTCATATTCTGTTCTCTTTTTAGATTATTCTTCGTTTAACCTTTTGTTTATCCTTTGTTTATTCTTTTCCACATTCTTTTTTTTTCTTTTTAGATCAAAATTTGGGATAATCCGAAGTTTTGCTATTCCAAATGGGTAACAGACCTAATTACGAGGTGTTTTAGAAAAGTAAAGGTACACCGCAGACAGCAGGACAGAAAAAGGTTTAATGAGCGTGTTTGTGACACATATTGTAACCTTGACCATTTGACCTTTTCCTCGCAGTCATTTGTTATTTGTACGGTGAGTCTCTTTCCTGTAGCACGTGTTTGTAATTGCTGCCTCAACTGAGAATCCCGCCAAATGTGAAGTACGTTCCGTCATACGCTTTCTTCATACAAAAGGTGAGCGTTCAGTGGATATTCACAAAGAAGCTGTTTCCGTCTATGGGAACATTATGAATCCACAAAATGTGACGAAACGGTGTTGTGCTTTCTCTGGAGGTAGGATCAATGTTCATGAAGAACCCAGAACAGGTAGGCCATCTGTGATCCCAGACCTTGAACCCAGCGATTACCACTTATTCCTTTACCTGAAGAAACATCTTGCAGGGTAAAACTTTTGCGACGATGATGAGCTGAAAATCGAAGTTGAAATGCGGTTTCGACAGCAGGCGATAAACTTCTAGGATTGTGGGATACAAAAGCTTGTACCCTGACTTAACAAATGCTTGGACAATGACTTTAACTATGTCGAAAAATAAGGCATATACCAGGACGTAATTTGTAATGGATGTTTTATCAATTAAAAGTTTTTGAATGAGTGTGCGGCATTGTATCTTTACATCTTTACCTGTGTCACTTTACATCTATACTTTTACCTTGACATCAACTATGTCGAAAAATAAGGCATATATCAGTACGTAATTTGTAATGGACGTTTTATCAAATAAAAGTTTTCTGAATGAGTGTGCGGCATTGTACCTTTACTTTTCGAAAACCCCCGTACTTCAGAGTAACGAGGTTCTATTGTATAAAATTACACAGAATTTTTTTTTTTAAATGTATAAATAAATTAATCTTTATGAAATTTATTTCACAGATGTGTAAAAGTGTTAAGAAAGTGCCTACAAATTTCTGAAAAAGCAAAATAATTTTTAAAAAAACAAATATCACACGTTAGCAACAGTGTTTTGTCAGAGATTTCAGTATATCCTGTATCAGATTTTATCAAACAGGAAATAAAACTACAAAAATAAAATACTATTTATTAGCTTATTTAATATTAATTCATACTTTCCGTATATTTCCAGATTTACCTCGCATATAGTAGTGCCAAGAAATCTTGCTAAAAAATGAAATGAATAAATAAATAAAAATATATCACGTAAGCAAAAGCGTATTTAATTTCAGCGATAACATGTTTGGGTTAATTTTTTTAATCATAAAATAAATTATATTAATAAAATAATTATTATTAGCTTATTTAATATTAGATCACACCCTCTCGTATATGCCGCGCTTTACCTAGCTTTGATAATATTGGGTAAGCGGGGGAAAAAATTGAACTTTAATATCATTTTTTTTTTCAGAAAAAAACGTATCTTGTTTTAATTATGTTCATTACATAACATAGTACGATGGAGAAATAATTATATATGCAAAAACAAAGACACATATGAGACAAATATTCTCTGTAGTAATTACCTTTTTCCTTCATTTACTTAAAAGCATTTGTTTATTACACTTTAAGCGTTTCAAATCAAGATAATGGCGATGGATATTTGCTTATTGTCAATTTAAAATAAACAAACGACGCCGAAACGTTGTTCGAAACGTTTTCGGCAAACAGAAACGAAAAATAGCAGTTCATTTCATTAAGAGAATTCATAATTTGATGGCATTCATTTTTATGAATAATATTTAAATGGAGCTAGTATTTGAATCATATTTAAGCTGCTTATTGCAGCTTTTGAATATATTTCTGCGAGTCAGAAGAAATCATCAAAAAATATAAAATGTTGCTAAACTGATATAACGTATTCATATTTGTACCATCAGAAATGTATGTTCTGCGATAGGTAAATAGTTATAACAACTTTGGAGAATGTTTTTCTTTAATTATTCTACTTAAAATTATTAGTTTTTTATAGAAAAGGTTAATAAAAATTGTTATACATTTCTTGATTCTTAGATATTTACAGTTATGCTCTGAATTATGATATTTAATAACTTTATTTAAAATACTTGTGCACAAAAATAAAAAATCGCTTATATATTTCTTGACTGTGGACATTTATAATTGCCCTCGAAGTTGTGTTCTAACTTTACCCGAATTTCACTGGCTGCAGAAATCTAAGGAAATTATACATTACAAGACCTTTATCGTCATAGTTTTCGTGGTTTTCTTCAAGCCGTGGATTTATCCATGCGTAAATACGGGTTAGGTTCCCTTAGAAAGACCCCCACGAAGGGCACTCTCCCCGGGCCTATATCCCAAGTGTAGATAATTGGCCGTCAATAATCAACCCAACCCAACCCTTTATCGTCAGACATTTTATCGGCTAAGTAGTACAACCAAGATCATGATCCAACGCAAATTTTGAAGAATGGTTGTATTTTTAAAACGTCACATTTTCACAACTTCAATATTTTACGTTCATATTAAACCAGGTTTCTAAATACTCTGTGAGGAATTTTAACCCTCCCTTACCCATATATTACCCCTTTGTTGTACTAGTGAAATGGCCAATGTACTATGTTATAGACGCCATGCGGATTGAACTATTAATTTGGAAATAGATGTTTTAACTTAAAATACCATTCAAAGATCAGTAAAATTTGCAAAAACTGAATATTATTTAATCGTATGGGAAGACGTATTATAGCAGTTTCAACTTTTATTAATCACGAAAATGATGAGATATCCAGAAAAGTTTAACATGTTGCTTTGAGCTTACACTAACTAATCTGCAGTTCATGGAACCTTACTTTAATGAATATTGCTTGGATGTTTCTTAATGGCAAATTAATTAACTTTCTAGAAATTGATTTAGCTCAAACATAAAAGAGTGACTTGTGACATGTTAATGTAATTAAATTTTAATGTGGAGTGTTTTTAATTCTTATGACTCATTCTAAAGCTTGAGATATGATTAATTTTCAAAATTTTAAACTTCATTGAAATTAGTATAGCGGAAGATTTTTTTACGCAATGAAATTTATGATGTAGTTATTGTGGATTTGTTAAGAATAAGGAACATCTATAAATGTGCATACGTTTATTATAATTCTGGACTTACAGGTAGATATTTATTCTCCAGAAAATATTACAAACTTGTCTTTTATTGTCCAAGAACACAGTTAAAAAGAGTAATCTGGATGGATTACCGGATACTTACTCTAAATCTATCTAAGCGACTAACCTGATTGTTGTAACTATTATTCTAATAACAATATGTAATAATAATTTGTAACAATATTCTATTTTTTTAATTGAAATTTCAGCATAAAATATTATACATAAAAGCTTAAAAAATAGTAAACATTTTGATGCCACTGGAAACAATTCTTACTGTAGTTTTTGACTATATTATTATATCAGTTGAATTACAATGAAATGCCTTATAATGTTCTATAATGATTTCATTGTTAATGTCGTTGAACATTTTGATGTGAATTATGATTACCTATTATCAACAAGCACACCAATTTGTTAATTTATCGTGAGCGGACAGAAGGATTTTACTGTCAAAAACTGTGCTATGAAATAAAATATTTAAATTTATTACAAAAAAAAAAATCAAAACAAATGAACTGAACAATTAAAAATCTGAAGGATTCGAAAAATATTATTTTCTTAAAACAGCCATTTATTGTCAAGAACACATCTGAATAAACTAAACGTGATAAAATCGTAAACTACAAGCTTAAATGGGTAACAGCTAAAGCATAAACAATGGTAAATATTTAGTTTAATCTTTACTTAAATCTGACCCCAAACGAAAATCTAGAATGAAGGGATTTCTGATGAGAATTTTGCAATGAAATAGAAAGTTATTTTTAGTAATGGAATTTCATGAAATACATATTTTTATAGTATTTCGAAAAATACAGGATTATTCTAATATTGAAGTATTTTCATTTCTTTATTTGATTCTTAATTCAATATATAAGACATAATTAAATGTTATTTGTTTTTAACGATTTTTAATTAGGCTTAATAACGTGATGAACTAAAATTCTGTCTTTAATTTCTAACATGCGATTCAGATTTAGAACACTTCAAGGAATTATTTTTTATTTAAAAATTGTTGCAATAATAGTAGTAAATAATAAAGCCATCAAATAGTTTTTTTAATTTATTTTGATAACCTATCTAATGAAAATTAGAGGTTTACAATTCGTATTCAAAATTTAAAATTATGGATACAGATAAAGTGGCTGTTATTAGATTTTTTGTCGACAAGAAAATTTTCGCTCGCGGATCAAAATATATAAATTCTTACATATCAAATAAAAGAAATATCTATGGAAGAATTCTTTTTACGCTTTCAGATTATCTTACAAAATATTCAAAAAAATTCGATAGAGTTCGTTATCTTATTACAGATGATGAAAATAATAGATTTACGAATGGTACATTAACAGGAATAACAGGGAAGGTAAACCGATCAGAAATTGATATTGGCGTTCAACCAGTTACTATGAACGAAAACAGCACAGCTATAATGGATTTCGCTTTCCCGTATAAACTTTATACTGCTACATTTGTGACTCAAAAAGCAGAATATAAACCACAGATTTTCGGCATTTTCCAAACATTTTCATTGCCGCTTTGGATAGCTATCTTCTCAATATTAATTGCAATGTCTTTGGTATATTACGTAACTTTGAAAAGAAAGTATACGTTTGATAAAATTTTACTTCACGTTTTTGCAGTTTTGTTAAGGCAGAGTTCTGTTTTAAAACCGTCATCTATGATAAAAAAGTTGCTCGTATTTTCATGGATTGTAGGAGCAATGTTCCTTTGTATGGCTTACGATTCCGTATTCCTGTCTTTTCTTGCATTTCCCCCTGTCATTCCAATTAAAGACGTGTCACAGTTGGCCAAGGCTGTAAAAGAAAAACACTATCACTGCATGGCGCCTCCACAATCAGCTATTTTTGGAATGTTATTAAAATCCAAACAAGAAAATCTAAAAATTATTGGAGAAGACCTCAAAACGAATAACTTAAGTACAGAAAAAAATTTTCGCGATTTTCTTTACGATAGAAATAAGCAAAATCTCGCTTTTATAGTAGATACAGGTGTTGTTGATGTTTTTAAATTAGGAACAAAATTCGTCTCTGAGGACAGTTTCCTTGAAGGAATGTTTGCTATGCCTATCCGAAAAGACTTTTGTTGCAAAAAATTAATAGATAAGTTCGTTAATCGATTTATGGCTTCGGGATTGTATTTCAAGTACACAAATGATCGAGCATTTTTACTTCGTTTGCCACGTTTACTGGTATACGAGGAAAAATACTCCGGTAAAAGAAAATTTACCTTTACAGATGTTGCTCTTGCGTTTATCTTTTTAATATTTGGGCACATCATTTCTTTCTTAGTTCTTGTCGTAGAAATAGTCTCCAATCGTATGAAGAAAGTGAATAGATTGAAGAAAAACAAAAAAAGAAAGAATTTTAATCGCATACCAAAGAAGAATCTAGGTAATTAGCTTTAAAGATCGAATAGTAATTATTCTATTCGTATATTACCAAATTTTTTTATATTTTACAGATGTTGTAAGAAAATGATATGCAAATTTCGTATAATTAGTAGTGCACTGAATACCACTATGTATTTTATTCTGAAATTATCACGTTATATTGCAGATTTCAAAACTTATATGAGATGTATTTAACGAAAATTTCTTATGATTAGTTCTGCACTTAATTACACAATGAACATTTGATAAGAAATTGGCCTGAAAAGATTTTAGAAATAAAGTACACATTCGAGTGCCACAAAAGTGTTAGAAATCTGATCTTTCATTTTATGACCTAAATTTTATTGCTTCTTTTGGACCCACGGAGGAGATTATTCCGCCAAATGATAACATCGGGCGGCTACGAATTTCAGCAATTTCTTTTCTATGTTTTCACTTGTATTTCATGAATTCAAGTGCTTTACATATTAATAATGAGACTACAGAACTTCCATTCCTGAGTTTGTAAGAAATATTTGAACTATATTATTATTATTTTTTTTGGAACTGTAATTTTTTTTTTCGTGATTATTATTACGCTTTATAACGATAGTTGATAAATTAATATATGCCACGTGGTAAATTATTTACTACAAACACTAATACACCATTACTTATTATAATTAAAAAGCATGTTTTTGTATTAATAGCATTTAATAAATCAAAATATAATTGTTGAATATCTGTGTTTTATTCTGTTTTATTCTGTTTATTTCAATTTTAATAAATAGATATTTTATTTAACATTTCGAACATTTAAAAATCGTTAAGTGTTAAATGTATTATGCTGAATGAAATAGGTATAATTGTAATATATGCTGTTACAGATATTTATTAATGAATTGTTTGTAGCATTAAATCTAAAGGTAATACTATGAAACTGAGCAGTTAAAAATACTTTCATTATTTAATATAACATTAATCAGGAGTGAAAACAGCCAAACGAGAAGAAAAACGTATCTCTCTATTTTAATTTTATTTTGATTATCAAAATGTTGAATCACGATGCTTGTAAAATAATTAATAATATACAAATAAAATGCAAATAGCCAGGGTTGTCCAACCTGGCGCCTGCTATTCATCAGAGAATTCTCACAGAAATATTTGTCTTATTTAATCTCCGAATATCTCTAATTAAATAAGGCAAATATTTCTGTAAGGCTTTTCAGGTGAATTACGGGTGCCAGGTTAGAGATCCCTGAATTATACTATTTTTCATCAATATATATGTACTAGTTTGTGTATTTTTTAGATGTTTGCGAGTTTTTTTTTTTACTTCAGATTTTACTTTTGAAACATATTTAAAAATACTGTTTCCCTTGGCAGAGTATCACAAATGCTTTACCAATTATAAGGTTTATGTATTTTTCTGCACTTTTGCTGTAATTTACTAAGACGTTTCTTTTTTTTTTTTCCTTTCCTGAATTATAAATGCATATTAAACTTTTTCATTTATTTTTTCATTAATGCCAATTTTTATTATATTAATTTTAATTAATTTTAATCGATAAAGCGAAAAAATAAGATAATAAAGCGAAAACTAACGTATTTGTGGATGCTTTTATGTGCTAAATGATGAAATGTTTTAAACTTCTTGTCAATTGATCCAATATAACAGATCCTGCAAAAAAAAATAAATTATTACTTAGAAAATTCAGTTACATGAAGCAATAATAGCAGATGCATCTTTAAAATTGTTAAATATTGTCTGTAAAAAAATACGAAATTTAAATTACGTTTTTAAAAATATACAATATATTAGCACTACATAGAAACTGGTATTTTTTTTTCTCCTGCCTGCAAAAGTTTTCTCTCTTTATTTACTTGTTTACTGAAACATTTTAGTTCAATAAAAGTTAAAATTTCAGTGCAAATTCACCTTGTTTAATAGCTAAAATTCATTAAGATACAACTAAATGTAAATATATTGCTTGAAGGTGCGTAAAAACATACATAAAAACATTTAAAAGCACATTAAAGTCCTTTTAAAAATTCCAAAACGTTTTCAACCGAAACTCGGTCATCATCAGTGGAAAAACTAAATTGTTGAGTTGAGTTGTTATATCTTTGCGTTTTCTTGCTTGCCCGGAATAAACTATTTTACTTCAAGAGTTTGGAAATAAGGTGGGATAGAAAAGGTATGTTATCTATTTGCGTTTTCTTGCTTGCCCGGAATAAACTATTTTACTTCAAGGGTTTGGAAATAAGGTGGGATAGAAAAGGTACCCAAAATAGATAAATAGATAGATATAGATAATAAAATAGATAGAAAATTGACCCAATCCAGGCTATCAATAGATCAGGGGTATATATTATACCATTCAAGAAAGATAACAAAGATTTTATGTACATAGGTATGACAATGAGGAAATTTCGGGACAGAATAAAAGAACATCAAGCAGATCTGAGATTAAATAGGCCCCACACTGCGTTAGCAAGATTAGCGCAAACTGAACCTATAAAAGTTGATTTCAATAGATCCAAAATTATATTCCGCACAAATAATCACCTGGAAGCAATCATAAGAGAGTCTCTAGAAATAATGTCTAAAAAAGAAATAGTCTGTAACGATGTATTATCATATGATATCCACGCAGTCTGGAATGAATTAATGCATCATTGCTTACCTTTTCTATCCCACCTTATTTCCAAACCCTTGAAGTAAAACAGTTTATTCCGGGCAAGCAAGAAAACGCAAATAGATAACAACTCAACTCAACAATTTAGTTTTTCCACTGATGATGACCGAGTTTCGGTTGAAAACGTTTTGGAATTTTTAAAAGGACTTTAATGTGCTTTTAAATGTTTTTATGTATGTTTTTACGCACCTTCAAGCAATATATTTACATTTAGTTGTATCTTAATGAATTTTAGCTATGAAACATTTTAGTAATCGAAAGTGCATTCAAAACAACTTGTCACTCTGGAAATGTAGGAACTGTATATTTTTTTAAGTGTCTGGTGGGTAAATAAATAAATAAATGCATCGTCAAAGTATAAAACTAGATTTTACCGAATTATACTAAAACATATATGGTAAAAAAAAAAGTACATATATATATATTTATATAAGTAAAATTATATTGTATACACCAGTAAAAATGTAGAATAGTATGTAAATGAAAATTAAGCATCTGTTCTTTATTCAAGCATCTGCTGACCTATTTTCGTTTAAAATACCAAGGGAGTACCCACGTGGTAATAAATTTCCCTTGTTGTCAATAAATGTTAATGTTGAGTAGGAAATGTACAAGTACATGGTATTCTGACCAAAGAACATCTATCACATGAAGAAAGTCAGCTTCTGTGCGCATAATATAAATACGTTTAGTCCTCAGCATGTAGTGTGCGATACCAGTGTCTCGTGGCATGTCTGCCACCAGACACGTGACCATATTTAGATTCCTGCCCTTTTACATCTTTAAATACGCTTTGCATTTTTTCTTCTTTTTTTGAAAAAAGAAGAAAAGAATGAAACTTATTTTATAATATTGTACTGAAATGAAACTTTAAATGTAAAGCGCTTTATTGTAAAATTTTAAGCACATTTTATCGTATTTAAAAAAAGTATTTCATTTTCTTAGTAGAAATAAATCTAATTGTTATTAGTATCAAAATTAACTTTTATTAAAATAGTCCATGCATAACATTTTAAAATCGAAAAGTAGAAAAACAAATTCTGAAATAGAATATTTAAGTAAGTATTCTATTTTAACCCTTTAACGGACATTGGTTTCCCTACGAAAACACTAAATTTTAATTCTGAAATTCAACAATGACAGCAGAATTTTAATAGAAATGTTTTCCATTTATTATGTATGTGAAATATCGCTTTTTTCTTATATACAAATAAATTTGTTCATAATTTCTGGTGTCAATCATTTATTTCAACATTTTAGCAATTGAAGTGCTTTATCCGTTAAAGGGTTAAATATAGAAATAAATATTTAATTGTTATTAACATCAAAGTTTACTTTTATTAAAAATAATCCATTTAGCGTGAAAAATGTAAAGCAATCGATAAAATATTTTTAAATAAAAAAGTTGAATATGGAACTGAAATAGAATATTTCAATAAAATATTTAAAAATAAAGATCTAGAAGAAAAGTTGGGAGTAAAAAGAAGACGTGGGACTTGAACTCATGTTATCTCGACTGAAATGTATCGCTCTAATCATTCAACCACCAAGCATCATTAACAAAACATTAAAATAAGTAGACAAATCTGTGATCTGAAGGCAGGAATCTAAGTATGGTCACGTGATGTCGCTGGCAAGACAAAAGCGGGCGCGATAGACAACTTTACAGTAGAGTGGCATAACTATCTCATCTGCATCTGTCTTACTTTATCTTTTCCTTTTCTCTTTTTTTTTCTCTTTTTTTTTCTTTTCACTGATTTTTCTCTTTATTTTTTATTTATTGTTTAGTCTTACTATTAAGTTTTATGAATGCGTTTTCGTATTTCGCAAAAACTTTATTATTTTTTTAAAGATATTTATGTAGTTTTAATTATTGTAATACAACGAACAATCAAACATAGTCAATGCCTGTTTTAAATTACAGTGAATTTAAATTAATAAATGTATATCCAATTTTTAGGTCTATAAAAGGGTTTTGTTTTTATTATTACATTTCAAGTCAAAATAATAGGAATGATATCTAATCAAATATTTATTTTCATCAATCTAATTTGTACAGAGATCCGTAAAATAACTCATAGATGTAAATATTATTGCTTAAAATAATTATAATCCAACACAATGTAAGTCAATTAAAATAATAATAGATACTGAATATTATTTTTATTATATTTCAAATTAAGATAATGGAGAACAATTTAACTCAACCTTTAATTTTAATTGTATCAATGTAGCTTACATAAAAATCACTAATGTAACGTTCAAACAATAGTTTAATTCAGAAAATTAGACCTTTTATTTTCAATGTTCTCAGTTACAAACTATTACACTCTATTTAATAATAATTGTTTCAGACGTTTGAATCATAACATTTATATCTCTAAATTGTGTTATATTAACATTAGTATGTATATTTAAAAGTGATTTCTAAGTAAGTTACAACTAAAATAATACAACCAAATTTAGCTAAAATGTTCTGGATTATTTTTATTTGAAACAACAACAATAATAATACACAGTACTTGTTATTATTTTAAGTGTCTAACATGGACTATTAATTATTATTTTAAAAATTTAAACGAAAACATTTACATCTATAAATTATTTTATTGATTTCTACGCAAATTAGATTAATAAAAATGAATATTAGATTAAGCATCATCCATATTATTTTGCTTAAAATGAAATAATAAGAATAACATATTTTAAAAAACAAAAAATAAACATATTTCTATAACTGATAGAACTTATATGTGGAAAATTCTCAATATTTTTTCAGATGAAAAACTATATATTTGAATATTAATGGCTATATACGAGTATGTGTTCATTTTTCAGCATAAAATATAAAATTGGTATTAGAGCTATATTTGTAGACTATTTTCCCGTAATTGAATTAAAATAAGGATGAGTTTTCTTTCCTTTCGTGTTCCGGTTGAAATGTGTTGGGTTTGGGTAGGCTTGCGGATCGAGGATTTTTTTTCTTTTTGTCGGGTTCAGTTCAGGCCAGATTTCCTGTTGAGTTGATAGAAGACTAGTATAGAATTTTAGTATATTCACAGTATAGAATTTTAGAGATTGGATCAGATATAACACGATCCGTGCAGGACTCTAATGAAGATACAATTTATGTTGTGGTTGTGGGCGAAATTATCGGGATTTAATTTTAAAGCACTAGGGGGCTCCGCCCCCTGCTCGCTACGCTCACCAACCTCCGTTCTGATTTCACAGCCTCTTAAAACCTGGTAATGTATCCTGTTTTAAAAATATAATGATGATGATATCACGAACGGCGACTATCTTCTGTAATCAGGTTATAATGTTCTTTCATTTAATTCATCTTTTTTATTTTTAATATTCATGTGTAAACACAATTTTTACGACGTAATTTTCTTTATTTCCTGCTTTCCACACGTGATCATTTAATTATTATTTTAAACTTCCATTATTGTTTTTAATAGTCTCGCGCAAATACATTTTTTATTTGAGATGAAACATAATCCTTTGCGCTTATTTAGAAATTGGCAACAATATAAAAAAATGACTTTTTCAATAAAAGATTTTTTACTCGATTTTTAATAATTTTTTGAGTTTTTATTGTCCGACCGTGATAATTTTTTGAATTTCTGAAAGCTTGTTATATTTCGCGTCTGGTGCTATAATTTTCGAATCCGTAGGATGGCTAGAAAAAAAGTAATCTCTCCTCAAAAAAGTCCCTAGTAAAAAAGGGATGATAATAACCCGGAATATCTACGTAGGTTTTCATTGGTTCATTTCCAAACCATTACTTTTTTTTTATATATAGAAGGATTTAAACGAGCCTTTTCTATACTTCAAATTAATAATTCTTAATTTTAATTTAATCATTTTTAGGATTTTTAACATCCGGTAAATTCTTTCAAAATTTTAGTTTAGTTAACTATTTAACCTTCCAATCGGCGCGGCGCGATTTTGTAAATTTTACGACAAATGCGATTTTTCTGAAACTTTATTCTCGAAAAATGACACCGAAATTAAAATTGAATTGTAACTGCTAATATGTATAATTGTTTTTTTTTTAAGTGGTCTCTATACTCTTTTGTTAAACTAAACTTGGCTCATGCGTGTAAAGATATTAAAAAGTAAATCTCAAAATATCAAACACAACCATACCGAATCAACTATGCACGTATTTTTAATAAATAAAAAAAAAAAAAAAAAAAAATCAAATGTTAGAGAAATAAAAAGATTTTGCTTCAATAGACCATTCGCGTTCAAACAACACTGAAATAGACGCTCCTTAATTCGAAATACAGCTAACAGTACGGACGGTGCTGTTAATAAATTTTCAGTGCGCTTCCAGCACAAAACGTGAAGACAACACATTTCATTCAGATCAGACTTAATATGATAAAAATTTCACTAATATATCTTCATTATTGTTCAAGTTTTAATTAAAAATCGAATCTAGATTTTTATACCCCACCCAATCCCACCCTTATACTGGGGTATTTTTGGTACTCTGGGTACTCTGGGGTACTCTGTATTCTTGACTGAATAAGAGGATTACAACCTTTGCTTTCTATACGAAAACTGAGTCACGCATCTAGTTGGATAACAACCCATATCCGATTTTACAAGCACACGTCCTGATCAGCTCTTTGATTCGGGCATGTTTGATAGTTGTTTCATTGCCGGTCGTTTTCGAGTTGGTTTTGATTCTTTCGGTTCAAGTTCAGATTGGACGGATTTTTTTTAACAAGACGTCCTGAATATTTTTCATCTGAAAAAGAAAAAAAAAAAAATCTTTTTTGCATATTTATGAATGCATATATGTTCATTTTTATAAAAAATATATAAAAAATATATTAGATGTATAATTTTTGACTACTTTTGGATATTTAAATTAAAATACATATTAATTTATTTTCATTCACTTCAGGACCAGGTTGAAATGCGTCAGGCTCGGATCTGGTTTCGAGTAAATAATTTTTTTTTTTTTTTTTTTTTTTTTTTTTACCCAGTCAAGATGATTGGTTGGTTATTTGTTACGGCTGATTATCTGCACCAGGGATGTAGGTCGGCGTGCAGAGTGCCCTCTGTTGGGGTCTTTCTAAGGGGTACCAACCCGTATTTACGCCAAGGTTCGAAGAAAACCACGGAAAGCTTCGAACGGTTAAGTCGACGAGCGCGACAGTACCAGCTTTGAGAGCAGTACCTCTCAGCCACTAGTGTGACCCAGCAAGGACGAATACTGTTTCATGTGTGTTGTGAAACCTTTTAAACTTTGTTCCATTAGTTTGGAAACGTCCTATACAGGATGTCCCAAAATTTTGAAACGAGCTTCAACTGTTTACATGTTGGAGATAGGTATGCAGTGTCAATTGCACGCGTGTTCAAAATAAGGTAGAATTAAACATTACGTTTCTTAAAAGGTCCTGTGATTTAATTTTCGAAATGTTACGCATTTTAATTTTTTATACGGCACGTTATGTTTTTAAAAATATTCATCGTACTCTGAGCAGTAAAAACAGTATACATTTCATTCTTTTACTATCAAATCTAACCGAGTTGTGATACGTTGAATTTTAGGAAATTTCAGGGCTTTCTAGCACTAATAAATCGTTTGTCTGTTTTTAGTGAAGCAAAGGTCAGACATTTCATAAAGCTCAATGCATCATAACTCAGTTTCGACAGTAGAAGAATAACATTTTTACTGTTGTAGTATTCAAAGCATAGAGAATATTTGGTACTTTCATATTAGCATGGAGCAAATCTCGCCTATAGCATTCGTGTGTGCAAATATGTAAAAAAATGCTTTGATTTGATGTATTAAGACATTTTGGATTACGGTATTATTTATTTATTTATTTATTTATTTTAGTATTTTAAACAAAATGAGTGAAAGACATGCATTTCAAATGTATGTAATATTTGTGTAATATATAAAATGAATGCGACACGATTTATTGCGATGCAAATAATATTTGGGGATTTATCACTTGTGCCCGGTGAACATAAGAACACGGAAATGTTTTCGAGATATATCTTACAAGATGCAGCAAATATAAAAAAAAAAAAAAAGTGACTTTTTCGTGTTCACTAGATATTTTCGTACCACCAGTGGCTGAGAGGTTCTGCTTTCAATGCTGGTAGACGGAAGGTGCTGGGTTCAAACCCCTGTCGCACTCCTCGAACTAACCGTTCGGAGTTTTCCGTGGTTTTCTTCGAACCTTGCGGTAAATATGGATTAGGATCCCCTAGAAAGACCCCCACGGAGGGCATCCCTCGATAGGGCCCATGTCCCTCGAGTAGGTAATCGGCCGTCATAAATCAACCAAACCGCCACTAAAGAGTTTCAGGATAGTTTAGTTGATAGAGCGTTTGCAGCTTAAGCTGAATGCCGGAATTCAAGTGTTGTAATAAATAACGAGGTGGCACACTTCGATAATCAACTGAGTAAAAAAATGTTTAATAAGAACAGTTAATTTTTTTTTATATAAAATGAAACTACAAAAGTAATTCTAATGAAACTGTCAGTTTTACTTTAGCTGATGTAATTTCCGAAAAAAAAAAAAAAAAAAAAAAAAACATTTTTTTTTTTTTTTTTTTTTCATAATACAATTTGTAATCATTTAACCTTTCAGATAACTGAAAATAAAATTTAATATTCTAATCCATGGTTTTTATTCATAAATTCTGTGATTTATCAAGTTGAAAATTGCTTTATAAAAAAACTGGTGCGAAAAATTATTTCCGTGCATCGCGTATAAGTGAGAGATCCCTATTTAGGGTCGGCGAACCTATGGCACGCGTGCCGTAGCTGGCACGCGAGAAGATATTTTTGGCACGCCATTGATTAAATCAAATGCAGTCAAACTCCCCAAAATTCTACACCTCATTATTTTTCTTCCATTAATACACGAGCATGACTGGCAATAGCTTTTGATTGTTATAATAAGTACTTGTGTACTTATCATATCAATGAATTGCCAATTTCGGAATCATTTAATCCTTAAATGCACAGGGATGCAAATTTACATAACTTTGTATTTAACTTTTAATAAATAAATCAAGATCTTTGCCAGCAGTATATTTATATAGAAATATTAATCCTGTAAAAATTACATAAAATATGCTACTAAACAAATTTAAACATTTTTCTTAAATTTCTGGTGTCTATAATCATTAATATAAGTATAAAAAAATTCAGTTCTAAAAGAAAAAATCATGCATTTATGGTTAAACTTATTATCTACCCAGATGTGACACCAATTGATAGACTGATCTTGATTGTATTCGATTGGTTGGAAATTTCATAAATTAAAATATAGCTTATCGACTTCCAATCCAACTGAATATATTGACTCAGCAATTTGTCGAAGTGAGAGAGGATTTGGAGATGATCGAAAAAGAAAGACTACCAGGCACCTTAAAAAAAAAAATGTTGATAATAAAATTATGTACACTTTGAATTCAATTCCAGAAGAAGTTGGCATTTGCTACATTTTGACAACCTCTCTCTCTACTTATGTTTGTGAATCATTAGTATCAGAGATGAATAATATTAAAAATTATAATCGAATCAACTTGTCAGATGACTCCAGTTCATCATGTATTTTATTAAAAATAACCGATTATGAGCCCATCATATGGCATCAATGATGCAACATTAGAAATCACATTAAGTTGTTTAATTGCTTTAATTTCGTCTCTTTCTAATGACTTTAAAAATGTAATTAAAGTTAGATATTGTTAAACCCTCACTCTGCATATTACGCCAGTTTATTAAGGTCCCAACCAAATAAGGAAATACCGGTAAAAAATCCTAATAAATCTTGAAGCCCCACCAGTGGCTGAGAGGTTGTGCTCTCGAAGCTGGTAGACGGGAGGTGCTGGGTTCGATCCCAATCGCGCCCGTCGGCCTAATCGTTCGGAGTTTTCGTGGTTTTCTTCGAGCCGTGGATTTATCCATGCGTAAATACGGATTAGGTTCCCTTAGAAAGACCCCCACGAAGGGCACTCCCCCCGGGCCTATATCCCTAGTGTAGATAATTGGCCGTCAATAATCAACCAACCAACCAACCTAATAAATCTTGACTAGAAAATATGAGATTTTCGAATTACGATTTTTCTTTTTTGTACAAACGATAGCGGGCCCCACCAGTGGCTGAGAGGTTGTGCTCTCGAAGCTGGTAGACGGGAGGTGCTGGTTTCGATCCCAATCGCGCCCGTCGGCCTAATCGTTCGGAGTTTTCGTGGTTTTCTTCGAACCGTGGATTTATCCATGCGTAAATACGGGTTAGGTTCCCTTAGAAAGACCCCCACGAAGGGCACTCCCCCCGGGCCTATATCCCTAGCGTAGATAATTGGCCGTCAACAATCAACCCAACCCAACCCAAACGATAGCGGAACATTGATAGACTAAACAAACTTGTATGACAATGAGTTAAATGAGAGTAATTGCGAATTCGGTGAAGAGAAACTAACACCGAAATTCCAAGATACAGTTGCTGCATTACGTACTTTACAAAGTTTTTAATTTTCTTCTGAAAAAAAGATTTTGCAATGCTTATGAAATTAGAAAATAAAATTGAATCAACGAACACCACAGAGAAAACAGATTTCTTTCGCAGACTTTGTAGGTAATGTTTTTATATTTACTAATTTCTTCTTATGCATTGTAATATATTTTTAAAATAATAATTTTCCATTTAATAACAGGTGTAAAACAAATATTTTGTAGATATGATTCGTAAATCATTTTTTTTTATGTTTCTTTTCTCATTGTCTATTTTAAAATAAAATGATCTCAACTATAAAACCACCATCCTGATATGAATTATCAGAATTATTACAGTCATTTGGCAAGTTGTTTCGATTTGAGTTATTAATATTTTTTTATGATTGCTACAATTATTTCTTATACTTATCTTCTTTCTATAATTATTACTATAATTAATTAATCTTTTCATGTGGGAAGTTATTTAGGTTTTAATTTTCAATATTATACATTATTTAATTTAATATGCATGTTGATATTTATATTATGTTAATATTACCTGCAGGTATGTTAACCATATATCTTAATCTAATAATGATAAAAGTAATTTTATTCACTATTTATATATTTTTTTAGCGCAGATGGGTGGGGTTTGGGGGTTGGCAAGCCATGGTAGCTTGGAATTTTTTTTGGAAGAAAATTGGCACGTGGATGTGAAAATGTTCGCCGACCCTGCCCTATATTAAAGTTTTATGGGAATTCGCGACAAACAATATATTAATTAATAATAATCACCACAGACAATTAATAATGTTTCTGAGAGAATTGTGCTCACCGGAGATGTTCAGGTCTTGGTGGGATTTTTTTTTTTCTTTTAAGGCCGATTATCTACGCAAGGGACAAAGGCCTAGGGGAGGCATGCCCTCCGTGGGTGTCTTTCTAAGGGATCCTAACCTATATTTACGCAAGGTTCAAAGAAACCACGGATAACTCCGAACGGTTAGGTCGACGGGCGCGATTGGGTTCGAACCCAGCATCTCCCGTCTACCAGCTTTGAAAGCAGAACCTCTCAGCCTCTGGTGGGGCGGCGATATTCAGGATAGCTTAGTTGGAGCGTTGACAGCTTAAGCTGATGTTTCTGGGTACGGAATTTAAGTATTTTAATAAATAATAAGGTAGCACACGTGGAAATTCAATGGAATAAAAAAAGTTTAATAAGTAACAGACAAATAAATTTATATAAAAAGAAACTAGAAAAATAATTCCAATGAAATAGTCAATCTTATTTCAGTTAATTTAACTTTCAAAGCAAATATTATTTAAAGTTTATTTTCTTTAATAAAATTTGTAATTAATTTGAACATTTCAGAATATTGGAATATAAAATTTCATTATTCTAATCAAGTTTATTTCAAAATGATGTAATTGTGTAATCAATGTAACTAATCAAGTTAAAGCAAACAATCGAGATTCTAATACGATAATCTTTGTAATTAAGAAATGAAAAATCAACCAAATTGCACAATTAATTCTCTCTCTGTATATAATATATATATATATATTAAGTTTTATCAAAGAAAAAATATCAAAATATCTGTGCGGATAAAAATAACAAGGGAAAAAAAAAAAAAGGCTATAATGTTTTTTTAGCGCAAATTTTATACATACTTTCCATGTTTTTAATACATGTATATTTTTTGCGTAATAAGTTGTTATTAGGCATATTCCCAGCAAAAATTATCATCATGTTTAGCATCAGGAATTTTGTAAGCAAACGATTTTCGCACTTAATGGGTCACCTCTGCATCCTAATTTCTGCACCGGCAAAGTTAATGTCCAGAGTTTGTGCAATTTAAGAGTATTTCAAGGAAAAAAAAAATCAGTTTTATGAATGAAGATTCTCTCTGCTTGTTAAATATGATGTCATTTTCGCAAACTGAAAAATTTCACTCTAATCCTCCATTAAGGGCGTTAACGGCGAAGCGGCGCGGCGGACCCATTTCACCAATTGAAAATGTCGTATACGTTCTTTGGGGTAGAGCCTCTAGAATTAAATCTAGTAGGGGCAGTTTTGATTTGGGGCAGTTTTGCTTTTTACTGCAAAAATCAAATATTTCAGACGATGGCGTTGTTAAAAATTTTCCGATCCCCCCCTTCTGCTTACAATATAGCTCTTTTGACACTATTCTTAAGAACCTGAAAGAATTCAAAGACGGTACTGAATGAGCAATTGACAACAGATAAAGCATTTTATTTTCAAACTGAAAAGTTTGCTGAATTTTATTTGTGTACTTTGATTAAATTGATAACGTTTTTTATTCAGTGTTGACACTTACAGTTCCAAATGCAAGCTTTGACTGGGTGTGGATTGGGTATGGTTTTGACATTTCACATGCTCAGTATGCCGTATTGATTCATTATGTTTTGATATTTTGAAATTTTACTCGCGAACTTTTAAAGAATGCATCCTACAATTTAAAGAGGAAAAGTTGTTTCGAAATAGTATAATTTACATGTAATGAAATTACTATTCATAAATACATTCTGAATAGTTGAATAAACATGCTAATAAATTTCGAAAAAACAAAAACATACTATAACATAAATTTCGGGGGGGGGGGGGGGAAACAGCTCAACTGCACGTCGATATGGAGCTAAAATAATAATAATAATACAGTAAAACCTCTGAATAACGGACACCTCGGGAGCACAGAATTTGTCCGCTATTTGGAGGTGTCCGCTATTGAGAGTTAAAAATGTACAAATATACAGGCTTTGGGGATCACAAAAGTGTCCGCTAAATAGAGGTGTCCGCTATTCGGGAGTGTCCGTTATGGAGGTTTTACTGTAATAATAATAAAACTATAAAATTGAAATATAAATAAAAAAATATTTTTTTAAACATTTGTAGAAATTAATATCGCTGTTCAATTTTATCCATAGTGCATTCTAAGATTTTTATATTTTTACAAAGTGGTTTTATATATATATATTATATATATAGATATAGATATTCAAGTTTGGTTGATTGGTTTATTTTATGACGGTCGGTTATCTACACGAAGGATATAAGCCTTAGGGAGAAGTGCCCTCCGTGGGGGTCTTTCTAAGGGATCCTAACCCGTATTTAGGGCAACGTTCGAGGAAAACCACGGACATGGCTTCCTGCGATCTCTATACGGCTGTCCAAACGAAACGTCGAACAATAGGAAAGCGCGAAAAGCCGTAGTTAATCTTTCCTCCACTACGAGCGTTGCCCTCATGCACGCGTTACCAGTATATTTTATGATTTAATCCTTTTATTTTGATCTGTATTAGTTTATAATATCTAAAATAAATAAAAAACGAGATGATATTTTATAAAAGTAATGTGTATATTTTTACATATTCTACTGATACAATCCCTCGCGTAGACAATCGGCCGTCATAAAGTCAACCAACCATCTAGTAATACAACAAGAGGGACAGAAACAAAGGGGTTGCGGCAGGTGCGATGCATCTGAGTCCTTCACTTATAGAGACTAAAACATTCAATTTTTTTTATCCTTTGAAAAAAAAAATCGTCTCGGTAAAAGCACCTAAAAATAATGAAAATAAATGTCCTTTTCTTATCTTGAAAAAAAAAAAAAAAAGGTCTTACTTCTAGACCCCTTAAACTGACGTAGAGGGTGTACATTCGTGTGATGTTGAACTTTTGTTTCTATTTCGGTCTCGAACGCCAAGAGGCTTCGAGGTTCTCGAATTTTTTTCGGATCTATAAAATATGAGAAGTACGTAAATCAGATCATATTACTAATAAAAAGGTTTCGGCAGAATTTAGTGGTGTGAGTTGAATTAAAATTTCTTTTAGATTGACAATCATGCGTTATTACCGCACATTATTATTTGATGAATCTTATACCGTCCCTTCTTCAATTTCCGAAACGCAACACGACTTTTTTTTTTCATCAATTTTAAGTTAAGGAACGATGCAGAGTGCAAATTGAATTTTTATGTAAAAGACGTATCTTCGAGATAAAAAATAAATAAAAGGGAGGACTTCCTACACACACACACTCAAATTCTACTCATGTTGTCATCTAACAATGATGATAGTACCAATCGATTAGTAGTAATCTTTATTATTAAACTTTATGTATGGGTAAGGGTGTTAGGGCTGTCAACGTTTAAAAAACTGTACTCTTTTTTATTTTTTTTTTGGAAATGTTAATACCCATTTATTCGAGTATCACTTCTAATGCTCATATGAAAAAATCTTATAAAAATAAAATTAAATTAATGTAACAGCGTGCTTTGAGGTCAAATAAAATAAATATTAATAAGAATTATATATATATATATATATATATATTTATACATTATAAATGTCTTCTCAATAATAGCATATAACACCTACTTTTGACAATATCACGTCTAATGCCCACATCAAGGGATCTCTAAGCAAAAACTTTTTTGTTAGTTGAAACAGGGGGTAAAATTAAATAAATATAATAAAAAATTATGATTTTCTTTTTTTTTTAGTAGTGTTATATATCTTACCATGGGCAAAAACTAGGATTCAAACGAATTGGATTTCGATATTTTCAAACAATTAAAAAAAAAATTTCTTTACATCTTTACAATGAAAAGATTTAAAATAATTTTCATCTTTTTAAAATAAAGATATGTATGAATAAAATTCATCGCATTTTACATGTAAATATTTCTCTTTGCCGTTTGGAATCAAACACTATTGTAGTTCATTCAAAAATAACAGGAAATTTAAATAAACTTAAGGTTTGACAATTTATGCCATGAAGTTTCTGTCGGGAGTTGTCTTCGCCTATTTGGCAATTTTATGAAAATACATAATTATTTGCCGACCCCTTATCCCCCCCCCTCCCACACACACACACTCACAAAGGCAAATATTTAATTTTTTAATTCAATTAATCAGAATACAATTATAGTTACATTAATTACACAAATTAAATAGATATTTCGAGGGTTTTTTAATAAACTTTTTCATATAAACTTCATTAATATATTTTATTGCAGTTTCAGGATTAAATTGGTTTTTACAGAGAGATGGCCTAGAAAAGCTTTCATTGACGGTAACCATTTCGGACGCTTTTATCGATTTTTTTTTTCTATACAAAATGAGAAAAATTACCTAAACTTTCAAATGTCTGGGAGAGAAAATTGCACACCTGTACTTCTCTTAAAAAATAGTTAATGGACCAATATAAGAACAACAGTAGCAACAAAAAAATTTGAACTTCCATGCATTAAAAGGAGGAAAGAGAGTTAGAACCGCATATTTTTTGTAAATTTTACTTCTCAACATATTAAGAAGTTTAGTGCCAACTATTGTCAATTTCTAACGTCATAATTTCGATAAAAACTATTATAAATAATAACTATAAATTATAAGAGAAACGCAATAACACATGGTTAAATTTTTAAAGTACATTTTAGGTCCTTGATGCGTGAAATACATTTCCAGAGAAAAAGTTGCTCTCACTCAGATATCAAGGATTTTAAATAAATCATACTTTAAAGTGGAATTTTATTTTTAAAAAGATGATAATAACTGGTAACTTTCAAAAGAGCGCCAATAAAACGCGCCGCGTTGGACAGCCCTTATGTAGATAATTGAACCAAATCAGGTAGATTTCGTAAGAAATACTACCTATTACACTCTCACCTAAGTTGAAAATTTTGAAAAAGTTTTGCAGTCTACGCCGATCATGACTCCCAGAACCCAAAACCACCCCCAGTTCAAAACTTTATATCTATCTATCTATCTATGTCACTTTTTTATGAACACGATAACTGAAAAAATTCTGCATAAATCTCTTCCAAACTGATACATAAAATCAAGGGGCATAAAATCTCGGTCAAGTTCGTTAATGGGCAAAATCGAACCAGGGGGGGGTGGGGAATTTTTATGAAAACAGAAAAAAACTCATAATTTCCTAATTATTATACGAATCGAATGCATTTAAAGTTATTATTACTTCTAGAAAAAGGGCCGAATATTTATGTATGACAGATTTCTGATATAATTAAAAATAGCTCCAAGGGGGGGGGGGAAAGGTGGGTTTTAAAAAAAAAATCATAGCTTCGTCAATTCACAAGATATCAAATCCGCGTAAAATTATTATTAATCCTCTTAATATTATCTAAAACTTTTATATTGACAAGTTTTTTATAGGACCAACCGTTATACCAAAAAAAAAAAAAAAAAAATCCCTGCCGACTTCGCCTGCAAACAAGTTAGGTTTCGAAGTAGGCGGTTCCAACTGCCGCATCATCGTAAAAAATGTCATTTCTTCCGCAATTCCCGACAAACAGGCGCCTCACGGTCTGCGTCTTCGAAATCTACCTGTGCCTGTAGGCCGAGCCGTCAGGAATTTTTTTTTTGTATGCGTTTTTGACTAGCCTGCAGGCCGCAGTTGAATTTGGGGATATTGCGCCTGGAGTGGGCGCTGTGATAGCCATTTAAAGATTTCAATTTCAAAAATATTAGAAATCCTGAAACATTCTTGCGTTAAATGTTCGGCCTTGATCCAAGGATTCCAGAAGATTTTTGGTTTTTCTTCTATATTAAAAAAAGGTTCAGATATAGAAGTTTGAAATTTTAGGGTGGCTGACATTTTGAAACAATACAGCAGGATGCCTCCATAAACAGGTTTAATTTATGAGTTTTAGTGAACATGGATTCGCAAAATTTTCTTTCATTGCTCTAAGCATCCTTTCAACACTTACATGCTTAACATTTTGACTAGCTATATTTATATTAGCCACGTCAAATTCTCGCTAAGCTTGGTGACAAAAATACGTTGCCATATATGACGCCAACTTGGATATGTCTGTCTAATTTGGGGATATTTTCATTCAAATTCAATATTGACGGGTAATCCGGTTCCGCGCATTTTAGCTTCGTAAATTTTCAGTAGAATTAGCTAAAATCTCAAAGCAAGCAATAGAGACGCTCTTTTCCTGCCGGTACAGGCCAAAAGGACTTTTCGTAGTTTAGTATAATACGATTGATGCTCGGATCTATGTAACCCGACGATTCGCAAGCAGCTGACGTACAACAGAATGACGAAAAATATTTATTTTTTTGGCGGTGTGATAGCGAAATTTTGAAGCATTAACATGTATGAGATAGAAGAAAGAAAGTTTTGGGAATGGCATATCCGAGTAGTTTACAAATAATTACAAGCAAAAAAAAAAAAACGGCATTGGTCGTTAAAAAAAATTTCTTTTGCAACCCTATTCCAGTAAAAGTCTACTACGCCAGATTTTCGCTTTTTTTTATTTTCTTTTTTTTTTAAGTCAATCTCCTCCTATTTCCAAATTTTACTCTTAGCATACAAAATTTGATTAAGATATAGTTTTTAAAAAATAATAAAATTTAGGATCCCCCCCCCCCCCAGTCCTTCTAATCATTTTTCACTTTTCTTTGACAAAAACACTTTCCAACGAATTCAGAATGCCATAACAAAACTAAATGGAAACCGCAATTTCAATGATAGAGACATTATGTCTGGAACAGGAAGGAATGATTCAATAATAGACAAATTTATAAAGTTCAATATTAAAAATAAGTTACGAGCCGAAACATTTTTGCACCAAAAAATTTGTTTCAAGACTAGGAAAAGAAAGAACCAGGATACTTGTCACTCGGACGCCTAGAAGGGCTAAACTCGCTCCATCGCTCAAGTTTTTCAGTCAGTAGCTGATCGCAATTTTAATATTCTGGGAAGTTCGACAGGAATCTTGTGGTCGCGAGACACTTGTAGAGGAGTGAAGCTGCGAGACACCTTCCTCGGTTGTCCCAAAGATACTACTTTGGTTGTCCCAAATTCGAAAAAGAATATGAACAATTCTCGATTCGTAAAAGCAAAAGGGTGGTGTTTTACCGCATTTTCAGAAGAAAACGCAAAATACGATGGCTGTAAATTTCACTATATCATTTACGGGAAAGAGTTTGTCCGGATTTTTGCGATTTAAACGCCACTTCCAAAATATATTGTTATTTTAAATGAAGGCAACACTTTTCGGCAATTAAAAATCTCTTTTAAAATCGGTAGGTTTTTTTTAAGTAACAAATATTGTATGTAAACAGGGAATTTTTTAATCCATTTTTAACTCATTTCCTAATAAGAGAGAATTATAAAACTGATGTTTAAAGGTGTGTTTCCGATGATAATACGACATTTTCATATCGTTTGCAAGCTATTGAGTTTTAAAGTCAATCTGTAACATTTCAGGACACCCGGTATATATTAAATTTAGCGCATAAGAAATAAAGGTATATAAGAAACGAGGTCATAGATTAATTCTTTCTTTACAGTACTTTTACGAATGCCAGAAAATCGCCGCGGAACACGAAAAAACTTTAGAAATGGCATAAAAAGTTTGTGAAAATTTCAAACATCGCTATATTAATACCGAATAATCTTTATTGAAAAGAGAAAAAATTTATAATATTCTGGCTGAGAGATTAAAACCGGATTCATTTTACTAATGTAGAAAAATCGCCGCAAAACTGTACAAAAGGTAAAACTCTCATTAAAAAATGATAAAAATACAAAAGTAGAGAACAAAATTTACTACAGTGGACTTAAAACAAATACAACTGGAATTCTTTCACGAACTCAAAAATAGACACGAAAAGCGAAAAACACTAAAAATTGTATTGAAAATCGAGGAAGACAAAATGAGTTTGAAATCGAATTTCATAAACCATTCAAAAATCGCACAGGAAAAAAATTACTATGTTGGGTTAAAATATTAAAGCAGGATTTTCTTTTACGAATGACAAAAAATGGCCGCGAAACATAAAAAATCTCATGAAAAAAAATTCGCGAATAATTCCGAAATCGCTTTACGAATTCCGAATAAACCTTATTGAAAAGAGGACAGAATTTACTACATCGGGCTGAAAGTTTAAAAGCGGATTTCTTTCTACTAATGTGAAAAAAATCAACGTATGCTTAAAATAAAAATCCCGCAGAAGAAAAATTAAAAAATCGCAGATGACAAATTTTGTCAGAGACTAAATCATTGTAACCCAAATTCTTTCACGAATGGCAAAAAATCAACGTTTTGAAACGCTAAAAATCACATGGAAAATCGCATTTAAAATCGAAAAAACTTAAAAAATTGCCGCGAAATGAAAAAAAAATGCTAAAAACGATTTGAAAAATCACTAAAAAATCAAAAGTTGCGGAGGACAAAATATACTATATTAGGCTAAATATTTAAAACGGATTTATCATTAAACGGAGAAATCAATTTAGAAATCCCAAAAAGGTAGTTTAAATAATGTTTTTATTTTGCTTTGCTTTTGCCATATTCAAACAAACAAACAAAAAAACACAATTTATTCGACACAATTTCTGTTCATAAAAAATATTTAATGAGAAACTTAGTTATAGATTTAATCACATCCAAATTTGATTCCACCCCACCAGTGGCTGCGAGGTTCTGCTCTGAAAACTGATAGACGGGAGGTGCTGGGTTTAAACTCCTGCCGTTCTCTTCGACCTAACCGTTTGGAGTTTTCTGTGGTTTTCTTCGAACCTTACGTTTATAAGGTTTAGGATTCCTTAGAAAGACCCCCACGGAGGGCACTCCCCCCTAGGGCCTGTATCCCTAATGTAGATAATCGGAAGTCATAAAATCAACCATCCAAATTTGATTCCTCAACTTAACATCAAGCGCTATAGCACATGGGCTGATAAGTTCCCGGTCTACTAAAGAAAACACAACTTTTTCACATAACTTTATAACTTTATAGCTTTATACCTTTAATAAATAACATAACTTTACTAATAAATAATAATAATTTAATAATAATAATAATAATAATAATAATAATAATAATAATAATAATTTAATAATAATAATTTAATAAATAATAATAACAATTTAATAATAAATAACATAATTTTATATCGAAAAAGCTCCAAACAGTACTCAGAATCATCGACTCGTTGTTGTTTTTGGTCAAAAGGCAACATGCGCTGCACCCACTTTGACAAAAGCTTTTTCATAGACAAATCTTCATGCAAAATAAAACCTATACATTCCTTGGATATCTTCAGAGTCTGAGCTATCTCCTGCAACTTCACTTTGCGGTTCCCCAAAACGATTTTGTGGACTTTTTTGATGTTTTCCAGAGTAACCACCTCTTTTGCGTGATGCATCACTGGTGTCCGTACGACCACGTTTAAATTCAACAAACCAGTCAATAATCGTTGATTTACCTGGTGCAGTGTGCGGATAACGCTTATCAAGCCAAGCTTTTGTTTGAACGGTGTTTTTTCCCATCAAATAACAATTCTTGAAATTTTTGTTTATCCATTTTTTTGTTAATCAACAAAGTCGTTCAACTAAAAACACTCTAACGTTTCATCCACATGGCAAATCATCATGACATTTTTCCTGATACCTTTTAAAGGTTAATATTTACTAGAAAAATCATCGGTTCGGCGATGGCAACGCCATCTGTGTGCCAGACCGGGAACTTTTCAGTCCATGTGTTATATACAGTTTAGTGCTGCTATTTATTGATATTAAGAGCTATTTATTTCCAAAACATTTAGAAAATAACTTTTTTTAAATTACGTCCATAGTTAATTTTAATTCAATTGTTATTTGAATTTACTTTTAATACCTTTAAGTTCATCTATAGTAATAATTAAATCCATACTTTCAAGTTATTAGAGGAAAGAATGTTAACACATAGCATAAAAAAAGATAAATAAAACATATCATGATGTATTTGAGTTTAGATAATAGATGGCATCCCATAACGGTAATACAGACAGATTCACAGAGATCTTTCTAATAAGAAGCATTTACAGGGAGCTCGTTTGTCTGAAATCAGTGTTTTTACGTAATAGGATCTTCAAATAATATAATATTTTGTGGAGGTATTAAAATTTGTATTTCAAAATTAGGTACCCATGTTCCTGATTAAAAAATCTGCTACCTTTCCCTTATTGTTCTTTTATAATCTAAAATCCAATGTAAATTTTTAATAAGCATCATTAAATTATTTGAAAATAATTAAGAAATAAAGGTAGTATTTAATTAAAAAGCAAAATCTGCACTGATGTAAGGCTATTTTGAATTTTCTATTTTCTAAGAGAGCAGCACTCAACAAATTTATTCAGTTTAATGACAGGTTGAAGAATGTAATTTGTAAGAGATTGGATACACAGAAGTAATATATTTAAGCCTGCGAGAAAATAACATTTTTGACTAGAGACTTTCTCAAATAAATATTTTCAAAAAAGGGCTACGATTTTTTTTTCTAGTTTAATAATAAGGATAACGATATTTGACTGGTCTTTTTATACGACTTGCCTTATATAGTTGAATATCAAGTTATGAATAAAATTTTTGTTATTCGTGCGTGTGCATTTAAAAGAAATTTACAGGAAAATCGTCGTAATTAAACACATATTCAATATATATGTATACATGTTCCAATTCCCGCATGTTCGTGTCAGGCTGATACTAAAATTTTTATGATTATTACTCATTAATAATATTGTCACGAATTCACATAAAACATTAATATTTGGATATTTGACTTATGAAAAGTAGCTATATTGGCTTAGAATTTATTTCAGATTTTATTTATAATTTACTTATTTATTTTAACAAATAGGTCGTTTTTTAGACAGGTACACAAACCTTTAGCAAGTTACCATGATCAATTTTTTCCTATTATGTATCAAATGCTGGGAGAATTAAAGAGAAAAGTGCTATTTCTAGAAAATAGAACAACCAAAAAAGCTTTTCTTCATTGGATATTACGCTTTTAAATTAAATATTTCTTTATTACTTTGCAAATGTTTTAATGATGCTTATTAGCAATCTACATTGGCTTTTAGGCTTTAAAGGAACAATAAAGGAAAGTCAGTAGATTTAATCAGGCACATGGACGCATAAGTTTGAAATCCAAATCTTAATGTATTCACAAAAGAGTTCATTATTTGCTGATCCTGTCAGGAGAAAACACTGATTTCAGGCATACGAGCTCCTTGTCAATGCTCCTCATTGGAAAATCTCAGTGAATCTCAGTTATGGTGCTGCCATCTATCATCTAAAATGAAATACATCACTGTATGTTTAATTTATAATTTATATATATATATATATATATTTATATATGTATATATATATATCAGTGCCGAAACTAGCCTTTTTGGCACACGGGGCAAACATTGATTTTGGCGCCCCCCCCCCCCCTTCCTCCGAAAAGAAAATTTCCAAAGCGAATTTTTTCTAAGTTTCTAAAATTTAAAGTATATAATCAGATAATCTGTAATATTGAACTCAGTAATCAGCTTTGTCAAATACTGATTCATTAAAACCTTGAAAATGGAATCGAGAGGAACCGAAAAATATTCCGCTTTATACAGGTTTTCATCTTAGGAAGTATAATTATTGATATTCTCAGGGGCGGAATTTAAGGGGTCGCGATGGTCTCAATCGCGAGGGGCCCCGCATCCAAAGGATTCTTTGATCAAAGGATTTTTTTAGCACTTTTTTTTAATTAGTATTGCTACATAATTTTCATGTAATTTAAATAGAATACTTTTTATACCATTTGCTATTCCCAGAAATGTTTTAGTTATGTTTAAAAGTTTTTCCTTGTCTTCTTTTCTATTAGCAATTCTCCGAACTGTGGAGGGTTGGAGTGAGACTCAAACTTGGATCTGAGCTGAAAGGAACCCTGTTACTGTTAGAGACTTTTATGACGATTTAATTACACAGATTCAGAGTCTGTGTAATTAATCAGATCTGATAAATCTAAATCTGGATCGTAACACTGAGGTCCCTGATTTAGGGGTGCCCCATACTTGGTATGCTGTTTACATAAAGCTGATATTTAGAATGCATTTGACTTTGTTACTGATTATAATCGATATTTTGCAGTTTTAGAGTAGGATAAGATTAAAAACAAAAAGAAATTCAACTTGACTATTACAGGGGCACACGATGTATTTGTCCCGAAAATTCACATCTGGATCTAAAAAAATAATTACAGCAAAAGAATGGGGCGGCAAAACACGTAAGAATAGGTAAAAGACGATTTTTTTTTTTGCAAAGATAAAGGCAGAGACGACTTTATTATCCATGGCACCTTGTGCGAGGTTCTTTTCTGCGTCTCTACAAATGCTATATTCTTAAGAAAGAAAAAAGGGGAGGAGAGGTTACTATTTTATCTTGCATATGCTTCGTCCCCTTAGTTTTTAGTGTCATTAGCAATAGCCAACTTCGCGCCCTTTAAAGCCGTATCTCGATCTGTGTGTAAAAAAGTAATCGTAACAAATTGTATGGCGGCATTTTTAATTTATCTGGAAATGGCCAAAGGACGAGAAAATAATTTGGGAGTATGAAGGCAGGGGCGGCTGCGGTTTTATTAGTCATAGCAACTTGGGTATGGTTTTCTCCCTGCACCCCTACATTTTTTTTTTTTTCAAAAAAAGTTTTAACAAAGAGTTTTATTTTGCGTATTTTTCAACTTATTCTTTCAAATATTATTTGTTTTTAGTATCCAAGGCAGTCGCCCAACCTCGCCCTCTCTAATAATACTAGATTGGATCTGGATAAAAAAATAATTTCAGCAAAGTTAACAGGTCGGCATATTCCAGTTGCCGCCAAGGGCGGCAAAACGCTTAGAAAACTTTCGCAAAAAGACGAGTAAAAAACTTTTTGGAAGATAAAGCCAGGGGCGGCTCCGGCTTTACTAGCCATGGCGCGCTGTACGAGATTTTTTACTGTACCTCTACAAAGGCTATACTTAAAAGAAAAAGATTTTACCGAGAATTTTACTTTGGGTATTCATCCTCCAATTTGTGTTTATTGTCCAGGGCAGTCACTCCTCGCCCATGACAAAATGGAAAAAGAAGAAAGATCCACGCTGGGAGAAAAGAGAAAAAATAGAACAGCCTTCATGGAATATTTTTATCTAATAGAAAATCAAAGTCAGGGAATCGTTTGCCAATTATCCATGATGGACAGTGCAGTACCGTATCCAGACGACGTTGAACAGAGTTATATACAGACACGAGTAGGGACTGACCTTGAAAAATGTTAGTGATTCTCCTAAACCACAGGAAGATATTTAAATGATAGACAGCATAGACATGATACATTTGGAATGGGAGAAAGAAAATAGCCTAAGAGAACAGTTCGTTTTTTATTCATTTGCTATCTTGTATTGTAGACTAATATTTTTATCTATTTGTCTATTTTAATGCATTTGGTCCATTTTTCTTTTGGATTTTCCGGCTGTGAGACTTTTTATACAAATTTCATATATATACATTTCTATATCAAACAACAAACAAAACCTGCATTTGGCGTCCCCTCCACCTTCAGTTCTGCTAGCGTCCGGGGCACGTGCCCCCTCTGCCCCCCTTAGTTTCGGCCCTGATATATATATATATATATATATATATATATATATATATATATTTTATCTTATCTACACATACCATTTTTTCCATCAATGACTTTAAAATATGGGTTTAATTATTACTATACATTAAATTAAAATTAACGTAGCAATTTTATACACATTAACTATGCACGTAATTTTAAGAAAGTTATTTTTTAAACGTTTGTGAAATAAATACATTACATTTGAATTGATGCTAGCAATAAACATTATGTATTCTGTTTGATGTCAGATTGAGGAATCAAATTAGAAAGTGATTGGAACAAAAACTAAGTTTCTCACTAAACAACTTTTATGACGAGAAATTTTCTTGAATAAATATTTTCAACAAAATGCTGTGAAAACATTTTAGTTTAATAATATTTATGGTCACGATATTCATTGGTCTTTTATATGAGTAACGTAATTGACTAACAAATTATGAAAAAAGTTGTCCATTATTTGTCCGTGTGCATATAAAAAATATTCCATAGTAGTTGCTCTACTTAATCACTTAATTAATACATACTTATTTTTATTGCAACATTTTATTTCTACTGCATTTTAACATGTTTTCGGAAAGTGGCGTTATATTTGGTCGAAAATGCCGAATGCAATAAGCAAAACACACGCTAATTTTTTTTATTTTTTATTATTATTTTTATAGAATATATCTTCAACAAAAAATGCGCTATCGTTACAGAAATGTTGTAGAACACCACTACTACAACACCAGATCATTTACAGCATTTTAATTTACAGAGTGAATGGAAATACTATAGTTTTTATTCAATTTGTTTCTGGTCCCATAAAATCCCTTGGTACTAAACCTTCGTTAGTATATATATGATCAAACATATTTTTTATATAGCCGAAGTTCCATAAGAATTCGTAGAGTATATCTCAAAATATTCTAGATATTCTTCAATTATTATTAAGTGCCACTGATAATGGGATCACCCACTGTAGTTCATTTTAACAATAATGAAAATTTTATTATAAACCTATTTTCAACACACATACTTTCCCAGGAAATGTAATTTTCCAACAGGGTGAAGGGATTTGAAACTGCATTTTCAAATATCTTTGAATTCTTGAGCAGAAGTTAAAAAGAAAAATTATAAAATCTTATAAAGTTAAAAATTTCCAAATTCTATGCAAATAAAAATGTCGTCAGTCGTTTAAAACATGAACAATTGAAGAGTCATCGAAGCCACTTAAACTGCTTCAATAAAATTTCATTAAAATTTCTGATTAAAATGTGTTTATTATTTTATCTAAGTTTACTTTTGTTTTAATGTTTATACTTTTTATATTTTCGTCAACCAGTTTCTTTTTCCTTTTAGCAATTTCAAATCATAAATCACAAGTGATAAAGAGAGATTATTAAATATCACGACTGATAAAGAGAGAATATCCGTAGGTTTACATCTCTTCAATAATCATCCAAACTCGATCTTAATTTCTCGATCTTTCAGCAAACATGAGTTTGATACGTTAGGTTTACCACAAAACAGTATACTTATAGAATAATGTAAAATAATAATAATAATAATTAATAATGAAAATAGTAAAATGACAAAAAATGTATATGAAAGCTACACAACAAAACTTAATATATTCATCATTATCTGTCTAAGAAACACAAAATATTATGATAATACAATTTTCCAAGTTTTAAAGATTGAACATCGAGATATTTCCTTTAATAAATCAGACTTTTGCTCAATGCAAAAACTTTTTATCTCTTTAAAATGTAAAAATATATCAATAACATTTAATTAATTTTTTATTAATGTTGAAATAACAAAAAAATATATTCACTACTGTAGTGCAAATAGGAGACCCTACTTGTAAAATTACATGTAAAAAAAAAAAAAATAAAAAAAATAAAAAAATCATTTAGGATGTTTTAAAATAAATTAAATCAATTATAGATAAAAGAATTTTTCTTTCCTTCACGACGAAAAATTCATAAAATAACAGTGAAAGTCTTAAATATCTTTTATGTGCTTCTCAATTTTTATAACTATGGATTAAATCGTGTGCACGTGTCTCGGGCGGAACGTAAAATTCAGCGGGCCAAATCAGACCCTCTGAGTAACGTACTTCAATTAAATACTTTTACAGAAACAATACTTGGACATTTGGGAATCTTAATTTTATTGCTGACATCTAGTGACAAATTTAGAAAAATAATCTCGCCAATGATTAATTAATTAATATCCTGCGCGGGTCGGGTTATACCGGACCCCAACCCGAAATTACTTTATTTTAAAGGCCTAAAATTTGAGAAAATTTGGCCTAAAACTCGCGTTTTTTTCTCAAATTTTAGGCGTTTTGCGCTACTACCAGGAGTAAAATTTTATTTATTTTGTTTTTGCATTTTACTTAGCTACCCTAGACACAAGTCTTTTTCGGTATAGCGAATCACAAAAGAAAAAAAGACCCGGCCCACAATCCGGCGAACATTCACTGAGTGAATACAACTTGATTGCGTTATTTTAAGGATTTTTTAAATGCTTTCCGCTACCGCAAATGAAGTAATTTTGCTTCTCTTTTTATTATGATGTATTTTTATATCTTTCTTTTAAAGATTTTTCACTATAGCGGTTTTTTTTTCTTTTATAGCTTTAAAAAAAGAAACAAAACTATTGCTTTTCAATAAATTCATTTGCGTTGCGCTGCCGCAAAACTTAAAATTTAATTAATTTTTTTTATTTTATTTTACTAAGCAACCCTAAAGCCAAGTTTTTCCGCGGTATAGCGAATAAAAAAAAAAAAAAAAAAAAAAAAAAAGGTTTTTTTGGCCCATCCTACTATATATTGAAAAAAGCTGAAACATTGAAACAAAATATTAAATAATCATTTCTGAAATGAAAAAAATATAAGTGAGAATTATTAGACCTTATATCAGTTGCACACCTTGTATTACACTTTTTTATTCAATTGTCGAACGTGCAAACAAATTTTAAATAAAATCCTATATATTATATCTGTTGTCAACATCCCTTTTTCTAAGCAAATACAAAACGCAGAACGATAAATGAAATATCATATGAAAGGATTTCAAACAGGCTTCTGACATAGTACGCTTACATTTCGTTAAAACACGTTTTTTTGCTTAAAAATTGCAGTTCATTAAAAACTAAATCAACTTTGTTTTCATAAATGAAATGAAAGGTTTTTCTCAAATCAGTGTTGCCACTAAAATAAAATACCGCATTATATCGTGCTCAACAAATGATTATGTAAAAGAAAATAATTTGTACAATAAAGATAAACTGCGATATTGTTGCTGTATAATTTATATTTATGATTAAAAAGCAAAATTGAAACTCAAATGCTAAACAAATTATTCTTTATGGAATGTTTTTTTTTAATCCAAAACAGATGATGATTTCTAATGCATTTAAAATACGATTGATAATACTTTTTTGCTTCGATCAGTTTCTACTGTAACTTTTTTGAAATAAATGAGATGATATTCTGGCTTGACTAATGTTATTCGCATCTTTTTTTTTTTTTTTTTTAAGTTTAAACCTGCGTCTAAAAAATATTAGATATTGCAAAAAAAAATATTAGACTGCAGTGCGAAATCTTCCTCGTTCGCCTGACAAATTCGGGACATTTTAGGAGCACGTTACGTGATCAAAAGAGTCCAAAAGAAAAGATAGGAATTGTGCTCAAACGTGGTGTGAGTTGCAACGGAATCAGAAAATCAAAAGACTTTTACTAACCTCAAAATTGGCTCGTGAGGAGACCACATACTGTCCATTCTTTTCGTCCCGACCCCCACAGGTTCCACGAATTGAAAGTAATACACTGTAGCACCTTACGGTAATGAAATATAATACAATAATGTAAAATAATAATAATAATAATAATAATAATAATAATAATAATAATAATAATAATGAAAATAGTAAGATAACAAAAAAAGTATATGAAAGCTACACAACAAAAAATAATATATTCAGCATTATCTGTCTAAGAAACACAAAATATTATAATAATACAATTTTCAAAGTTTTAAAGATTGAACATCAAGATATTTCCTTTAATAAATAAGACTTTTACTCAATGCAAAAACTTTTTATCTCTTTAAAATGTAAAAATATATCAATAAAATTTAATTAACTTTTTATTAATGTTGAAATTAAAAGAATATATTCACGACTGTAGTGCAAATAGGCTAAAAAAAATATTTAAAAAAAATACATTTAGAATGTTTTAAAATAATTTAAATTAATTATAGATAAAAGAATATTTTTCCTTGACTAGTAAAAACTCACAAAATAACAGTGAATGTCTTAAAAATCTTTTATGTGCTTCTCAATTTTTATAACTTATGGATTAAATCGTGTGCACATGTCTCGGGCGGAACGTAAAAGTCAGCGGATCAAATCAGACCCTCTGAGTAACGTCAATTAAGTAATTTTATAGAAACAATACTTTCACATTTAGGAATCTTAATTTTAATGCTGATATCTAGTGACAGATTTTTAAAAATATTTTCGCCAATGATTAATTAACTAATATCCTGCGCGGGTCAGGTTATACCGGACCCAAACCCGAAATTACTTTAATCTAACCAGTAACTTCATTCAAACTCGAGCACCACCAGTCACTGAGAGGTTCTGCTTTCAAAGCTGGTAGACGGGAGGTGGTGGATTCAAACCCATGTCGTGCTCGGAGTTTTCCGTGGTTTTCTTTGAACCTTGCCGTAAAAACGGGTTAGAATCCCTAGAAAGACTCCCACGGAAGGCACTTTACCCCAAGGGCCTATATCCCAAGAGTAAATAATCGGCCGTCATAAATCAACCAAACAACCAACCATCATTCAAATTCGACCAAAATTTTCTCGTTGACCCATAACCCCACCAAAAAAAAAAAAAAAAAAAAACTTTTATCGACATAATTCAACCCTAACTTGAAATGAAATAATATTATTCCACATTTTATTGCAACTGTCGAAAATCCACAATTATATCGCCAATATCAATTTTATCTTTTATGTATAAAAATGAGCATATTCGTTCATCTCTCACTTATACGCGATGTACGGCAACTATTTTTTAATGCCCCTTTTTTCGTAAAGCATTTTTCTACTTAAAATTTCTGTGATTAAAGATGACGAAAATTTCTTTTCAGAGATAGAGGTATCATAAATTATTTACCGTACATCATTTATAAGTGAAAGGTCAACATTAAATTATCAATAATATAGTTTCTCTTATCTGCAAAATACCCAGGAATTTCTTTTGAAAAATAGCGTCATTGAACGGAACGCACAATTGGAGACTTCCCCAGCCGCTCGCTTACCCCCCCCTAAGGTCAAGGAAGGGAGAAAGACGTAGATTAAAAGAAAGATAGCGAATTTGAACTCCGTAAATGATTGGGGTAACAGGGCTTCCTTTTTACCCGAAAATTTTCTATCTGGAAAGAAAATGAGGGATATTTTACAAATCAAAATACGGAAACGAGATTCCACTCTCTTCGCGGAATATAAATACCCTAGAAAAGAAAATAGGATCTTCTTAAATTTATTGGTATTTATGAAAATTAACAGGGCAAATTAACGTGTTTTTAGAGTCTACCATGTGTGGACGGGTCTTTGCGATCATACTCATAGGGGGCAGAGAATACGTAGAATGCTAAGGGTGATTGATTTAAATCAATATTTAAAAAAATTTCTGCTGAAATATGTATTTTTGTTTTGATTTAGATTATAATAAAATTTAAGCGACCCACATGTTATTTATTTGGATTAAAAAAAAAAAAAAAATCTCCGCTTCTCTGAAATCTTTTTTTAAAATTCTCAATTTTAAATTTTATATTTGCAATCTGTACATATTGTTTTTTTTTTCTTCTAACTAATGATAGAACAGTATTTATTACAAAAAGGTTATCCTGATGGCATTTCCAGAACAAAAGTGGCCCAAAATTCATTTGGTCATTAATATGGCATTATTAAAAAGGCCATTATTACCCTTATATATTTCACTTAGATGCTATTTAACATGATATTGTTGTAATTTGTTTGATAAATCAATATTAATATTTATTTTTAAATATCTTGCAATTGTTTTATCCATGGCTGTGTCACACGCTGTAACAGCACAGAAAGGCAAAATAAAGAGGATGAATACTGACAATCTACAGATCTTTATAGCTGATCAATTTTTGAATGAATTTTGAATGCTTTCTTTCTAACAATAGCTTGTTTCAATACTTTGTCACCAAATGCAGCAAGGATTGCTATCTTGTGGATTCTATTGACACATAAGAAAATTCACACAGAACCGAATATACCTTAAAAAATTGCTCATGAAGTAATATTAAAGTGCAAAGCTGAATGTAACTGTTTTATTGGTAGCCTTGTCCTTGTCACAGATATTGCAGCAAATGTCAAGAGCATGCATGATGAATTAAAAAAGATGCGATTTGACTGAGATCGGAAATATATATATATTTTTTAAATTTGCTAAGAAGAATAAATTTACTAGTAGTTTTATAACTTTAATCATGAGATTCCTAGCTAAGGCAGATGCTTTTTATGACTTTATTTTTGAGCAAAATACTGTATTCGAAATGTCTCCTTCGGAGAGGTGGAGAGCCCATTTCAAGTCAAGTTTTTGTGAAATGTCAGGTGAAAAAGCAATAAAGCAACTCTGTAGAAAGGACTATTTTCTACTTACGGTTTATAGGACATTCAAAACTTAGAAACAAAGTGAGGAATGAAAAAGCAGGAAAATTGTTTTTATTATACAAAGCCTGCTTGAATTCCAAACCCTTGAGTGTTTTGAAAAAATAATACATTTTTCATATTTTCTAAAGTATTCGTCTATTTTTCATTTCAATATATCTACTTATTAAAAGTCACCAAGGCAAAAAAGTAACAAGTAGTAACAAAAGTACAAAGTAATTTCTTTCCATTGACTTTCAATATCAGGTATTAATAAAATTAGTAATGAAAATGGAGGTGACTCTAAAATACTATTAATTGTTATATTTTTTAACTTTAATCTTTTGAGAAAAACCTTGAACATTTACACTCTAAAATTGGAAGGAGTGAGAAGTTGACTCTTTGGAAGAGTGAGAGGCATTTTCACTCTTTTAGGAGTGAATTTTATAAATATGCACTCTTTAAAGAGTGGAACTTTCCACTCTCTAGAAAAGAGTGAAATATCCCACTCCGTTGTCGAGAGTGACTGTTCACTCCGTTGACAAGAGTGAGATATTTCACTCCGTTGAAGAGTGAGGAAAAACAGTTTTTTCCAATAAAATCACAAGATGGCGCCAGCTGACGGATGAGAATCCGAGTAATCTCCGTTATCGAAACGAAACACCTAAAATGAAATCCTTTATATATAGTAGCACGATTTTAAAAAAAAACTGAAAAAGGCATTGAAATAATAAATGAATCGATAGAATTATGGACAGGAAATATATTTTATGCTTTACAAATTGCAGGATTTGCCAATGCTAAGAAAAGTGCAGGGAAAATAAATATTTGAAGTAAATTTATGTTTAGCTGCAACACAATTTTGCTTCTATATTTTATAAACAGAAATTTAATATCTCTGAATGCTAATTATTTTCCTCTTTATTTAAATAACCTATTCTACATATTTTATATCATTTCTAACCTCTTTATGAATATAAACAAAATATAACTATACAGATTAAATTTTCTGTTATTTTTAGCACGTTTGAAATTAAACATAAGAGAAATGAAAAACGTTGCATTTAATCACTGATTTTATAACATTTATTATAGAAAAAAAAAAGAGTCTAAATGTGTCGGAAATAATCTTAGGAAAAATTTAACAGCTATAATTTAAGAAAAAAAAAAAAACGTTTTTTACCCTGACTAAAATTTCCCCCTTAAAAATTAGTTTTGAAAAGTAAATTTGGGGGCCCCTTTGTATTTCAGTGAGTAAACTTCGGCTTCATGGGCCTATTTGGTAAACAGGCCCTGGGCCTCGGACAATCTTAATCGGGCTATAATTATGGAAACATTATTAGCAAGAAAAAAATGAATGAATAAATAAATAACTGCTTTGTTGTAACGGAATTTTTGTCATAGCGGATATGTACAGACGGGTGTTCGCACATTTTTTAGACGATTTCGGCGTTGTTGTTTTTAACGTTTAAAATATGAATATTGCTTTCTGAAATAATCTGTATGATAATCTTGTTTCTTGATTCTAATTCTGCATAATGCTTTCGATGGATATCGATGGATGTTTTCGATGTAAGATAAATTTGCGATAGTCATAAATCCTTACTTGAAACTTCGTTTTCCGCCTTGAAATGGGCTCTTTTTTTCCCTGTTGTTTTTTTTTTTTTTCATCTGATATCTTTTTACTATGTATATGTACTGATTTTTGGAATAGCACTTTCCAATCAATTGTTATGTTTATTTCGCACTAAAAAGTTTTTATATTATGCGCTTTGCAATCATTTTAGACTGTGGAATTAGCATACTTCTGTTCGGAAGAAGAAAAAAAAAACCGCAAACGCATCTTCCCATTCACAGCTTTTTTAGCATGCGCAATCTTGAAATAAGAATAAATTTGAAAGTATCAGACGATAATATAAATTACACATAATAAGTTGTTGTCAGAATTTTTTCCTCTAAAAGAATTCCATCTTTTTAAATAATTTATCAAATTTGTCTAAAAAATGTGCGAACAGTCTCTGTATTATATGATACAAAAAGAAGGTTTCAGTTTCTTATTTACACAGTTGAGAAACACCGTAGATATTTATGATTTCTACACAAATTTAATAAGTGTGTTCGAATATCACAAAAGAAACAAAGCTAAAATAATGTAATAAGATCCTTATAAATTGTAAGCGGCTGTAGCAAGCTGTAGGTACCAGTTCTCGTCCGAGCGCAGAAGTCAAGCAGCAGCGAGCTCGGTTACTACTTGGGAGGGTGACCGCCTACGAACAAGCGTGTGTAAAAAATGAGTTTCTCTTTTTTATTCAAGAATTTTAGTCACTCTTTCAGGAGTGACTAATTTACTCCTATCAGGGGTGAAAAAACTCACTCCTGAAAGAGTGAGTATTCACTCTTTCAGGGAGTCAAGAATTTCACTTTTTCCTAGAGTGAATAGTCACTCTAAAGAGGTTGGGCAAATTTTGACTCTGCGATAGAGTGAATATCCACTCCTCCGGAGTGAATAGTCACTCTTTCTTATTTAGAGTGTATGTCATATATTTAAAATTAATTGTATTAACCAATGTGTATATATGCATATTTTTTATGAGAAATGCAATTTCAAAAGATTTTAGATATATTATATATTTTACACTTACACATTTAAATATTTTTTAAAAATAGGACATATCTTATATGCTGACAAATACTATCTAATATTGCAAAAAGGAAAAAAAAAATCTGTTTTTCTTTTCTTCACATATTTTCATCCATTTAAAAATTAATTAATTTATAATTATTAGTTTTCATATGGTACTTGCATTTAAAATTTAAAAAATCATCAAGCATTCTTGCTAAATTTATATGTATAATGTGTAGAAAAGTTAACTTTCTAACATAATAATTTAAAATTAAAAAAAATCCGATTTAAATAACAAAAAAATATATGATTTAAATGAAATAAATCCCTTTAAAAAAAAAAAAAATCATGATTTTTGCGTACCCTGATTTGAAGCCTTCATAAATGTTTTAAAATGTATAATATCAATGATTTTTAACTCCCAATTAGTAATTTTTAACGTTAAGACATTTTTAGAATATTTATAAGACTATTTACTTTAAAAAACAATCATTGTTTTTCCATTGAACTTAAATATTTTTCGACATCGAAGCGAATCAAAAGAGTATTTCTGAGATTTCAATTACCATCGATAGTATTTGTTTTCTATCCAAAATAAAAGTTATGTACATCTATAAATAAATCTTTTTTTTTAAGGGGAGGGGCAACTTTAGAAATTATAATAATTATTTCTTTATTAAACTGGGCTAACGACTAATTATTGGCAAAATAATATAAAACGTTTTAATTGCTTTAAATATATATATTCGTTTTTCTTATGAATTTGGTTTGTCTGTCCGTCTGACAGTGTTCTAACTCACGTAAATATACTCGGATTTTCATGTAAATGATGTTATTCAGGTTTATTATGGCATGTTCTGTATTGAAAATGAAATATGTAGCACTTACGGTTCATTTACAGGGACACACAAAAGAATTCCGTTACATTTTGGTGTAGTATCAGGAAAAATCGTTTGCGGTGTATTTCAATGATATTTCATTATTTTAAACACATTTAAAATATACATCACTGAGGTGTGCTACAAGACGCACTTACTGTAGAATTATGGTATGCATAGAATTTGTCGTTTTTTCACAAATACACACAAAAGAATTTGGCTTGAGTACTGTCTATCAAAAGTAATTGCTGGAAGTGCGTTTTCAGTTGTGGTACGCATTTTAACATTTAAGGTTTTTTTTTTTTTTTTTTTTTTTTTTTTGCATACCACTTGGTGCTTTCCCTCCGCTGAGCTTAATTATAAAATGTTGCATTTAACTGAGGAATAAATTTTGACATATATGTGTATGATGGTATTGAAGAATTCAGAAATGTATTGTAGTGCAAGGCTGCAATTGTTTATTGAATATATTATTCTTGATTATTTTACAAATTAAGAATAAAAAACTATTATTACTTGTGTAAGAACGTTGAACTTTTCAAATTCATCAAAACGCACTTATAAAACATTTCTTATAAGAAGTTTAAAAATGTGTTTTCATAGAATAAGTTTTTAAAACCTGATATTTCTATTTCTTAATTCACTTTTCTTCTGATTTACTTACCAGATATATGCATTATGAAGATCTTTTAATAAATGGTAAAGTTTCAGTATCTGTACGTGCAGAATAAAATCTATTGACTATTGACACAATAATAATAAAGTATTTTATTCTTATATGTCAAAAGTCATTTTTGTTCTTTTTAGAATGACTTCATTATCACTACCTAAATTATTAACTGAGTTAAGTATATTAATTATTTCAATCATTTTTAAATGTCTGAGTTTTATAGATTTACTTATTTTTATTTCAAGGAAATAATGTAATTTTCGGAAACTTTTTAATTTGGTGCATATAAAATTTATTTACAAAAAAAAATGGGGGGGGGGGGGAATATAAGTAGGAACTTTATTTGCAGAACTAAAAGTTATTGAATATGAGTTCATACTGACTCAATCATCCATATATTTAAAGCTGTTTGGTAATTCTGTCAAATAAAATATTCCATCGAAATTCGACCGAATACGCATGCGTCAAAAAATCACCGGCCAATGAGGTGAGGGTCTATGACTGTCTCTACAAACGTGTTTGGGATCGTATCATCCACAGAATAGAATACATTCAGAAGGGATACTCTCATTGGCTGCTATGGAAATTATATTTAACATGGGATTCGCATAGAAGCTGGCGCCGTCTGGAGGAAGGCAGGAGAACAAACAGCATGGTTGCCGTAAGACTGCAGCATTTGGCAATTTATCGCTCTTTTGGCGACATTTTAAATATGATGGTTAAAAAAGGGGGAGTGGGGTATGGAAGAAATTGTAAACATTGGGATTTATTTGCCGCTGCTGACGGCCTACTCAACAACTGCGCATTTTTGACTTTGTGAAAAAGCAATAGTTCAAACTTCAATTTTTATTGCCATTAATTTTTAAAAGATTAAATATTTTTAAATTAAAAATGGATATATAATAAAATATGTCAATTTTTAATTATGGCTATATGAAACTAAATCCAGCTTTTTTTTTTTTTTTTAACAAATTAGTTATTTTATTAAAATAAATTTTGATTTGTGACTAAGATTTTATTTATTTTTTTCTTCCCATGTACTTTTTTTTTTACACATATTTTCGGCTCTGAAATTATTAATTTTTAAAGTTACAATGTTTTCATTAAAAAGAAAAGTTTATTCCCATGTGCCATAATGATATCGAAATTAAAATGTGGGTTGTGTACAAAAAATTACTAAGCACAACATATTCTTAACATTTATCTAAAAGTAATACAGAATTTTATTTGCTTCAAAAATCTATAAATCCAGAATTTTTACTGTTTTTTCCCCCATTTTATAAAAATGTTTACTTAGTGTGAATTAAGAATAAATTTGTGTGCCAATTAAAAATCTGAACGATAGGTACTACATATCTCGATTTTAATTAATACATTAAATAAAAACTTAATTTGGTTTAAATTCAAACTTTTTTTTTTTTAGATATATAGACTTATTTTGAAGTTTTTCTTCTCTCCATACACTTATTTTTAATGCTCATTTCCAGTATTTTATTCATATTTATGTTCATGTGAAAACAGTTGAAGCCAACCTTTAACAAAATTCCAGTCAATTCTGTATTTTTTAAATATCTTTCTCATTTTTTATTCTTAGTTTTTTTTTTTTTTTTCCACTTCTATTTCATGAAATGTTTACAGAGTGATTTTCGATAAATTTGTGCAGTTTGATAAGTAATTTGCAAATTCTTTAAATTGTAATCTAAAATTTCTTTTACTTATGGGAAAAAAAAAAAAAACCTTGTATAATTTCTTTTTTCTTTTTTTATATACTTTCAATTCTTTAAAATGTTCACTTCTATAACCATTATTAAAATTATACAGTTAAATAAATAGTTTTCTTTCTTGATAAATACTTATGAAAACTTTTTCAATATTCATATTTTTTACTTATTTATTCTAATCAGAAACCTAAGAAGAAATAAATCTGCAAAATATTGTCTTTTTTTTTTGTTATGTTGTTTTCAAAAATAAACATTAGTAAACTTATTTATTAATTTTAAAATTTGACGATATTTTCAAGGTATATTTTGTACCCATGAATTTTAATAACTATAGTCAGTTTATTCAATTTATTAAGAAAAAGTCTCACTATGTACTTACATTAAAAAAATTACCCTTTTTTTTACTACCCAAAATGTAAAAAGTTTATGAAAGAAACATGTTAAAAATAATAGTTATTTTAATTATAAATTATACTGACGATCATTTTTATACTGAAAGAAAACTTGTACCGCCTTTATCTAGAACGAATAAGTAGTCATTTTCTAAATCCCTAAACTAGAAATATAGATTTCCGAGTTATGCAAATAACATAAACAAATAAACTGAATAGACAAAATCATTGAGATAGGTGATGAAACGATACATTGTATTATGAATCATTTGAATTGTGAGAAATTAACACTTGATATCCAGAATAAATTCATAAACTAGAATTATAGTTACTAAAACTAACATCTTGTGTTCATATTTATTTGCAGAGATTAAAATCAGTTTGACCAGGATAATATAAGAAAACACTCTTGAATTTTAATAGAGGAGACCAGAACTCTCCAGCAAAGGGAACTAAAATTTATAATGACATGGAACTTTTTTTTTTTTTCCCTAGAGCCGCAATTTAGTTTCTAGATGCTAGTGACAGGATTTTTTTTTCTCAGTATAGTTTTAATGATTATTTTATTTTCTCTTGTCTCTTTCCTTATTTTGAAATTTTCCATCTTGATTTTCATTCTGAAAAACAAAATCTTGTTTTTTTTTTTTTTTTTTTTTTTTTTATCCCTCAGTAGTGAATAAAAATCATGGCTGCCAACTTTTATATTAACACAATTTCAGAATATTTTATCATAATATTAACTATTAAAGAATTAATATATATATTTTTTTATCTTATTTAATCATAGAAATTCTGCAATTAAATAAGGCAAAGATTCTTAATAAAAAATAACTATAAAAATAGCATAAAAGTTGGCAGCTATACTAATTACAGGGGTGGAAATTGCAGTTTTGTAGCAGCATTTAGCAATTCTGTAGCAGGACACAATGGCTGTACCATTGAAATCGAATAGCATTTTCCCTTTTAATATGAAAACCAAGGATTTTTTAGAAAATGTTGTCAAAGTTTATACTTTGAACCTAAGTTCTTAAGGCACTAAAATAGTTTTTATGATAGAATAATCACAACTCAAGAACAAATTCATTATCAAAGACTTTAACTAACTTATCGAAAAATGCTATTAAATTCCGAATCAATTCAGTAGTCATGCCCTGCAAATTTCATATAAAAATGAGTTATGAATATGTCAGAATGTTTCCCATTGGCAAGCAGGAGAAAATATTTTTTCTTGAGAACAATTAATGCCAAAAATATTTTGCAATAATGTTTCTTTTCAATGACAGTACAGCAGTTGCGTCTGAGTAAACATCCTCTTTTAATTAAGATGACGTGTAATAAATAATGTAAAAAGTGAAATTTAGACCTGAACCTGTAGCAGAATTTGTTATTGATAATTTTTATTAGCTTTAATGATGCTACAAGGATAATATTGTGTTAACATTTCTGAAAGCCTATAAAAATGTCCATATAAAGGTGTTTTTTTTTTTCTATCATTTTTTTTAATTATGGAAAATTACATTCTTATAGCAGATTGGAGCAGAATTCAGATATTTTTTTCACTTCAGTAGCAGAATGTAGCACTAAATCAAAATTTTAGTCTGTGGCTTGAAGCAAATTTTCACCCCTGTAATTACAAAGAATTAAAAATCAATCAACAAATGATTACACAGACATGCAAACAAACTCCATTTTACATCTTTCTGCCCAATTTATTAAATAAAAACGTATTTTATTTACATTGCAATAAAACTTTTAATATAAATTCTAGGCTAAAGTAAAATAACAAATTAGGCAATTAGGTGGAAATATTTTCATCCATCCTGCATCTACGTTGAGTACAGAGGAAACTACCAAAAAGCTCTGAAAAGCTGGGTCATTTGTACTTAATTAACCTGTAATATAAAAAAAGTTACATTTAAAATACAAATGAATAAATAAGAACATTACAGATTTATTGATCTAATTTAAATATAAAGAAAAAAAAAATAAGTCAAATGCCAAATCAACATGCAATTTATAACTCACTCTTTAGACACTCGGGACAGAAAATACACACTAAGGCTGTGCGATCTAAGAAACTTAATATCGCAATATATCGACAAGTTAATATTAATATTACTAACATATTGCAATACTAATTTAAAGGAGGGGAGGGGGGGGGGGGTAAAGAGCATTTGCTGTTTTTAAAGATAAATGATATAATATCAACAATTTAAACACAAAACTTAGCTGAAAGCAATGAATTAAAATTTTTATATCTATCTGCTCATAGAACATAATTTCTATTTTGAATTAAAAAAGGAATATCTAAAAGAAAATTAATCAATTGTTCAATACTTTTTGCATTTATACCATTACTTTCATGAAGATTTTCGTTGAGGATAGTATTTTGCCTATTTTCATTTTATTGTATTAGCCCCCCCCCCCTTTTTTTTTTTTTTTTTTTTTTTTGTAAGTCTTATATTCACCACTATAATATGATTAAATATAGGATTTAAAAAACACTTCATATTCACCACTATGACACGATTAAATATAGGATTAAAAAAAAAAACCACATCTAATGAAGTAAAATTCAAAATTGTCCATATAAAAATGTATGTAAAAATGTATTTAATTATAGATTAATATTGGTTAAAAATATCAAACTTTGTTTTAATGACTAAAATTATTTAAGAAATTTCAAAAATATCATTTATTTTGAGAAGCTTATGGTTTACTACAAAATGTAATCATAGCAACCATGTAATTTAAAATTTTTTTACATTAATTTTTATCTAACATTGTTTAAATTCATAATGTATCTCTCATTGAAAAAAAGATAAAAGAAAATCTTTGCTGAATAACTGATGGACATTTCCCTTTCCCTATACATAAATTTAATAATAAAATGCACTAGAATAAGCAAGTAGTTATGACCAGGGTTGGGGAATTTTCAGAAAATCTTATCAGCCAGCAAGATGCAAAGTGCAGTTGAAAAATTTTATGACAAAATGTATGCGACTGCAAAAATATTTAATTACTATTAGTAGAATAATTTTCATATTTTTTTCCCAAAAAAATTAAGAAATATATACAACAGAGGACACTTTAGTACAGGATAGAATTTAGTACCATGTTTACATCATGGTAATTTGTAAAGTTGCAAAATATAATTAGTAAAAAAATTAAAGCTTTTTGGCAAATCTTCAATAGCTTACAGATTTCAAAGGCTGCCTAAAAATCCACTCGCCAGTAGTGAGTAAAATGATGTATTTTCCCATCTTTTAAACACTGGCGGCTGATGGGTACGCCAAAGCGATCTCAATTAGTGAATTAATTTACTGATTGCGGCAGTTTTGGAAGCTACATCCCCAGCCATCTAGGGTTAATTAGGTCCTTTACGAAATTGCTCATCGCGAAGTAGGCCCAGTGTTCTAACTCAAAAGTTTAGGACTCAACGAGTCATAACATCATATCAATTAGCAATCCTTAATTCAATGAATAATTCCCCCCACTCCCTTTCCCCCCCCAAAAAAATAAATAAATAAATATTTGCCCTTTGTTATTTTAATAGTAACTTAAGTCCTTAGCGTATTCAACTATCTTTTTCTCCCCCATCCATATTAAATTCAACTAAACAGCCTAAACAGCAGTTTAATAATTAAATTGTAATTCCTCTCTAATCCTCCCATTAGAACAATTTAAAACTAATCTCTTCAACTAAGCATTTACATAACTAAGCTAAAGTGTAAAATCTAACCTCCCCACCCCCAGTTTTAATCTCATTTTATAGTTTAATTAGCTAAGATTCAAATAATTCATAAATATCTAAATAAAACCCCGGGGAAAAAAAAATCAAGAAACTAAACAGTTTCTCAAGTACCCCCAGAATATTTTCTGTAACCATACATGTCTAACTAGACATCCAATTTACTTTAATAAGCAAATTAACAGGTAAGCGCCCTCAAAAAAAAAAAAAAAAAAAAAAATCTCAAGTCAAAATAGCAACAATTTCTCTATGCATAGGAAGTTTCAGTTACATTAAAGAATGCTCACATAAGTGAATTCAACATTCCAGTGCAGATTAAAAGAAGGGAGTGTCAATCATTCAATAATCCTAACTTCATTACAGCTACCACTAGCTCATTGTTGGGTGTCAATCACCCACTAATCCCTACTTCTACCAGCGATTCCCTCTCCACTTTCTAAAGCCTCAAGGCATTAATCTCCCAGATCAAACTCTTAAAGTATAATCTTTCAGTTAACCCCCCCCCCCCCCCAACACACACACACCGTTAGAAAAAGATGTCTATAATTGTAATGTTATTTTCATGTTTCCCCCTGCTGGGAATAAAACATAAATAAACTAATAAAAGGGTAACTAGAAACACCAAATACAAAAAATGAAACTAAGCACACGTGCAAGTTCCCGCGAAAAAACAATGACACCAATAGCCCAAAAGCGCAATGCGTCAACAAAAACCACCCAAAGCTCAAAAGGCTCAAAAACAGAAGTAAAAAACACAAAAAAAACGCCAGGAGCAAGTAGTACACCTGGAACTTCCCAGAAAGAGCAGGTAAAAAGCAAAGCAAAAACCTCCGAAAAAGTAGGAAAAACAAAACTAAAGATGACAGACATTGAGGGATTTTACGAATTGACAAAGAAAGATACGTGCGAAGAGACAGATTCAGATGTGGATAGTGTAATGACAGAGCCAGATAAAGAAACTGCGGTACTACAAGACACAGAAGTCACGAGGTTAAGAGGGGAATTAATAACCCTTTGCGACATACCAGATGGATCTAAAAAGAGATCCCTAGAGATAGAGAGGGCTATGATGGCAATAAGCTACATCAAGATGATACAATCAAAATCAACAAAGATACCAGCATCGACGTGTGAAGCCATGGACCAAGCTCTGCAGGTAGTGATAAACTCACTGACTGAGATGGAGTTGAGGGCAACACATGCCGAGGCAAAGGCAGAAGCCTTGGAAATAGCAACAGCAAAAAGAGGAACCCAACCAATGGAAGAAGAGACAACATCGCTACCAGCACAAAAGGCAACAAAAAAGACTGCAGTTGCTCACAGTTATGCACAGGCGGTCAAAGCCGCGACGGCAACTGTAATTATTCAGGCTACAGAAGAGCGGACAGCAGAGGAAGTAGAGCAACAAATAACAAATACGATAGAAAACAAGGAAGGAGTCAGGAATGTCAAACGGATTCGCAACGGCATAAAAATTGTTTGCGAAAACGCAACGGAAGCTACGAGGATAAAGGAAGCCCTGGCAGAGAATGAGGAGAGTAACAGTGGCCTGAAAGTAAAAACAGCCAATTTAAGGAAGAAGAGAATTATCATCTTCCATGTACCGGAGTCGGTGGAGCCAGCCATAATCAAGCACAAAATATGCAGAGAACTAGGCATCGACATAGAACAAAACGAGGACAAAATACAGTTGCTAAAATCGCTACGGGCACCAGCAGGGCGATTGCATATACCGGTAGCACTCCCTGAGCCCCTGGCGGATCACCTTCTCAAGGAGAGAACGATCTGCCTGGGACTCAAGGAATGTCCGATAAAAAACTATGTGACGATCCAAAGATGTCACAAATGTCAAGGTTTTGACCACGTGGCGCACCAGTGCAAGCAGAGTCAGTACTGCCCGATATGTGCAGGTAGGCACAAATACGAAGATTGCCCAAAAGGAAGGAAGAGGTGTATCATCTGCACTACATTTAACGAATGGAATAAGGCGCACTTACCGGCACAAATCCCTATAGACCACACGGCTCATGATGGGCAGTGCAGGGTGTACAGAAAGCTCCTCAAAATTAGACAAATTGAAATTGAACAAGGAAGACAAAAACTAACTACAGGTAATGATGTCCTAAACGACAAAATCACATTAAACACAACTAGGGGTGTGACACGGGTGCATAGGAGGTCACAGGAGGAACTTAACAACAGGCAACAAAGGACACACGAATTGAATTATGTTCAATATCAACGCCGCTAACACAGACGCGTGCCTAAGCGGCACCCAAGACAATCCAAACCTGAATGAAAATAAAAATCCAAAAGAAAACTCCAACAATAAAAATCAAGACAACATCAAACTAATACAAATAAACCTACATAACAGTCTCCATACAACACAAACACTTATGGGATATATGGGAGACAAACAAATAAATATTGGACTCTTACAAGACTTTCACCAAAATAAAAAAACAGGAAAAATAACAGGTTTCAATAATGGTAATTGGAAAATAACAAAAACAAACAGAAATCGATCAGCAATAGTAACTCACACAGGCACCAATCCAATAACAATAGCAGAAAAAGAATACACAACAGCAATAAAAATCGAAAATAAAAAAGAAACAATAACAATAATCAATGTATACGCACCCCCTTCAGTAGAAGACTTCGAAGATGTGCTGCAGGAGGTAGAAGACACTCTGAAAATAGCCAAGGGCGAAGTACTACTGACGGGGGACTTTAACGCACACTCTCAACAATGGGGCTATGCGAACTTAGATGACAGGGGGGTAAAACTTACAGACTTCCTCCTCCTGAATGCCCTCTTTGTACAAAACCCACCACACGCAAAAGCGTCGTTCAGCACCATGAGAGGTAAAAGGAAGCTAGAAGGATGGCCGGATCTAACAATAGCAACAGCTAAATTAGGAGAAAATATAACAGACTGGGAAGTAAGCGACGACGAATCAAACAGTGATCACAAATACATAAAATTTAATATAAAATATAAAAATACGTGTTATCAAAGACATAGATTAGAAACAAAACACGGCAAACACGCAAAATTCGAGAAGAAAATTAAACAAATCAGAAACAAATATACAAAAGAACTAAGAAAAGCAACAAATATAGATCAGTTAGACAACATAACTCTAAGATTACAGAGAGAAATAACAGCAATAGCATTCGCCTGCTACAAACATAGAAAAACTCCAGAATTAATGGCACCACCATGGTGGTCACAAGAAGTCAAAATAGCAAGAAATAGAGTAAGGGCGTTCAGGAGAAAATTCCAGGAACAACAAGATGAGGAACTAAAACACAAACAACATATAGAATATAAAAAAGAACGCGCAAAATTAAAGAAAATAGTCCAAAAAGCCAAAAGAGATACATGGAAAAAATACTGTGAGGAAGTCACTAATACATATGGCCCTCAATATAAACTGGCATCAGGCAAAAAAAACAAGCCCATCACGATTAGAAAACATCATGCCCAACAATCAAGAAGTAACCGTCAAAAAGACATTAAACCACTTCCTAAACAACCTATATCTAACAGATCCATCAATAGAACATGAATTAAAACCAGAGACACCGACATTTAATGAAACAAAACCACAGCTTATAACAAAACAAGAACTTAACAGAATAATCAAAAACATAAAACAAAACAAAGCTCCGGGCTTTGACTACATAGACCATAACCTAGTGAAAAGAATACAGACAGCAGCACCACAACTACTACTAACATTATATAACACATGCCTTAACTTCAACTACTTCCCAAAATCATTTAAAATAGGCACAGTAGTCCTATTTCATAAAAAGGGAAAAGATCCAAAAGAACCAAAAAATTGCAGACCCATATGCTTACTACCTACACTTAGTAAAATACTAGAAAAAATAATACACGGCAGGATATCACATCATCTAACAATCAACAAATACTGGAGCGACAAACAATATGGGTTCAAACAAGGGTTATCAACTGAACACGCACTAAATAACCTAATAAAAACAATAAAGAAAGACAAAGAAGACAAATACCAAACATTACTAATAGCAATGGATATAAAGGGTGCATTTGATAATATCAGATGGCCTATTATAGCCGAAAACTTAAAACAATCACCATGCCCCACTTACTTAATAAATTGGATACTAAGCTTTTTAGAAGATAGATACGTATCCTTAGAAGAAAACGGCATTAAAGTAACAAAACAAACATTTGGCGGCTGCAGCTGTCTGGGACCACTGCTGTGGCTGCTAATAGCAGATACAGCCCTAAAGAAAAACTGGGGTAAAAATGTAAGAATACAGGCCTTCGCAGACGACTTTATTTTAATAATAAAAGCAAAAACAAAAGAACAATTAGTAAAACTAGCAAACAAAATAATAAAAGAATTTTATGAATGGGTAACGGAAAATAACCTAACGCTTAATTGGGACAAAACAGAACTACTGTACCTTAATAGAACACACACAAGAAACCTACCAACAGCAGACACATATAAAATTGAAGGAATTAAATTCAAAGAAAGGGAATTTGAAGGAAAAGAAAACATTAAGTATCTAGGTGTAATCATACATAAAAACCTAAATTGGGAAACACACTGCCAAGCACAAACAGCCAAAGTAAGGAAAGCGTTTTGGATGATGGGACAAATGGCCAAACGGGGTTGGGGATTGAAACCAAGCATCTTAAAAATATGGTATAGAACAGTAGCTGAGAAAACACTGACTTACGCAGCCTCAATATGGGGACATAAGCTAAACCAAAGAAGTAAACAAGTACTAACAACATGCCAAAGGCATTTTTTGCTGGCTATAGTTAGGGCATATAAAACTGCCCCAACAGCGGCCCTTCAGGTACTTGCTGGCCTGATTCCAATTCACCTCCAAGTTAAATACGAGGCAGAATACGGCACAATATCTCGTTTAAGAGAAACGACAGAAATACACGGAACCACTATCCACCATACAGACTATATAAAAAAGATTAATGTATGGGAAACACATCCCGCGGACACCATAGAACCAAGAATAGGCCATAATTACAAGGACATAGTAATATATACGGACGGTTCAAAATTGGAAACAGGCGCTACGGGTTCGGCATTCGTAGCTTTCAAAAATGAACAAAAAATAAAAACATGGTCAGCTCCATTAAGGAAGTACAACAGTGTTTTCCAAGCTGAACTACTGGCTATACTAAAAGCAGCAGAATGGGGAAATAGCACAGGGAAGGAATACAGCATTCGCTCGGACTGCATGTCAGCCATCCAATCACTCAGTAAACAATTCAATGTAGTAAAATTAATCGATACAATACAAAAAACAGTAAAAGACTCAAACAATAAATTCAAAATTAGCTGGGTCAAAGCACATGTGGGTATCCAAGGAAACGAGGAAGCCGACGAATTAGCAAAAAAGGCTGCAGAAAACAAAAGTAAAGAAATTCCATACCATCTAGAAAGACCGATATCAAACTTAAAAAGAAAACTAAAAGAACTCACTATCAAACAATGGCAGTTCGAGTGGGATTATGGGGAAACGGGCAGGAAGACATATGAATACTTCCCAAAAGTATATTCTCGCAGAATCATCAGCTGCAATCTACTAAGTCAAATTTACACGGGTCACGGAGCATTCCCGGACTACTTACACAGGTTTAAGCGCAAAGACGCACCAAACTGCTCATGCGGGGAGTTGGGAACCCCCAAACACTATCTAACAGACTGCCCACTAACCCAAACACTACATCTGATCCACATCACACCGAACAACGAAAAAATATGGCACAACCAGTTAGCGAACAACAAACAAGTACAAACAAAAGGAAGAGCAGTGATGAGATGGTTAGTAGAAAACATCGATCTCATATCACAATAAATACACCTTCCCAGCAGCGAGATTCCTCAAAAGCATATCCCACTCTCAAAAGCCATCCATTTGGTAAGTATATTTTCTAATATATCTTTAAAAAAAAAAAAAAAAAAAAAAAAAGTAGCAATGGAACCTCTTTGCTACGCCAAAAAAAAATCGATTTTTTTCAGCACTAGTGAGAAGTGGAAGTCATCTGTGATGGACTGAATTTCACCAACTGATGAAGGCAAATAGCCAACAAAAAGTGAACAAAATAATTAAATGGTGAATGCACAAAGCACACCTGCCAAAGAAAGTTAATGGGGAAAAAAACAGTGTCAAATCAAGTGAATACAGCCTCATAGATACATGACGGACTAACGGCCACGGAACAAGCCCCACTCCATTAGTGCGACAAGTTTCTCAAACAACAAATCAACAAGTTGCACAAAATTCAAAAGCAGTGATAACAGCCATTAGGATTCAATGGACTGATCGCAAAAAGCGTATTCACGAAGGGAAAAAAAAATCAAAATCCCCAATGCTTGGGGGAGATAAAGTGACAAAGACAACAAAAATGAGTGTGCAACATCCAGAAATGTGACAACCACCAGTAACAGAAGTTACAATGTGACAACCACCAGTAACAAAAGTTACAATGTGACAACCACCAGTAACAAAAGTTACAATGTGACAACCACCAGTAACAAAAGTTACAATGTGACAACCACCAGTAACAAAAGTTACAATGTGACAACCACCAGTAACAAAAGTTACAATGTGACAACCACCAGTAACAAATGTTACAACGTGACAAAACCCACGATAGTGACATAATAACCAGTGAAACTCTCGAAAGAAGACCAAGATTCAAAATGTGAAAACCAGCTCTAGCACAAGCTAGAGGTAAAAATATATCAAGAAAGAGACAAAAAACCAATGAATGATAGACAAAAAACGACCCACAACAGGGGCGAGCCTATAAAAACGCCAAAAGGCCTTGACAGAGACAAATACAACAAGAAGGGAAATCAGCCCATAAAAGAGGCGATAAACACTACAGCGACAACCCACCATGAACGTGACAAGCCAACAGACATGGTAAATATGTAAATCTATGTACGCTAATGGCATCTGGTGCATGTAAAATCCGTCGTGGGTGCAAAGCCCTCCAAGTTACCTGTGAATAATACCTCTGGGGGTGCCTAGTCAGGTGAGGGTCTCGTCACCTGATCAAGGTTCTAAATTACGAGACCTATTAAATCTGTCAATTCAACAAAGTTAAACAGAAACCTTGAACCGGCAAACAAAGATAACGGTAGCAAATCACAAGAGAGCAAGCACAGCAGCGATGTGAACAAATCAATAGTCAGGTGGATCACAGCCATGCTGTGATCAGGCGATTTCCGCCCCGCACCCAGGTACTAACCCGTTAAGCTAGGCATTCATGCCGGGCAGGTAGGGGCCTGGTTGGCGGTATAAAAAAAAAATGATGTATTTTCCCCCCACCCCTGGTTATGACAACAGATATTACAATTTTTGCTCTTTCATTAATAACGCATTTAAAGTAAAAATTACCAGTGGTGGCAATAAAGTCAATCGCCAAATTTTCTTGCATTTATTTATTTAAAATTTTCAATTAGTGTTAATTTAAAATTTTCAATTAGTGTTAATTTAAAATTAACTAGCTCAAATAAAAATGTTAATATACACATATTTCAACCAACAAAAGTAGAATCCTTGATGAAATACAAAAAAATTATACTCTTTCCTCGTAGGAAAGTGGCCATAAGATGGCCGCTGACAGACATTTTCTTTGAAGTATATGTTATTAATCTCCATAAAAAAAGAAAAAGAAGCAAAAATATTCATATAAGAAATATAAAAGAAATCACCTTGATATCCATGGTTTAATATATAAATAATGAATGAAAATGTAAAATAAAATTCAAGTAATCATTAGCTGCAAACAGCAAATTTTAAGTTCAGGGTTTCAGAGTCAGGCTCATAAAAATAGAATCAATGAAAGGTTTTATAGCTCGCATAATTTACAGAAAACTAGAAAATACTAAATATTGATATTTAAAAAAAATCATAAGAATCAGTGATATATGTACATACATAAATACATATGTATATACATTGTCTATATATACATACATGTGTATGTATCCATATGTATACATAGATATGTGTATATGTGTGTGTGTGCGTATATATACATGTATATATATCAATGGTGCCCGGCTAACCAAAAAGTACCAAAAAAAGAAATTTACAAAAAATTCTATGATATTTTAACAAATCACTTTTCAGAGTATTTTAAAATAAATAATACAATGCAATAACTTAAAGATTATCTACTATATGCAAGGGTCGATTTTTTAATTTGGGGCCTATTTAGCATTTTAATTTGGGGTCTTCACAAAAATCAATTTAATAAAATGGACCCTTCACAAAATTTTTTATAATGAAACAGGCCCCTTCACAAAATTCCTTTTAACAAAATAGGCCTTTTCACAAAATTCCATTTCATAAAAACTTACTATTTATTATTTATATATTATTTTGTGACTTTTAAAATGTGTAATTTGTAAACAAACAAGTTCACCAGAGAGGAAAACTTCAGCAAAAGTATTTAAAAAAGTTTTTGTTAATAGACGCTTGGTTCGAATTAGAGTAGCTGGATTTCTACTTTCATTATAAAATGTTATTTTTCACAAAAATATAATAAAATTTCACAAAAATAACCTTTACTTTTCACAAACTGTGCCTCCAAGAAAAAAAAAATCTGCATCGACTCCAGATATGGAATATATATATATATATATATATATATATTGGAACATTTTCAACTAACAGCCTTAAACTTAATAAAAGTCAGATTTGTTCCTTTGAATACTGTATTTAAATGAAATATTTTACAAATCACAATAAACCTGAGGAACATTTTAATTTTAAATTTAATTTGGAATTCAAAAGTAACAAGTTTGCTCAATTTTTTTTAAATTAAGAATCTAAATTATAAAGCAAAAACATGTCTGTGAGAAACGCAGACATCATATCAACAGTGGCAATGACCTGGGCGAACAATTTCATTTTTATCAAACTTATTAACTTCTAAACGCCACCCAATTTTAAATTTTACACCATCAAAAAAACACACACATATATATATATAGTATATATATACTTTCATATGCAATTTCTTTGTCGATGATTTACTGAATAGTTCTTCACTAACATAGTTCTAGTATTATTAATTTAGGCGTTAAAACCAAAACCAGTATTATTTCTGTCCACACCAATTTCTTTTATTTATACTATATTATGAGTTCAAGCACATCCTTGTGTTAAATTTTCTGTACTATATTAGCATAGGTACTCAAACTGAAGCAAACATTGCAGCAACAAAATGCATTAAAGCAAAAATCAGAGATAATGTCATAAAATTTACATGTGCAGGCATTAGGAGCACAAAATGCAGGTAACTTTTAAATATATATATATAAATGTCTAAAAAAATGCAACATACATTTTAACTTTTAGTTCACAGCATATCTATATCTATCTATATAAACCAATGTAAAAAAAAAATTCATAAAAATATCTGTAAAACTTTTGAAGCACTGAAATTTACCGCAAACCAAATTCAGAGATCTTAAGAAAATTTGTTTACGTTTTTAAGTCCAATTCTTTCTCTAACAATTCCGCAAATGATATCATACAATTAGAAATTAAGCATTCTGATGCAACACATCTTTTACCCAATTTAGCTTTATGTAATTTGTATGTTCAACATATGAAAAGCTGTCTTTCTGTTGATATATTTCAATTCAATTTTTGATTCAATGTCACAAAATGTGTAAACACCCTCTCTTTCACATCCCTCGCCTCCTCCTCTTGAAATATAATATACTTAATGATATATAACCTTTCAATACTGATAAAAACAGACATTTGAATACCGATTGCCAGGGATCTGTTTAGGAAAAAATTTGGTCCTTTAAAGGATTTTTCACAAAATTTTTCATTTCAAAACAGGAAAAATCACAAAATTCACCCTTCACAAAATTCTTTGTCTTAAAAATAGGTTTTTCACAAAATTTTTCTATCTTTAAATCAAACATTTCACAAATTAATCATTTAAAAGTTGAACACCTTCACAAAATTCTTTGTCTTAAAAATAGGTTTTTCACAAAATGTTTCTATCTTTAAAATCAAACATTTCACAAATTAATCATTTAAAAGTAAAATCTGACCTGTCACTTTTACATATATAAAGAAAAGACATGTATTTTACATCCATATATCTCTGTAAAAATGTATAAACAAGAACCTGAATATAACGATCATTTCAAATTCACAAAATTAGGATTAGATTTTTCACAAATATAAAAAGTTGTTACCAATTTCACAAAAACAGGACCCTGGGGAAAAAGTCTGGACAGACCCCTGATTGCTATAAAAGCCTTAACTCATATAAATGAATTTAACTATTTATAAATATATAGACAGAAGTTGCAGGTAAGTGCACCCTGTAATAATACATTTTATTAATTAAGTACCTAAGATTGTGGTATTATATTATTTAAACTAAAGCTATTAATACTGAACAAAAAGTAATTTTAGAGATCTTGAATAATATATATGAAATGAGAATGTTACATTAAAAACAAATTTCCTTTTTCTGCTTTTTTGTCGTTTGGTAATATTTTGAATAATTTAAAAAACAAGTGCTCACAAAAGAATGTAAACAGCTTACAGTGTATTGGTTTCAACTATGTAAAAAAGGTAGTTTTAAACATCCTGATAAATATGAAGATATGTTTTGACCAAGCGGTCAAAACAATTGTTAAAATATTTAAATAATTTAATTTTACAAAGAAAGTGAATGAAAACAAATCCCAATAAACAGAAGAAACATTTTAATTTTAAATTTAATTTGGAATTTAAAAGTAATAAGTTTGCCGAATTTTCTAAATAAAGAATGTATATTATAAACTAAAAACATGTAACGCTGACATCATATCAACAGTGGCAATGACCTGGGTGAACAATTTCATTTTTATCAAACTTATTAACTTTTAAACACCACTCAATTTCAAATTTTACACTGTCAAAAATAAATAAATATATATATATTACTTTCATATGCAATTTCTTTGTCGATTTACTGAGTAGTTCTTCCCTAACATAGTTCTAGTATTATTAATTTAGGTGTTAAAACCAGTGTGATATCTGTCCACGCTAATTTCTTTTATTTATACTATATTATGAGTTCAAGCACATCCTTGTGTTAAAATTTCTGTACTGTATTAGCATAGATACTCAAACTGAAGCAAACATGAATTAAAACAAAAATCAGAAATGTCGTAAAATTTACATGTGCAGGCATTAGGAACACAAAATAGAGGTAATTTATTATGTATTTTAGTTTAGTGCTTTTTAAAGAAATATATTTTTTTTAAATCTAGTTTTTTTTTACCTTTAGTCCCCCCCCCCCCCCACCACTTCATTTTACATTTCAAAGAATATTTTGTGAAACTGGGAAAACTAGAAAAAAAAAAAAAAAAGCTTATATTGTTACTCATATATTTACAATGTTGAAAATGTTACAAGGAAAACTTAAAAGCATAGAATTTGTACACCATTATAATTTTATCCATTTACCTTCACCCCCCCCCCCTATTTTAGATCATGATTTTGTATGCCTCAGAAAGAGACAAAATGACATTAAGATTAAGAAAAATCTGATTTCAGTGAAAAAGCTAAAAACTTTCATTTCCTGTGTTTTACAAGGAATTTTGTAGTTTTTAATGTTTTTAAACTCAAATTTGCCTGTTCTAACACTTAATATTTACCTCAAAAGCAATTATTACTTATTTTAAAGCTATTAATGCAGAAAAAATTCCATATTAATTTTTTTTTTAAACATGTTGATGAGGATATTTCTACACTTATACATTTTTTTATTATTATTAGCGTGTAAAATTGTTTAATAAAAGAAAAAATCTATAAATAGCCTACTTTTCACACTCCGATGGTTAAATAAGAGACGCGGCTTTTTCATTCTCCATTGCAGAAATCTTTGTGAAGACGAAACGACGAGTCTGTTGAAATTTTCTACTTATTATTTCAGCGGCATCAAGATCTTTCTGGCTGGTTTAGAAAACATTTTTTCAGAACTGAAAAAAATATAACAAATACTAGTACAAAAAATTTATAAACATTGAAATTGAAAGAGAAATAATAGAATAAATAAGAGAAAATAACTTACCTTTCAAAAACTTAGGACATTACAAACACGTGCTGACTGCTGAAACCTGATTTCTTCACGCCGCAAGCAAACAAGAAAATTTCACGCCTTGATCTCGCCAGCCTGGTGCCAAACCGCTCTAGAGCAGTGCTAGTTTTACTGACCCCCTCCAGACGGCGCTCAAAGCAGGCTCCTTCTTATTCGTCTGTTAGGATTCTATTGTCTGTGACTCAGAGCGTCAGAGAGCAGATCTTGCCGAGGGTGAAAACTGAGAGCAAAATTCCCTTTTCACTCTTGCCCCTATTGTTATCTGTCTACCTCTGTCCGCTCAGTTCTATCTTCTAATCATTGCTCATTAATATTATTTATAGAAATATCTTTACAATAAATTCCGGTGTGAGTTGTAGAATTTATTAGAACAATTTTAAGATGATTCTACTAATAGTTTAATACCATAGATGAGAATAGAATATATTATTAGAAATATTTAATTTAGGTCACATTTCTAAACACACCTTTTTTAATCTAATTGTTTTCTCTAACTGAAGTTCTTACAGTTCAAAAAATTTACATTACGTCGGAATTTAGCTTAATCTCAGAACTAATATTATGAATAAATAAGCTTAAATAAATAATTATATTTAAAAGTACACAACCGTTTTTCAAAGTTTTTTTTTTCATCTCATACCATACTTAATCTTTGAAAATATGAATGCGTTTTTTTATTATTATTATTTTAACGTGATACATCTTCAAAAATGATCCATCTGCAAATTTGTTGTTGTTTCAGTGAGCGCAAGTATCAAAAACAGAATTATTTAATAGAATTATTCGATTATTATGGCAATTGGGAATATTCGTATATCGTTTATTTATCACGAAAGGACTAAAATAAGAAAAACAATAAAGTATATTCAAATGGTGGCAACTCAACAAAAATAAACTTCCTAATTCATTTAATTTAGCAAGGCACTTTTTAATGCATCTTACGTCAGTGCCTGGGGTGAGCAATTATTTTCAGAGGTCGTAAAAATGCCGGGTGCTCCTAAAGTTTTGAAACAGAATTTCAGGGGAGATAATGCAGTCAAGACAAATATTTATGTACAGGAAACAAGCATTGCTATCCGCTTACTTCAATCAAAATTACAAAGTGTTTCACTAGAAGCTGAACCCGAATTTTCGTATACATAACTTTAACAATAATGAAGATATTTTAGCGAGATTTTATCAGATTAACTTTGCCTATATGAAATATGATGAAATCATATGAAGTTACTCAATGTTGTTCAGTGACATAATATATGTACTGTCAGCTGCATTCTGAATAATGAAATGTCTAGTTGTTTAGTATTGTGTGGAAGTGAATGGTGGCCATTGAACGTGCAAAGGCGAATAAATCATCAAATAACTTTAAATATTTTAAATTATATCAAATATTTCTAACAAAAATCTAAAATATCTGGCAAATCTAGAAAAAGGCAAAAAGTTTTTTTATTTTTATTTTATGCTTTGTGTGTGTGTGTGTGTGTGTGTGTGTGTGTGTGTGTGTGTGTGCGCGTGTGTGAATATGTCGTTAGATTATATATCTTCCAAATGTAAACATTTACAAATCTTTTATTAAATTTTGAAGATAATCAAATAATGATACCTGTTTTGTATATAAAAAGAAAAGTACTATAATCCCTGTGGAAGTTGTATCCATTGCACTCCAGGGCCAAGAACTTTTTCATTCTAATGCTTTTAATAGCATTTTCAGAAAAAAAAATAAACATTCCATTTTAACTAGTCATTCATCTGGTAAATTTTCATCGTTTTTATTAATTTTATTATCTGTAGAGATTTGCAACATTACAGCTTACATTTGTATTGAAACTTAGGGAGGGGAGGAGAGACCCTACAAAATAGAGCCCTCAAACAGTTAAATTGCAATAATCAGTTCAAACACAACCATAAGCAGCTTTTTGTTAAATTCTTTAATTCTTTCAGTATCTTTTTTTTTTTTTTTTATCATTTTATACAAACTGATTTTCAAACGTGTAATTCTAGTTTAAGTAAAAAATGTCACTGACTCCCGGACTTTTATAACTACGCTATAATAATTAATATGACATAATTTCCATCATTAAATGATTTTCGCACGCTGTAATTTAATTATTTCAAAGTTTTCTTTATTTTTTAATGTTTACATGTAAAGTTAAAAACTGTTTGGCTGTATTATTATTTATTATTTGGGCTTTTCAAAATCTGGCAACAGTAAGTAAAAAAAAAATTTTTAAGTTTATTCAGATTGGAAAAGAAAAACTTAAAAAAGTAGACAAATTTAAAAAATGATTGGACATTACATACAATAATCTAGTCAAGTATCTGCCTGCAAAAAATTGTTAAATTACTATGCATACTTTTTGATTCTATAAAATGTCTGTGACTGAACTATTTCGACCGATTTAGACATTAAATAGCACTTAAAACAATTCTTCGATTTAAAAACTGTCTCCTTCATCATACATTTCTAAACTACCACTTTTCATATTTTTATATGCAATAGTTTTTTAAAATAATCTGGGAAAATCAAACGGTCGCAATAAATTCAATTACGGTAGCAGCCCTAGTTACCTTTTGTTGGGATAGACAGATTAATATATTAAAAAAAGATTCAGTGGAGGGTCTACAGTCCTCTCTAGCATACGCTCATACTTCTAATACCCATGAATTTTATGGCAGTTGCCTTATTAGGGGTTCTTATTTTTGGGTGTCGTCAAGTATTATGCATGTGTAGTGTAAGATGATGTATGTGCAAACGTAAAAGGCGAAAAGACATAGTGGTATCCCTACTATTTCAACGTTAACAGCTTTTCTTTCCATATTCAGATTTTAGGTTGGTTTTCTCGTAAAAGTTACTGTGTAGTGTCATCGTTTTGACACAATTTCTTCGTTTTATATGTTCGCAGTCTTTTATAAATATGTGATGTATGAAAAGCAATAGCAGAAAAAAAGCATTTAGTTGTTAACAGGGGTAGATCCAGGAAAAATATGTTACCTATATAAGACCTCTTCACAAAAATCCATTTAATGAAACAACTTCCTTCAAAATATTTGTCTTAATAAAATAAGTCCCTTCACAAAATTATATTTTAAAATAAAAAATTCTTCAATAAGTTAAAATGTGTAATTTGCAAACAAGACAAGTTCACTAGATGGGAAAACTAGCAGAATGACTTAAAAAAGTTGTTTTTAATAAATGTTTGGTTCAAATTTGAGTAACTGGATTTCACTCTTTGTTTAAAAAAGTTATTTTTCACAAAATAACTGTTACTTTCCACAAAATGGGACTGAAGAAAAAAAAACCCTGCATCAACACCTGCATAAAAGACATGCATTCTTAAATTAGTTTTTAAGTGCTCAGACAAGAATTTACATCTTACATACCTGCTATCCTCTGTAAAAATAAATAAATAAATAAATAAAAGATTTAAAAATTAAATTCAGAAGAAATCATTTTTCGAGACAATACGGGATATACCACTTTGATTAGTTAAAAATTTCAAAACTGTTTTTCTTTTTCGTTTAAAATACTCTTTATACACATTAAAATCATATCTCTGTTGAGAGCGAAAGGGCAATTTCAGAGCTATAGAATTACAAGCGCGTCCCACATAGTAAACAAAAATAAAAACTGAATGCAATTTTTTTTTTCTGTTCAGAACAGCTTTTTCTCATTTTATTTTTATTTTATGCTTAATAATTTTTGTAAAAATTGACTAATTATCACGAAGTTTTAATATGGTCTTAAGGTAAACAACACGCTACTTTACATGTTATAGCTATTACATCGTGTAATTTTGTTTTACAGAGACACCTCAAACCGTCATCTATTGCAAGTCAAAATAATCGATGCTGTCAACAATGAGATTCAAAATGAATGTAGATTAAATTTCTTAATCTGGTCGGGTTATATCAACTCAACCCGATCTGCAATTTTGGTTGGTGGACAATATAGTATTGCCACAAAAACACGACGGGAAGAAACGATCTCTTGATGTACATTTATTTTTTTAATGTATTGTTTTCCATTTAGGTTTTATAGGGTAAACACTGTATTTAACCCCTTAATCGTCGTGCCCGAGACATTCACGGGCAGCGTAGGTCACGCCTGTTTTATTCAGATTGTTTGATTCCCACCAATTTTTTTTTAAATAGTATTATTGGCTTTATTCTTGCATTATTTTATCTGTATTAAATAAGACGAACATTTCTACTTAAAAAAATTGGTGGTAATCAAGCAATCTGAATTTTTAAAAAGTAGCCTACACTTAAAGGGCGCGACGATTAAGAGGTTAAATGAACAAAGTTGATACAAAAGGACAAAAAAAAAAAAAAAAAGACAAGGTAAAATTTTTTAACAGATTTAGATATTTTATGATTATTTTAAAACAGCAAGAAATAAAAGTTATAAAAAAAACTTATTTATACATATAAAAAAATTATATATAGTATTTATGAGTCTGTTGGTACGAACAAAGAATATTTGCTGCATGCCCTTTATCACACCGCCTTACTTTTTTAAAACCAGGAAAATTTTCAATGAAGTTTTAAAGAATGTTGAACTTATCTGCTAGTACAGGTGCAATCATAAAAAGTTTGAGGCAGGACACCAGGGCGTTTAGTTTTAACGTGGTATCGTCAGTTGCCACATTTCAAAAGAAAAATAAGCACTTCAAGCAACCTGAAAAGAAAAAAAATGCTAATACTATGCATAAATATAATCTATATATAGAATCATTTAACCTTTCAGCAGTCACACTAATTTAAATCGTTTTAAAACTTTTTCTCTAAGAATTTTAATATTTCGCCTTTCAGTGACAGCTTCAAACATGAAATTGTGCACTCGGAATGTGAAAATGCTGTATTTTTAACATAATTATTGCACACACATAAATTATTTAAAATATCAATACATTTATTTAGATTAACATTTTCCATTTCTGAACAACCAAAAAGTTGTAAGAAGGACTAAAACAACAATAAAAAATTGCCACTCAATAAAATGCTGATTTTTTTTTCTTATTCTTAAAATCTTGAATGTTCTAAAGAGATGTGTGAGGGTTTGAAAACAAAATTTCTTTTATGCATAAACAGAAATTTGTTTATCCCTTCACTTTTAAATAACAGAAAAAAAAAGTTGTTATTATTAGTAATTCCATAAATTGTATTATATCAATCAAAAATCATGTAGCAAAATTAAATCATACTCGCTAAAACGATTTAACCTTACACGCAGAATATAAAATTACAATTAAAAAAGTAAAACACGAAATTCAGCTATGCGCTACAAAGCAGCAACACAAAAATTCTTTAAATGGAACTTAAATTTACTTTCTGGAAAATGCTACTATTTGCAAAAGATTAAAAATATCGTTCATCGCAGAGCGACTCAATTCCGTCATTTCAAGCTAGAATAAACGCCGCCCTAAACCTTGTCTTTTACTTCTTTTATCAATTATTCCGGAAAATTTTGTAAACGTTTACGTGTTGTATCGTTCGCAGGATTTTTAAATTTAACCCATTAATCGTCGCGTCCGATAAGTGTGGGCTACTTTTTAAAAATTCAGATTGCTTGATTACCACCAGTTTTTTTAAAGTAGAAATATTCCCTTTATTTAATAGGCAGATAAAATAATGCGAGAATAAAGCCAATTATACTATTTTAAAAAACTGGTGGGAATGAAACAATCTGAATAAAACAGGAGTAGCCTAGGCTGCCCGTGAACGTCTCGGGCACAACGATTACAATAGTGTAAGCTTATATCATAACTTCGTAAGTTCATTCCGAAATGTATCTTTGATTGTATGGAAAATATATTTCTAAAAATAACCTATAAGTCTGAAAAATCGCATAAAAATTTTAATTTTTTTAACTTTTAGAAGAACATGTTTTTTGACGTAAATGGTTTTACACATGATGAAGAACAACATTTGAAACAATTTTATCAATTGCAACTATCGCTGATTGCTACTAAAATTGGCGGTTTATTGTTTAGGAGTTAGCTATTCGACAACGATAATATTGGAAACAATATATAGCATTAGATTTTTGAGCTAGTTTCAATTAAAAACAGGATTTATGAAGGAATATCATTATATAGTGATGTGGCATATTATAACAAGAGGGAGAAGATTATTTCAGCGAAATTAGCTATAGTGTACGCAGACCTGCCAAGTCTCCGGCTTTTTGGACACCAGTAATTTAGTACAGAAAATTTTGTTTTATTTAATCGGAGAATTTTGCGATTTAAAAGAACAACATTTTCTCTAAAAATTTACTAGTGTTCCGGAGACTTGGCAACTCTGGTGTACGTAAAGAATATTTAAAATACTGAAAAATTCAATTAAAAAATTCCAAAACAAAAAGGAGATCCGTCTTACCACAATGAACCTATGTACCAAATTTGAAAAAAATCGAATAATTCTGCATGAACAATCCATTTATATAAATTAAGGGGGCAGGATTAGCATCCCATTACCCCCTTTATACTTTACAAATGAACCACTAATACTAATCAGGAAAGCACCTTATCACAATGAACCTATATACAAAATTTGAAAAAAATCGGATAATTCTGCATGAAAAACCCTTTCAAATAAGGGGGATTTGCCACCTTTTTCCCACTTTATACTTAACCAATGAACCCCCAAAACTGATCAGGGTCGTGCCTTACTACAATGAATCTATATACAAAACTTGAAGAAAATCGGATTATTCTGCATGAAAACCCATTTATCTAAATTAATGGGGGGGGGGGTTCTAGTTCTTCTTTCCCCTTTAGTAATTAACCAATGAACCCCAAAAACTAGTCGGGGAAGCGCATTATCACAATGAAACATTATACAGAATTTTAAGAAAATAGGATAATTCTTCTTGAAAAACTAATTTATTTAACTTAAGGGGGGTTAGCCCCCGTCACCCCCTTTATAATTAACCAATGAACCCTGAAAACTAATCAGGGAAGCGCCTTATCACAATGAACATATAAACAAAATTTGAAGCAAAACAGTTATTAGTATGAAGATTTATAGCGTTACGTAGATACATACATACGCACAAACGACGTACATACAGAACAGGCGGGAGCATTAGCTCCCAGTCTTTGATAGCCTGTGAGCTAGAAAACTAAATGATATATTAACAGATTAATAATTAGTTTTTAAAAATCTTTGCAAACCAAGCAGGAAATTGAACAAACAAGAAATAAACTGACAAAAAAGCAAGCTCCTGCACATTACAGACTGTGCAAATGTAAGGCTACATGCAATCCGCTGACATATGTCCCCCGGCTTCCGGCTTCATAAAGTGATCGTAAAGAGAATTTTTCCGCTTGCACGTGCGAGCGAGGAAAACACCGGTCGTTCTGTGTTGACAGCTTTCAAATTTTGCACTGTTACAATAACGTTTTGTTTTTCTCCTATCTAAGAGGAATTCACACATATATAGAAAGGATTTAAGAAAATACTTTTTCTAGTACCATTGAATTTATTTTTGGAACATCTTTTCCGTTTTAAATTTACTATTCTTTACGTTTCGTAAGTGAAATACATAAATCACACACACATAAATAAATAAATATATATACATACTGTGAAAATGCAAAACAAAACTTAATCCTGTCAATACAAAATAGAAATAGGATGATAATAATAAACTCATACCAGTAAAATTAAGGATGTATTAGATAATGAAATATATGCTATGTTTGAGTGTTATTGTTTACAAATTTTTAAAAATTTGGTAGCCAGCAAAAAAATTCTAGTCGCCAGTAAAAGTATCACCTTCTCCCCCCACCTCTCCTGTCATTAATTTTTAAAAAGCACAAAATGTTTTTTATGAGAAAAACTTTTTTTTTTTATTATTGAATTAATCGGGAAATGATCGTTGTTGCGGTCGCCAGTGGCGACCGCATTTGTCAAGCCCTGCTTGAGGGTATTAGCAACTGGTTACAAACTATTACGTATTTACATTGCGTGTGAGCGCCTATACGGTTCTCCTCGTTGAATCCTATATCAAAGTAAGCCTTGTGTAACAGTCCTTGAGGGTTGCTATGCAGGTCTATATCTATTTTGGTCCGGAATGGCGCAAGCCATCCAGACTCGAGATACACAAATTTATCTATTTTAGTAAATGCATGAGTCAGATCATATTAATTATAAAAAAATTTCTGTAGAATTTAGTGATGTGAGTGTAATTAAAATTTTCTTATTGATTGACAGTCAAGAGTTCTTCAGTTTCTGAAAAGCAGCACGATTTTTATCAATTTTAAGTTAAGCGAACGATTCAGAGTACAAATTGATTTTTTATGGGAAAGATGTATCTTCGAGAAAAAAAAAAAAAAAAAAAAAAAAAAAAAAGGATGACTTCCTCCACACGTGCACTGAAATTCTACTCATATCCTCGAATAAAAATGATGCTAGTACCAATCGATTAGTAATAATGTTTACTGTACCATAATGCAATACCCATTACTATACCAGGTTTACTATAATGTTATCCATACATGAAGTTTAAACTTCATGTATGGGTAAGGGCCGCCCACATATAAAAAAAATGTACCTTTCTTTGGCAAATGTTTATATCAATTTATGCTAGTATCACTTCTAATGCTCATGTCAAGAAGTCTCAAATCAAAGAAACAAATAATAAATTGTTGATTGAAACAGATTTAGGTCAAATAAAAAAAACATTATTAAAAATTAGGGTAAAGTGAATCGCCCACCACTGCTTGGCGTCAGTTTCTGTTGGCGTGCTAGCGCACGCGCGATAGCGGACTGAGTCTTGCAACCCTCGTCATTCCTCCCGTGGAGATTTCTTTTCGTTCCATCGATAAATGCTCCAAGAGCATCTTGTTTTCGCGCATGCTCAATTCGATCTTTTGTTTTCGCCTGTTTCATTGGACAAAAAGAGGAACATTCTAGAAAAATTATTTAGAATTGTTTGTTAGCAGCAGCGTCCTTTTTAGAATTTGAATTCCGTTCTCTCGTGGGAGCATTTTAAAAACGCGATTGCTGTTTATAATTAAAACTTTCCTCTTAATAGTTTTAATTTAAATGTGATATGCGTCTAGTATACTTCTTTAAAAACGCTTATTTATTAAGTATTTTTAAATTAAAAATTTTGTTTTTTATTCTACAGTAGGCGATATAACTTTTGTCCGTATAGCAGTTGCTTCGAATGCAATTTAGTTTGAATTTAGTAATTTAGTTACGTTTAACAGTAAAAAATGATTATTTGCTATCACAGCTGTATAAGATTCTTAAAAAAACTCTTAATTTACGTTTCCTAGTAATAAAAAAAAAGTTTGTTTTGTAAGTAAATGTGTGTTATTTTCTTTTGTCTTTTGACCATTTTTCAATGTTATTTGAAATTTATCCTTGTTTTATGCAATATGATTACATGATGTTCAGGGAAGCAGAGCCCCTCTGACAAAAAAGTAAAAAAAAAAAAAAAAATTGACACCCTCCAAATTCTATAGAAAAATCATTATTTTTAAAGCTTTCTAGGTAAGTGAGATGATTGGTTTTTTCTTTTATTTTTCATAAAATGTATGTTTTTCAAGACTTAATTTTCTTGTTATTTTGCTGTTCAATGATTTAAATTATGTATTTTTGCTTTTCTTTGATTCTCGCGATTTCAATTTGCGTGGTTTTCGGAATACTCCGCTCAAGAAATTTTTTTTAAACACAAAATATGTGTTTTTAAAAACGTTATTTTGGCATTATTTTACTTTTAAATGTTTTAAAGTATGTATTTTTGCTTTACTTTGATTGTCGCCATTTCAATTTGCGCGCTTTTGCGTGTTGTCTTCAGGAGGTTGCCACTCCAGGAGACAACACGCAAAAACGCTCCAGTTTGGCGAATTTTTGAAAATGCGCAAGCAGTGGTGAATGAACTGAATCACACCAAACACCACTCGCACCAAAAATTATATATATATAATGTTTTCTCAATGATAGCATATAACACCTACTTTTGGCAATGTCACGTCTAATGCCTACATCAAGGCTTATTTGTTAGTTGAAACAGGCGGAAATAAAATAAATATGATATATATATTTTTTTTTTTTTCAGTGGTATTATGGTATTTTACCATAGGCAAAATTAGGAAAGAAGCGAATTGGTTTTGAAATTTTTCAAACAATATTTTTTTTTTTTTTTTTTTTTTGTTTACATCTTTACAATGATTGGTTACCGATCTACACGTTGGATATAGGCCTTAGGGGCGGGGGGGGGGGTGCTCTCAATGGGGGGTTTTCCTAAGGGATCCTAACCCGTAATTACAATGAAATGCCATCTTTACAATATAAAGATTTAAAATAATACTTTTCTTTTTAAAATAAAAATATGTATGCATTACATTCATCGCATTTTAAGTGTAAATATTTCTCTTTGTTGCTTGGAATCAAACAATATAGTTCAATCAAAATTAAGAGATAATTTAAATAAACATAATTTTTTGACGGTTTCCACCACAAAGTTTCTGTTGGTCGCTGTTTTCGCCTATTTAGTAACTTTATGAAATTACATAATTATTTGTCGGACACTAACCCCCCTCCCACACACACACACAAAGACAAATATTTAATTTATAAAATTTATTTAATCATATTACAATTATAGTTACATTAATTACACAAGTGAAATAGATATTTCGAATTCTTTTAATGAACTTTTTTATCTAAACTTCATCAATATTCTTTATTGCAGTTTCTGGATTAAATTATAATATCATTTCAAAAGTATTTAAAATAATTTTCTTCTGAACTTTTACAAAATATTCTTTCCCTTTTTTGGAGTGAATTATTTTTTCTTTTATTTATTTATTTTAGATATTAGAAACAATTACTGATGATAAAAAAAAAAAATCTATATATATAAATATAAATTTGTTTTTGAGTGTATTTATCACAAAAATATATTTGTGTTAAGGTGTAATAATTACGGTGTTATTTCAAAATATGTTCTCTCAACTTAACTTTCAAATATTTTCTCTCAACTTGACAATATCATCAAGTATATGATATGTGCGCCATGTGTTTGTATTTCCAACTGTTATCTGGTAATAATTCAGTATAGTGTTGTATACGGATTTTTGGATAATTATTGTGAGTAAAATATTTTATCTATTCTTTACAAGTTTTTTATTTCCAATTTTGTTATTTCCAATTGTTTTCTGGTAATAATTCAGTATACCTGGATGATTATACTGATCTTAGCATATATGCCAGTGTAATTATGAAATACTGAATTATTTTTTAAAACACGTGTGGGTACATCCAGGCTGAAGATTATACCTACACGTGTTTTTTCATATCCAATTATAATTTAAATATCTTGTTATCCAATTTTCCATTATATTTAGTTCATATTTCATTTCTTAATCCATTTGTATTCACTTGATATCAACTCCAAATTATTAACATTTTATGGTTTATTATAATTCTTTTTTTCTTTTTTTTTCTCTCTCTTTTTAAATAACCTTCATATTTTCATTATTTTTGGCCAATTACCATTGAAGCACAAGCTATGGTAAAAATTATGATTGCACTTGTTAATATATTAACTATGTGGTATTCTGTCTACACATTATTATTAATTATCTCTTTGGAGATTTAATTAGAATGTTACAAGAACTTGATATGTTTTTTGAAATTCAAAGATATATATATACTTCTTTCATAGCAAAGCAATGATCGCAAGTTTGGCAACGATGGATTCTGGCGTCGATTGTAGGCAACACATAATAAATGCTGCTAATAAGTACTGGGTTTTATTTAATAATAATAATAATAATAGAAACATCGGGGAATTCAGTTAATTCGCTACATAGGAATCTGAAAAACCTAATATTCGTCGGACGTTCCATTGAACCAAATTTGCTGATTCCTTTCTAAATTGCCCCTGTTTAGCATAAGATAAATTTACCAAATTTTCGATAAATACTATTATTAGCCGAGTAAAAAGACGGAAATAATATATTTGTCTAAAAACGAGCATAGAGCAGTCTGACAAGATACATTTTTTAAAATATAAATATTTCAAACGCAAGAGATTAAAAATATCAAAGAAAAAAAAAAAAAAAAAAGAAAAGGGAAAAAAAGAAAAGAAAATTTTAAGGAATTTTAAAATACTCTTTAACAATCTGGAATATACAGGTAATATTACATTAGTTTTCCAAGAAACACTTGTTTTTTTTAGGGATTACATCTAGTCATGGGATACACAGAATTGTGTATTCTTTTTCTTTCTTTCTTTTTTTCTTTTCTTTTTTTCTTTCTTTTCTTTTCCTTTCTTTTTTTTTTTTTTTTTTTTTTTTTTTTTTTTACATTTTTTGGAATTTTACACGGGTCTGGTTAGAAAATTTCTGTTTAATATTTGAACGGCTGATTTCGTAATCGCCTTATTTTATAGGGGAATTTATAACTATTTTTTAGCATTTAAAAACACCCTAAAACTCTATTAAAATTTGTTGCAAAATGCTAAATTATAATTAGGTATAATGTAATTTTTGGAGTTTTAAAAAGTAGAGCTGCAAATACCCCAATTAGAATTGCTGGATTTATTTCTTCTTTACATTTTTTAAACATCATGTCTGTAAAATATCTGTGAATTGTTGCGTTTATAGCAGGATAGGAAAATTGGAGTTTTGCAATGCAAGTAGCACATATGTCTGGTGTCAAAATATGTAACAAGGATAACTTGCGCACATACAAGGAGAACGCAGGGAATTTTGTTTGCTTATACATTTGAGCGAAATCCTATACTAATAAAACATTCTAAAAAATAAATAAATAAACCCACAATTCAAATTAAATTACAGTTGCATCACAACAAGTATAGCTGTTTGAAAAAAATGTGAAATTAACTCATTTAAATCAACAATAATTAACCCTTTTAGAGGCAAGTACCGTATATACTCGGGTATAAGTCGACCCCCTAAGTTTTTACTTCAATTTTGCGCGCTCCAGGAGAGATTCGCGAATGCGAAAAAGTGGTAATTAAACAAAAACAAATCAATGAAATATTTTTTAATGATAAATTGTTATTATTTGTACGTTTTAAATATTATTTTATTATTATTATACATAAAAAGACAGAATTTTGGTAGTATTTAAAGGGTTTTTTTGTTGTTTTAATTCACTTCCGTATAAGTCGACACCCCACCCCCCACCCCATTTTGCTTGCCGAAAATTGTCAGAAATTCCTCGACTTATACGTGAGTATATACGTTAATTGTGTTTCTGAAAGGTTGAACTGACTTCAGAATTTTCGAAAAAATTTATTTCAAAATAAGAAAAATCAATTTTACATTTTTTTTTTTTCAAAAGTAATAAAAGAAAAATTTTCTTAAAAAATTCATATACAAATCTTCATTAAATTTAAGTGACAATTTCACCAATGATTGATTTAGTGTCCTCCGTTTCGGACACTAACGATATTCAATGTGAATAACAGTAAAAAATAAATGATAATAATAGATAAACGTGCTTGTAATCAATCAACAGTTCAACATAGGGTTGGGCAATCCGATTTTACTCGAACCACACCCGATATGCTCGTCTGGTTCACGCTAATTTTTTCGCGGCGTTTCGGGTTGAATTTAATTATTTCGGTTTCCGCTTGGATTTTGGATCTTGTGCGTCGGGATCGGTGACACTGTTTCTCACTGAAAAGTTCGGAAAAATTTTCAGGTGAAAAAACTGTAGCATTAATGATTATGTACAGTGATTTCTAATTTATATGCGACGTACTGTAATCAATTTCCTATTTCTACTTCTTAAAAAAAAATTTCATCACCTTTAATAGCAGAAATTACATAAGAAATATGTTTCACGAAAAAAGGGTTGCTAAAGATAATTGCCGATCATCGCGTATAAATGAGAGGTCTCACTGTATAAGATCATTTTTCTGTGTAACAGATAAAACTGACGTCAGAGATATAATTGTATATCACTTTTCTATAACTATATTAAAACTAGGGTGTTTTACCCCCTGCTCGCTAACGCTCTCCAACCCTCGTGAATTGCGACGCAATTCCCATTGGGAATGCTACGCGGCTATAATTATATTAAAATAGGGATTAATTTTTTTGCATTTCGGAATCGGTTTCGGTTCGTGACATGTTTGTGTCTGTTCAGGTTTAAGTGCGCAGAATTCATATTGAACTGGGTGTCGCTGAATTTTTTTTTCTTTTCTTTTTATTATTTTTTTTCCTTGTCTGGTTTGTGTCAGTTATAACCTGACCCTCACAGTATTCTAAATCAATCCCCACTGAATATATTTTTAAAACTATCACTAGATGTCAGCACTAAAATTAAAATACCCAAATTCCAACATATTTTTAAGCTTTACATGTAGCTGAGAGGTTCTGCTCTCAAAGCTGGTAAACGGGAGGTGATGGTTCAAACCCCTGTCGCTCTCGTCGACCTAACCGTTCGGAGTCTTGCGTGGTTTTACTTCGCACCTTGCGTTAATACGGGTTAGGAACCTTTAGAAATACCTCCATTGGCCCATATACCCAGTGCAGATAATCGGCGGTCACAAATAACAGACCAGACAACATATTTTTTGCAATGTTATTTTATTGACATTAACACAGATATATATTGTTTATTAGTTACTATTATTGTTTATATATTAAAAAAATGAAGTAAATAATAATGCAGACAGAGGCTTTATACTAGCAGCACTCAAACCGTGAATCGCATGTGGCCTGCCGACTTTAAAGTGCGGTCCGAGACATCGTGTCATTAATCTACATTTACAAAAATTTGAGATGCACATAAAAAGGTATTTAGACATTCCCTATTGTTTTACAAATTTTAGTAGTCGAAAAAAATATTTCTGTGATTTAAAATTAATTTAAAATTATAACCATATTAAATGTCATTTGCTTTCTCATTAGTTTTTTTTACATGGATTTTTTACATGTAAGACCTATTTGCATTACAGGGTAAATATATATTTTAATTGTCAACACTAGTAAAAAATTAAGTAAATTTGAATTATCTAATTTTGTATTATTATATTATTTTATATTTCTTATTATATTTCTATTATATTTTATATTTCTATTTCTTCTCTTTCTTTTATATTTTATATTTCTAATGTGAAGTTTATTAATTTTTGTTACACACCTCTGTTATAGTTCTTTTGTTATCTTACTATTTTTATTGTAATTTTACATTATTATATAAGAATAGTATTTTTCTGCCCACCTAAAGTATCAAACTTAAGTTTGCGGCCAGCGGGAATAAAAGATTCAGTATAGTCGCTTTTGAAGTAATAAAAAAATCTGTTAATTCTTTTTTTTATCACGTGTGATGTTTTCTTGGAAATTTAACAAAAAAAAAAAAAAATCTTTTCGGCGTAATTTGAAAAGTACAATGAGCATCTAAATAAAATACCAAATTTAAATAAAAAATTTTACAAATAATATAATAAAATCACTTCACAACTTTAAATTAAAGTATAATTATTGCTTAAAGTGATAAACAACATAACACAAAACATATGTCATCCATGTTAAAAGTTATTTTAGAATCTTTTGTGTTATGTTTTTTATCACTTTAAGCAATAATTACACCTTAATTTAAAAAAAAAATTAATTTTTTGTGGATTAGTTTGTATTTAAAAAAATCCCTGACGGCTCGGCCTACAGGCACAAATAGATTTCGAATACGCAGACCGTGGGCGCCTGTTTGTTGGGAATTGCGAAATAAATTACCTTTTTGCCACGATGCGGCATTTTTAAACGCCCACTTCGTAACCTAACTTGTTTGCAGGCGCAGCCGGCAGGGATTTTTTTTTCTTTTTCTATATGGGTTGGTCCTATAAAAAGATTGTCAATATAAAAGTTTTAGATAATATTAAGAGGATTTATAATAAATTAAGCGGATTTGATATCTTGTGAATGGACGAAGTTATGAATTTTTTTCTTCTAAAACCCTCCTTTTCCCTCCCCGCTTTGGGGCCATTTTTAATGATATCAAAAATCTGTCATACATAAATTTTCGGCCCTTTTCCTAGAAGTAATAATAACTTTAAACGGATTCGATACGTATGATAATTAAGAAATTATGGGGGAGGGTTTCTATTTTCACAAATTCCCCCCCCCCCATCCCCCCCCTGGTTCGATTTGCCGATTAACGAACTTGAGCGAGATTTTATGCCCCTTGATTTTATGTATCAGTTTGGAAGAGATTTGTGCAGAATTGTTGCAGTTATCGTGTCCATTAAAAAGTGACATAGATAGATAAAGTTTTGAACTGGGGGTGGTTTTGTGTTCTGGGAGTCATAATCGACGTAAATCTGCAAAAATTTTTCAAAAATTCCAATTTAGGGGAGAATGTAATAGGTAGTATTTCTTGCGAAATCTACCTAAAAATTATGCCAGATTCCACTAACAGTCAATAAATATCTGAAAATATAATATCGTGTATTAGAATTTGTCCAGTAGATGGCAACACCACAAAAGAATTAAATTGAGTAGATTGCGAATCTTGGATGACTCTTCAATCCTTATGAAAAATGCTTTGAAATCTTTTCGGGAGGCTAATTGACATCTTATATCTTCTCCCGGATTAACTTCCATACGAATTATTTGCCTCTTATTATAATATATTATGTTCTTAGACACAAATATTATTAATCAGCAGGCTATCACTGACGTATTACCCCAAAAAGAAAAAAAAATGCAGAAAATGCATTCTAAATAATCACTCATTTACAAATAACTGAATCAGAAAATAAACAATCATATATTATATTAACTACAGTGAAATTTCATATTTTTCACCCTTTCTACCATTTTTCTCTTTAAATATATCAATTTTACGTTGAGTAGTTAGTTTTAGAAGAGACAAAATTGGGTAATTAGATGGCTTCTGAAAAGCGAGAAAATTAAATCATCTAAATTAAGAAATAAATATGCTGTTCTTTAAATACTTGAGAAAAACAAAAATTAATTTTTCTTTGTAATATTGAAATTCCAGCATAACACTATAAAACTTAAATGTAATTTTTTATTATTTATTTATTAGTCTTTGAAGAAAAATGTACCGGGTGGTTAGAAAATAAGTATCTCTATTTGGAGCTGTCTGTAGCTTGAAGGAATAACCGGAATGAAACGAAAATCGGTGCACTTACTGTTCAAGAAGGGGGTAGAAGAATGGAACAATAAAAATAATTAATTGCAATAATCGCCGAAAGATGGCGCTTTTGAGTGTGAAATGTAATGTGTAATCTTATGTACCGTGGAGGTGTCGCAAACCTCAATTACTTTACTGCATATCAAAACATGTTTTAAACATCACTCCTGATGCGTTACATTCCGCAAGTCGTGCACCACCTGGATTGTGTCCTCGAGCACAATGGCCGTGTGGAACCTGATCGGCAACGCCTTGCGAAAGCGTGACCACATTTACTGAGATGTTTTTGAACAAATTAGGAGTGTCATCTGGTTTGACGCCTTAATTCTTTGTTCTTGTATTACACATTACAGTTCACACTCACTAGCGCCATCTGTCGTTGATTATTGCAATTATTATTTTTTATTATTCCATTCTTCTTCCCCCTTCACGAATAGTAACCGATTTTGGCTTCATTAGGGTTGTTCCTTTGATATACACACATCTCCGAATAGGGATACTTAAACATATATTATAACGACCCCGTATAATCGATAATAAAATAGGCAGAAAGTAAAAATTGCATTTAGCATTTTCGATAAATGTACAAAAAGGTATCAGATAAGACATCATAATAAGTATATCAAATCTCAAAGAAACAAAGTGTGGAATAACCTCCATTTCAAAACTATTTTAACATCTGAATTTGTAATTTTACTTTAAATTTTGAATGATATTTAGTCTGAAATGTTCAGCTTAATACTTACACTTCAAAAACATAACAAAAGCACTCACTCACTGATTGGCTCAATGTCCATCTCCGTGACGAAAACCAAACTAATAAAACCACGATTTCATTAAAGACAACATCAAAACATTTGTCCTCCCTACACTTTGTTATCTTATTTTATTATTCTGCCTATTTTCTTTTCAGTTCCACCTCTTATAGCCCCAAACCGAGAAAGTGCTGCACACACTCATTTATTCCTTCATTCCGAACAGCCATCATACCTGCAAAGCGGGTGCCTGAAAAAATTTTGGAGTCAGCTCCAATTTAACATGTAAAGGTACTGGGACAATATGTCAGGTTGTATGAAAGAAATTATGGGCTTCTTTTATGATTTATATACCGCTGCAATAAACATTCCCCTCTTTTAGAAAAGAAATATTAAATGAAATAACTAAATAGGAAACGTTTTACGCAGTAACATATTTTATTGCATACAATTTTATCGGAAAACATTCCATACCAACGTTATGCAAAGCTGGTAAAGGCTTTTTCTTACAGACACAAAAAATTAGTATAATATGTATATATATATATAATCAAAAAAATAAATATTTAATATCTCTAAAGCCTTTAATAGAAATCATAAAAGAAATTACCATAAAATCCAACATCTTGAATTTTTATTATGTGCAAAGGCTAACAACCTTGCAGACATAACGAGAAAAAATAGAGAAAATGCAAGAAAAGTAAAATTTAAATTTAAAGTTTGAAAATAGGAAAAATCTGCATTGTGATTAAATACAGTTCCTGTTTGAAGCCTTTTCGATTTTATTTTACTTTTCCAAACAGTATAATTATGCGGTAATAAATAAATATAATGAAATAAAATGTCACGGTGAATACACTTTATATATGAAATGATGTGCTTATTTATATGTTTAAGCTTAGGAAATAACGCAATACATTTTCAAATATAATATTAAAGAAAGCTCTTTATGAGTCATGTCTCAAATTATGTTATCCAATGTTAATTCAATGATATACCTGTCAAACTTTCCAATTTTTGAGCACTATTATTTCTGAATGGAAATATTCTCTTTATTTATTAACAGAAATTTGCAATTAAATAAGAAAAATAATACTATTCGGAAACAGCGGTCATCAGACATTGCAAGAATAGGCAGCTCTACTATGGTTATTGAATTCATTCATATGTTCAAATTTCTTGTCAGAGTATTTAATTATTTTTATTTTCTATAGATTCTTCTTACAAAATATACAGATACTATATTCAGTATTTCTTAAAGTTGTTCCCAAATCCAAAATGTCTACTGCCTGATACATTTTTTTAAATTTATTTTTGATCGCAAATGTATCAAACTGGCAGATACTCTAATTAATAAATGGAGTAATCAAACTGTTTTTCACTTTTTTTTTGGTAATCGCAGTAGAATTTCTAGAAAATGTTGTGAAAAAGTCATTTTCTAACGGTGTTTCTGGACGCGGCATCACTGGAGAGGAAGAAAACTGCCGTCCAGAGGAAAAAATAACTTATAATAAACGATGTAAATCATATATCGGAAAATGAAAAAATATATATATTCGATTACAAATCATTTCAATAATGATGCCTGCAAGTATAATTCTTTTAACCTTAAAAATGTGGCATAAAATGTATCAGAAAGTTTCTCCGTTGTTGAGCAATAAAAATATTTTCTGAAAATCGCCTTAAATGTTTTTTCTTTACTGTCTGATTGACAAAACATTTCTATAGTATTTGTTTAAAAAAAAAAAAAAAACTTTGATAATTACGAAATTAAAACTTTTATTCAACCTCTGGGTCTTATAAGGTTTTTTTTTTTTTTTTTTTTTTTTTTTTAGAAAAACTTTTTCCGTGCTCTAACAAGTAAAACAATGCAAGTTAAAATTTAGCATGAAATGGTATATCACCGAGAATGTTTATTCTATATACAGGACCCTGGGATACATAGAACCCAGAGACCATACAAAAATTTAAATTACACAACTTTTTAAAAAAAAAACAATATTTTGAGATAAATGATTTTAGATATGATGAAGAACAGTATCTAAAACATTTTTTTGTAATTCAACTATGCCTGGAAAGTAATGATTAAGGATTTAACAACTGTAGAACGATAAGATATGACACCCTGTATAGCATATAAGAATTTTGAGATGTACTTAACTAACACAAGTTTATACAAAGGAATATAACAAAAAATCATGAGACACATTAGAAAAAAAAGAGGTGAAGATGATTGTGGGGAAAATATTTTACGGCGTACTTAAGAAAGCCCTAAAATCCTTTGAGTATTCAATCAGATATAACTTTTTTGTTTATGCAACAGGCATATCAGCCCGAATTTCATACGGATATTTTAATACATAGGTAGGACTTTAGACCAATAAGGTATGAAGCGAATTGGTGTGTAGTAAATCAAGAATATGAATACATATATATATGTATAGTAATTATTATAATTTTCTGAAGCAAATTCTAAAAATATGGATGCACATCCTGGTAATACTTTCATTATTGGCGGAGGAACTCTTAGATCTCTCTGATAAAACCAGCCTTAAGAAATTCAATGTTTGAGCGATTTCTAAGAAGTATCATTTGTTATGTGAAAACTCTTTCCAATGTAAATTTTAGCTTCAGCTTATCATTAACATTGTCTGCACTGTAAAATGTATGAAGCAAATAATATGAATATCTCATATATGTGTACGAATATTTTGAAAGTTGCAGTTTGAATCATATAACGAAAATAAATTATATCAAATATCAAACTTGGGGAAGAGAAGTGTAAAATTTAAATAAATAAAACAAATAAAATAAAATAAATAAATAAATAAATAAATAAATAAATAAATAATAAAATTTATTTTTATTTTTTCTGTTTGTACCACTTGTTTAAATAGAGAAAATTGAATGTATTATTTTTTCCTTTTCTCATTTAAAGAAAACTGAATCCATAATAAGTGAGTAGGTAAAATTTTCCTTAAAAGCGGGATAATGCCTATGAAAACGAGATATAAAAAATAAAATAAGAACCTAGAAAGTACTGAGGATACTGCAGTACCTCAACATCAGCTTTTTAAAAAATATACAAAATTTATTATATTATTAACCTTAATAATAATTATTCTATATATTTTTAGTACTACATGTAAAATAGGCATTTAACATGTTTCTATGTAGAATGAGTTTTTATTTTAACGTCCGATTGGGAAGTAAATAAATGAATGCATTGTTAAAATAGGAAAGTAAACTATACCGAACTGTATTAAAAGCGTGTGCCAAGAAAACGAAAAAGTATAACTATAAAAGTATTACATTCATACCACTAATATTTACAAAATATTTATAAATAAAAATTATGCAAGTAAGTGCCAAATTCACAGAAGCAACAAACAATTATAATACCGCGGGCTCACCTCTGTGGTTGTAAGTTTCCCTCGTGTTCTAAAAATGATTTGTTATAAACATACATTCATCACGCCATGACGAGCCAGATTTTTCAAAGTATTAAAATTCTTTAATTAATGACAGGTTAAATAAGATGAAAGTTTCTAAGCGGAAATAGTGGTAAATATCTAACTAGAATTTCTACCTAATTTTCAACACTGAGTAAGTCCCAGGTATCAGGTATAAGTAAGTGTCTGTACGAAAACAGAAACAGGAAATTTTTATACGGTTATTTCTTTAAACTGATTTTTCCTTTTTATTATGTAGGATAACATTTTTTTTATATATATATTTTTGGGGTTGGAAAATCTGCTAGGATTTCAAAGGTTCAACTGGGATAGTTATGAAAAAGATAAATCAGCACCACAATGTATAAATTGAGAAGTGTGAAAAAATTATTTTACGATAGTGGGCGTGGTTTTCCCTGAGTTCTAGAGAAGACAATAAATAGTTACTGGCAGAATGTGATAACTTTTTTCCCATATATGCAGATGATTTTCTTCGAATCGTACCGTAAATAGGGGATAGGCTACCTTAAAAACCCATCCAAAGACGGCATACTCAACGTACTGAAAAATATATATATATTTCGGGGGAGGGGAAGTGATGAATATGCAAGGTTTCATTTTACAAGAAAAATACATGTACAAATCGAATAAGACATATGTTAACTTTCTTTTATTGTGTAAGAAGAAACAGTTAGGGTTTCAATTGTATAAAGATAGGGCATAACCCAGATATGGCTTTAAACTAATTTTCAGATTTATTTTATTTTATTTTATTTTATTCTATTCTATTTTATTCTATTTTATTTTATTTTTTGACATTTCACTGTTTAATATCAATACATTTCTCTAGATATCAATAGGAAAAAAAATAGTCGACATTGTTTGTTCTTTGAACTTAAATATATATATATATATATTAAAAAACTTTTCGAAAATTTGTTTCACTGCATGTTACTAATGTATGTTTTAGCAATGTTAATAAATTTCAATTACTAATTAGAAAAATTTGTAAGCCAAATTTAAAGACAATTAAATAATAATGTAATTGATACGTTTTTATTTATTTATTTATTTATTTTATTTTATTTATTAATTTATTTATTTATTTATTTATTTTATTTATTTATTTTCATATTTATTATTATTATTTTTTAAACATACATAAAAAAAATAACATAATTTAATTTCGAGGACAAACATTTTTATTTCTTCTTTCATATACATAATATGTTTATAAATATTTCCGTAACATTACAAAAACGAATTAAAAGGAATAACTTAGAGCGGCGATTCTCCCAGCTAGAAATGACGGAATTGAGTCGCTCTGCGACATATTACGTCCAATTGACAAGTTCATCAATATTAATGGAAATTTTAACATTTTTCTGAACGTAATTTTTAGTTACAATTAAAGAATCTCTTTGATGCTGCTTTAATATAAGATGGGGGAAGAGTCCCATATCCTGTGCTGGAGATTTCTTTCTTTCTTTTTTCTTAGGCTTTTTGCTGATTTTTAGGATTAGCTGTTTAAAATGCACCCTTTATTAAAGAGGGGTTGTTTTTTAGGTTAGATATTTTTAAAAAAATGTCCTTATGTTGCACGTTTTGCCGCATTGTCTATACAGATTCCGGCAAATAATACCATTACAAATTTTACATTTTTTCTGAATCGCCGTCTCATTTATTGTTATTTATTTATATTTATCCTTTTACTTAATATTTAACTAGAATCCGTCAGGCCGAAATGTCGGAGCATTGAGTGGGATAAACATAAAATATAACATTAACATTATATAATATATATTTTTTATTTTTATATTTACTGTTTAATAGTATAAAAGAAAATTTACAATAACAGCTGTTGAATCTTCAAGTGTTTATTCGGTCAACAGTTGCCTCAGATGCTGCTCAAATGCTAATCTATCAGCAAGTGCCCCCATTCTTCTAATTTGGTCTAGCCTATCCTTTGCGAAAGGCACTTCAATCAGAACATCCTCTAAACGTCGAACCCTGCTAAACGCGACATAAGTTGCTCCAAGTGACAACTCCTTTTCACCAATGTCCACAGCTATTTTTGACAAAGTTAAACCTTGGGATTTGTGTATGGTGACAGCGTATGAAACTGTTAAAGGTAACTGAGTACGGGAGCATGAGACATTGTTTTCTTTCCAAGACTTTGTAATAGGTGTGACAGGAAAAAGTCTTTCAGTGAGAAATTGTCCCCGATAATCATCAAAATGAACCATTACTGCCTGTGGCAAGCCTGGAGACCGTAATCCTGGTCCGTAGACAATATATTTTACCGTACCAAGTGCACCGTTGACCAATCCTCCGTCTGTCCACAGATTGGTACGCAACATAATTCTGCATCCAATTGCTAAAAAAAGTTCAGCCTGAAGTCCAGACGCGTGCTCATCTTCACTCCATCTTGCTATTTGATTATTGTGGTCTGCTAATATTCTTGCCACTGGCCATTTTGATTTACGAAGTACTTCTTGATTATGTTCTTCAGCTTGCTGGTTTGTGGGAAAAAGGCGTATGGCATCTTGAAATCTTTCAAGTTCAGCCGGAGGCTGTATAGCTTTACGTCGTTGCATAAGGGATGCGTATTGGTCGCCTGTAACTTCGCCTGCGGAAAGCGAATCAAGATTCTCTCTAAACTGTATTTGCTGATCGTCGCTTTGTCTCATTGACTTTGTTAAGGTGAAACATTTTTCAAACATCTTAAGAACTGTTTGTCCACGTAAAGCCAAAATGTCTTTTATAGAATGTCTCCTATATAGAGGTGTGTCTTTTACAGGCTGTAGCTGCCTAATATCTCTAATCAGGTAAACAAATAAGCCTCCAAAAGGTTCAATGCTGTCTGGTTTACCTTCGCGACATCTTTGCTCAAGTGCAGCCATCAGACGGCATCCGATCATTGAAAATTCGTCAATAATGAGAAATGAAACTGGATTCATGCTGAGCTGTAGATTTCTTGCTGCTTCACTTCCTAAATCAGCAAACGCTTTAAAACATGTTGGTACTTTTAGTGCAGAGTGAATTGTTTTGCCCTCGACATTAATTGCAGCAGCACCTGTTGGAGCCAAAACCATAATAGCTTCCGGTCCTAACTGCTCGGTAACTCTTTTACGAATTTCTTTTATTACCGTACTTTTTCCAGCTCCAGCTTTCCCAATAATAAAAGTATGTTTAGGGCAATTTATAAATCTTGATTGCAAAGACGAAAGCTGTTGCGTGCATAAGTGAAGTATTTTTTGCTGCTCATCTGTAAATCTGATCTCAGACGTATCGTAATTTTGATGCACTGTAAGTTGTTGTTCTTTACAGTAATTTAAAAATGAAGTAAAATTGCGATCAGGGTACTTGTAACTCTCACTTTTCCACTCACATGCATGATCAATCACGCGTTGCCCCAAAGTATCCTCGTTTGTCTGCACAGGAACTATGGCAGCTGCTGCCATATATGGATCAATCTCGCGGTATTCTTCTTGCAGGATTTCTGTGTCATGAGTACTGCTAACAGCAGGAAAATTTATTTCTTCGTGTGCATCAATATTTAGATCATTGAATGCTTCCTCCCATGAGTGATATGCAGACGGCAGGCTTTCTTGCAATAAAGAGTCAGAATTACCTCTCCAAGGATAATTGAGTAATACTTGTTGCCTATAGTATTCTTCGGCTAGAGTTGTGTCGTGGTTGAGTGATGTAAGAGGAAAAACTCTGACAACTGCATCTTTTCTTCTTTGGTGATAATCGACTCCTCTTACTGAGAAAGATTTTGCAAACTTAAGAAGCGTACAGGAAATAAGTTTCTCCGGCCGCGCGCAATATTTCTGAAGCATGCTTTTTGATGGTCTTTCGTCGCTTGAAAAGTTGATTTCTTCCGAGTTCTTATCATGAAGCCGTATTGTAACTACTTCCCAACTACTGTGGTACATTGGCCATCCCATTAATATGTGTACTACCTCTTGGGCTGAGTAATCCCTTTCAGAAACAGAAGACAAAATAAGTTTTTGGACTGCTTGAACCGCTGGATTTGTTTCGTTCATCTTATTTAAAATCTCAGATAACAATTCCTTGGATTTTACGAGGACGTCCTTGTCAGGATTAACAGCACTGCATAGTTTTTCAAAATATGCTGTTACGGCTGCTACATTTTCAGCGTTAGTCATGTCTAGTGTTTCCATGTTTGGCGCCCCTCTTAACCACAACAATCCATGCATGTGAGGACTTCCACGCCACTGCCATTCGAAACGAACCCAGTAGTCGTCTATTAAAAATAACGGCGCCAAGATTTTTCTCAAAAATATATCACAACGTTTTTGAAAGAGCCAACCATTCAACAGAGGGTTGTCGTGCATTAATTGTCTGCGTTCTGTATCAGTCAGCTCATTTGGATCTTTGTTAGGCTCTAAAAGTCTGAAAAGATCAGGCCAGTGATAATCAGCTGCAGACAGTGTAAAAAAAAATTGTTGGTGCTCCAATTTGTCCTACCATGGAAAGAAGTTCCCCACAACGTGCACGCCAGTATCATTTTGTGGATCTTAATTTGCTAGCATAAATCATAATGTGTTTTGCCATTTCTGGTTGCCTATTCAGAATATCACGCATCTGCTCTACCGTCTTATTGCTGAACCTATTTCGCTGAACGAAAAAACGCCCTTTAGCCAAAGACTGCCACCGAAGAATTGAATTCACGGCAAAGTAGCGAAATCGGGGGTCTTTAGCAAATCGCCCATTTTCATACTTCATTAGGAACTTAAAATACTCATCAGGAGAGACTGCTTTTTGACGAGGTTGTCGTAAGTCAGCTGTACCATGTGGAAAAAGATGAAGAAAAGCACGTGCTATGTAACCCTCTTCTTGAAATTCGTTGATAGGCTGTGAATTTAATGAAGGGTGAGGCACACGAATTGCGAAATTTATTAAGTTGTTTTGATCTACCGGTTCAAGTAGTGGTCTAAATGACTCGCGCCTTATTTCCTCGTTCAAAGTATCAATATCCTCAGTAATATCGGTTGCTGTTGGTAACATTTGAGATACGTCACCATTCTCAGGTAATGTAGCGATCAAATCTTCATCAATTGTGATATTTGAATAATAAGGATTGTGAGCTTTAAACCATCTGAGTGCTTCTAGAAGGCGTTGTGAGCGAATAGAAAACTCTGCACATCCTGATAAAGTATCTTTTGTCACTAACACAATTGAAGTCATATCTGAAGGATTGACAGGCAGGCGCGAAATAAAACTCTCAATATTTTGTTTAAAGCTGATTACATTTCCGCTGTATCCATACTGTGAGCCTCATATACGGTAAAGAGAAACCACTGGATGTATTTGAGTGATCATCATTTGTTCAATGTAGCTCAGATCTTTGAGACAAATAGGAACTGGACCTGGTTCCATCGAATTAGTGGCAGAAAACTTGAAAGCACCGTCTCTACACTTGCATGTCTGGCAGAGCCCAGCAGTATTTAATATGATATCAGGGAAAGCTCTGTGACACGTATTACAGGACACATAGGTGATTTGCGATACCTCTCTATCAAACCTGATTGCTTCATTCATTTGAGTTGTCAGTATACCGGTACTCGGCAAAAAATCTGAAGGTAACTGACTTGTGCGACTTCTCCGCATTGAATTACGATTCGCAATTCTTCTCATTTCAGCTGATTGCTTTCTCTTAACTGGCATCCTTGCAAATTCTATATAATAAAAACATATAATCCGTTCATATATAAAATTTTTTTCAATATATATATATATTTTTTTTTATCCTGGATTGGCTGGACTATATCAAAATAAACAGATTTACTCTCATACTTCTTTTATACAATAAGCTTGAATGAAAAGAAAAAAATATATTTTGAAATGGAAACAAAAAGTTTAATTACACCAATTGCTGAGTTCGATTTAAAAAAAAACTAAATTCATGTACTTAATACGATTTAAACTTCATTGCACGTGTTTTAAGATAAAAATGTATGGGGTCCTTATTTCAGAAAAGTAAAATATATGTAAAATATATAAAAGTAAAATATATGGGACCGAGATTAAGAGCTTTTACTAAAAGGTTGTTTCCGAGTATATTGTTATTTAAATAAGTTTCTCATGATAAAAAATGGCAACAATATAAATTATTTCAATTTTCTTTTTATTTAATTCAAAAGTTTTTCATGATAAAAAATGGCAACAATATAAATTATTTCAATTTTCTTTTTATTTAATTCAAACAATCGCAATGTTATCTCTATGGGGAAATGGAAAATTCTAGAGCAGACGATTCCGGGCGTTAGAGTTGACGAATATTTCTGTTTTTCAATCCCCGGCGAGATTTTGCCACTACCGACTTCCAGTCCAATTTTGGTATCAATGCGGCAAATATTTTGGCCGCTATCGTGTACACAAAAGTGTAATTTTTCATGGGAAGCCGGAGCTTTGCTCCGACAATAAATTTTTTTTTGGCAGTTGTAAGCGAGATTTTAGCTGCATTAAAAGTTTCTATTAAGTTTTTTTTCTTTTTTTCAATGTCCAAAATTATTTAGGAACGGTGGGGGGGGGGGGTGTTCAGGGGGACAGAGCCCCCCTGACAATAACAAATATTTATTTTAAAAAAAACCATATTTGTTTTGTTTTTTACTCATTAGTTTATTTAGAATGCTGCTAAAATTAGTGTAATTGCATCTTAACAATTTTTTTAAGATGGCGGAAAAACTTCGTTAAATCTTTATGTTATTTATAAATCCATGTTTTTACATCATTTTCTGTTTTTAAAAATGGTGCAAAATCATTGATTTATAAATAACAAATATTTAAAAATGATGTTTTTCTGCCGATAAGTATAAACGGCGAAGCAAGAGGCTTACCCAAATACATTTTTCTTAAGATGGCGGAAAAACTTCGTTAAATCTTTATGTTATTTATAAATCCATGTTTTTACATCATTTTCTGTTTTTAAAAATGGTGCAAAATCATTGATTTATAAATAACAAATATTTAAAAATGATGTTTTTCTGCCGATAAGTATAAACGGCGAAGCAAGAGGCTTACCCAAATACATTTTTCTTAAGATGGCGGAAAAACTTCGTTAAATCTTTATGTTATTTATAAATCCATGTTTTTACATCATTTTCTGTTTTTAAAAATGGTGCAAAATCATTGATTTATAAATAACAAATATTTAAAAATGATGTTTTTCTGCCGATAAGTATAAACGGCGAAGCAAGAGGCTTACCCAAATACATTTTTCTTAAGATGGCGGAAAAACTTCGTTAAATCTTTATGTTATTTATAAATCCATGTTTTTACATCATTTTCTGTTTTTAAAAATGGTGCAAAATCATTGATTTATAAATAACAAATATTTAAAAATGATGTTTTTCTGCCGATAAGTATAAACGGCGAAGCAAGAGGCTTACCCAAATACATTTTTCTTAAGATGGCGGAAAAACTTCGTTAAATCTTTATGTTATTTATAAATCCATGTTTTTACATCATTTTCTGTTTTTAAAAATGGTGCAAAATCATTGATTTATAAATAACAAATATTTAAAAATGATGTTTTTCTGCCGATAAGTATAAACGGCGAAGCAAGAGGCTTACCCAAATACATTTTTCTTAAGATGGCGGAAAAACTTCGTTAAATCTTTATGTTATTTATAAATCCATGTTTTTACATCATTTTCTGTTTTTAAAAATGGTGCAAAATCATTGATTTATAAATAACAAATATTTAAAAATGATGTTTTTCTGCCGATAAGTATAAACGGCGAAGCAAGAGGCTTACCCAAATACATTTTTCTTAAGATGGCGGAAAAACTTCGTTAAATCTTTATGTTATTTATAAATCCATGTTTTTACATCATTTTCTGTTTTTAAAAATGGTGCAAAATCATTGATTTATAAATAACAAATATTTAAAAATGATGTTTTTCTGCCGATAAGTATAAACGGCGAAGCAAGAGGCTTACCCAAATACATTTTTCTTAAGATGGCGGAAAAACTTCGTTAAATCTTTATGTTATTTATAAATCCATGTTTTTACATCATTTTCTGTTTTTAAAAATGGTGCAAAATCATTGATTTATAAATAACAAATATTTAAAAATGATGTTTTTCTGCCGATAAGTATAAACGGCGAAGCAAGAGGCTTACCCAAATACATTTTTCTTAAGATGGCGGAAAAACTTCGTTAAATCTTTATGTTATTTATAAATCCATGTTTTTACATCATTTTCTGTTTTTAAAAATGGTGCAAAATCATTGATTTATAAATAACATAAATATTTTAAAATGATGTTTTTCTGCTGTCTTGGAAAAAATTTCATGTCGCCAAAACGGCATTTTGGCGAAAAAAATTTCGCCAAGTTCGCCAAGCAGCACAGGATACGGAACTCTTCCCGGGTCGTCAATTTTAGTGTTAAATTCGTGTTTTTTGTTGTTGTTGTTGTTGTTTTTTGTTGTTGTTTTTTTCTCGAAAAGGATTTTTGAAGCTGGTGGAAGAGGAGGGGGTGGTACTTTTCCCAGAAAAATATTTTCCACTGCTCAACAACGCGAACATTTTGGCTTAACTTCTGACTCATTTCTAAACTTCTGTTATATTGATATGATGATATATCATGATGATATGTCATAATATTTGAAGGAATTATTATTAAAGTGATTAATGTTCGAATAACATTTTTTCACTTTTCAATAAATGGATTACATCTTGGGCAATAAACGATTACTGATTCATGGTGGCTGGTTTTTCTTTTTCCGCTCATGGAGTCTGGAAATTCGCATTAAAACGCCCAATTTGACAGAATTTTTGGAAAAGTCTTCTGCCTTTTCCGAAAAAAAAAAAAAAAAAAAAAAAAAAAAAACTGTTTAATTACACAGATGAAACCTGCCAATTTCATGCGTGTGTGAACGAAAAGGTATTAAAAAAATGTGTCAGAAACCAGTCAGTTTCGATTTCTGGACGGTCTTAAAAAGGTCCGGAACACATTAAAAAAATATATATATATATTTATTGAGTTAAAATTTTGAATTTTTTTGTGATGGTTAACCATATCATTTTTAAACAAAATCACATGATAAAACTTCTCATAACTTTAAAAAAAGAATTTTTTAATTTAAAATTTATTAAAAAAGTGGGGTAATTTAAAATCGTTATAACTTGAAATATTACTTGTAGAATTTTATTTTTTTTTTCATTTAAATAAACAGATAAATTGATTCAGCATTTTCAAAAATATTAATTTAAAAAAAATATTTAAAGTAAAAACTTGTAAAAAAATGATGTAACTTATAAAAAAAAAAAAAAAAAAAAAAAAAAAAAACCTCATATTTTCAAAAGTAAATATTCTTTTCAAATTTCCGGAATCAAAATTAAAGTAAAGTATCTGAAAAAGACATGTTCCAAGTTTGAACCATTTATCTTTAACAGTTTTTGACTTATAACGATTTAAAGACGAGAATGCGTGAAAGAACCCATCATGCAAAAAAACGCAAAAACGTTTCCATGACAAACACTACTTGAAAGCTAGATTTTTAAAACAAAAAATTAATATATCCTGTTCTACTTAAGATAGAAACATGATTTAAACGTCATTTTAAGCGGATAAAAACAGAGAATTTTTTAATACAATAAAATATTTTTCAAAAATTTGAAGATTTTTGTGTCCCGGACACCCTTAAAATATACAAAACCTTCCGAAGTGGAATATTTTGATGCTACACCAGAGAGTCCTTTTGAGCTTTCAACAATATTTTTATAACGATATTTTCAACAGATATACTTTTATTTCTGTAAACTGTGATGATATGACGAGAAGTCTTAGAAGTGGCTACGATACGCGTCCAGACAACAACGAAAGAGACGTTACGTAAATCGGATTTCAGCTGAAAGTGCAGACGGTGTCACTGATCAAAAAAGCAGTGCACACTTCTTCCTGTGATGTCATCACATTCCATGTAAAGCCAAGTTAGTCTGATAAAAAAAATCGCTAAAATACACTTATTACTTAATCACATAATAACACAGAGGGAACATGGAGAAGAAGGAAAACAAAAAATTCAATAAACAAAATTCAAAGCTATCTACTTTACAATATTTCCCTAGTTTTTTTGAATGATTGAAATATAAACTTAAATTAAATATATGCCTTATTGCAAAACCGTTCATAAAATAGGAAAATAGACCCAAAAGAGCCGTATCAATTATCAGGTGTTAATGAAATCCCGTTCACCTGAGCAGCTGGAACATTGCAATATTGTATTGGAATGACAACTAGAAAGTTTAAAACAAGATTAAAAGAGCCTATGGCAGATATCAAATATTACAGAAAAACTGCAGCTTTGGCGAGAATAATTTAGGACCGAGACTTTTAAAATTTATTTTAAGAATAACAAAATAATTTATCCATCAAGATTTTATTTCCCATCTATTATCCGTGAATCAATAGAAATCTGTATGTGTGATGAAAACATATGCAATGAATCAGCCTCTTTTGAATTACCTAAAACCTGACACGCATCGTTGTTCAGTTTTAAAAAAGCAATAAGAAAATATTAATTTTCACGTTTAGAGTTGACTGTTTTTAAACACCTGCTTTTATTACACATATGATCTCGTGATTTATACTTTTAAGTTTTATTTAAATTTTTTTTTGCATGAATAGTTTGATTATCGTGTACATCTTGATAATGGTGCTGTTTGTGCGTTTGAAACATGCCGGTCATTACAGTAAAAAAATTTTTTTTATAATAAGGCTTTTTATATAAGAATTTCTGTGTTGTACTTTACATAATAATGTAATATAATACTACTTTGCGTAAATAGCGTATAAGCAATTTTGTGTTCTACTTTACGTAATAACCTAATATAATACTGCTTTACCTAAATAACATAGAAGCCTTTTTGTGTTGTACTTTTATCCTTTAAGCATTAAAATCTGTATTTTAATGATACTTATTACAGTTAAAATAGTGGACTAAAATTGGGTCCAGTTTTTAGTGGGACACTCTGCATTTTTGTCTGACTAAGTGGACTGCAATCCTGGTTTCCTATACAAAAATTGCTTATCTCGACGCATTTTAATAAATTCTGAAAGTTTGGATTTGGAAACTAGAGGAAATTCCCAAAAAGATTAAAAGGCACTTAATTTATTATTTCACCTGTTCTTGACACATGGGCAATGTGTTTGGAAAAATTGGTCAAAATAAGGTAGGATTTAAGTTATGTTGATACTTTAATCCAGTGATTAATTTAAAAAAAAATTACATTTAAAAAAATTATACGGAAATCCTATAAGCAGGGCTCCCAAATGGTCCGCCAATTGAATACCAGTATTTTTTAACAAAAAAATTTCATGTTAGGTTTCTACAACATTTCCGCAAAAATTTACCTCCTAAGTCGGTTTCTGCAAAATTTGCAAGAAAAATCTAAAAATAAAATTTTTCTAAGAAAATACCGGTATTCTTAAAGCAGACCATTTGGCAGCTCTGCATGAGTTATAATTAGAAAACTGTTCTCCATGAAAAGCAGTTTCTCTTTGAAAAGTAAAACAGTAAAAACTCTATTCTTCTACGACCAAAATACTACTTGTTATGATACCTTGTTTTTCTTCTAAATATAACATATTTAGGGACACAGGGACCGTATGAAAAATAAAAATTATAATTATAAGAAAACAAATGGCAGGATTATTTTAGCATCAAAATTTTAAATCCTACCTTTTTTTGAACTTTTTCTTTTTCTTTTGAACACTTTGTAGACACCAAATTGAAAAACCTTGCATACACGAAAAAGTGCAAATTATTACCAAATATTACGCCCTCTGCTTCTGAATTTTTAATGTTTTCTAACCCCAACATACAACTGAATATTCAACTGTTGAAATTACAACCATTGCTGAAGACCAAATATGAAATAGTCCAAATTAATTTACCCTTTTGTGTTGTTTAAAATAATTTTAATCTAGCCCCATGGAAACTATGTTTTCAAATTGCTTTGAATAGTCCAAATCCTTAATCCCGAGTTAAAAAATATATTATTAATAAAATTTTAAAAAAAGTTTTAAATTTCGAAATTCTCTGCAAATAAAAATTTTGCCAATAATTATAAAAGCAATTCATGAGACATCCAAGACTCAAACTGTTCAATTTACCATTATACTTTTGTGGTGCTGCCATCTACTGGCTGAATTGTAATATGGTGTAATATGTTTTCAGATATCTATTGAGCTTAAGTTGAATTGGCAGTTGTTTTTTAATACAAACTAATAGACAAGCAAATATTTAATTTAGTTGATTTAAATGTGTCATTTTATTTGAATGTACATTACATATTTTTTAATTACGTAATAAAGAATTTTTTTAGGAATGCTAAATTTCCAATCAGACATCACAACCTCTAATAATAGAGGGGCGCTTAAAGTACTTAAAAGAGAGCACTTAAGAGGGGAAATGGTGCATATTCTTATATAAGTTCAAACGTAAGAAATAACGCACTAAGTTTCCAAATAAAATGCTGATTTTTATGAGTCAGACTACAGATTCCCTCGCCAATGGCAATTCAATACTATATCTGTCAAGTCTTCCGATTTTTGAGCACTACTATTTCCGAATGAAAATATTTCCCATTTTCAATACAGAAATTTTCAACTAAATAAAAAAAATGTTAGTATTCAGAAATAATGGTAGTAAAAACTCGGAAGTCCAGGCAGGAATAATATGACCGATCAATGCATACTTATTTTGAAATTTCTTATTAGAGTTAAAAAAAAAAAAAAAAAAAAAAAAAAAAAATCTGTATATTCTTTTTAACGCTCTTCTCAAATCGATACTAGCTCTTTTCTGTCACATTTTGTAATTCATTTCTGTTAGCAAACATATTAAATTGGCACGTACTCTTATTAAGAAATTCTATAAACGAATTGTATTTTCCGTTTTTCTGCAATGACAGAGTTTTTTTAGTTCACACCGCGTTCCCGGACGTGACAGCTGCTGGAAAAGAAAGAACTGCCAGCTTGACACAACACTAGGTTATAACTCCAGATGTAATTCATAAATTTGAAAAAGAACAAACTGTTCTATTATAAATCACGTCAGTAGTCATGCATACAGGTATGATGCTTATGTGTTTAAAAATGTCTCTGAAAATTTTGCGTAGTTGAGAGTGAGATTTTTTTTTTCATTAGAATCGCTTTTATTGGAAAATATTTCTGTAATATATACTTAATTTTAAGTGTTGTAATCTTATTCTCAGCCCATCAGACTCTATAGCATTTGAAGATTTAAAATGTAATAAATATATATATATTTTTTAGGTATAGTTTGTTAATCAAAGCACTACGACACATCATCTAACAAGGTGAGTTAAATAATGTTTCAGTAAAAATTAATTTAAGAAATGAGGATTTTAACTCGGAATCAAATTGAGAATTATCATTTTTGTTGTTCATACTGATCTGCTTGTTTGCTTTTTTTTTTCAGTGAAAGAAAACTGAATCAATAAAATATACGGAGGTGTGACTTTCTCCAAAAGCAAGATAATGCATTTCAAATCAAGCCATAAAAAATAAAATAAGAAATCTAGAAAGCACTAGACATATACAGTAGGAGGACGTAACTTTCCTAAACATAGGCAATTAATTATTATTACTAGTTTCTTTTATTATTGTTATTTAATACTCCAAGTAAATCTGCATTTAATATTTTTCTTTCACGTGTCTATAGAAATTTCTCCACTTTATTAATATATTTATTGAAGCATTAACAAACATTTTAGTAACCAAGACCTCTTTGAAAACAGTTGTTTTCCTTTGAAAATGTAGTAACCACTTATTAAATATATTGTGAGCAACTAAGTAAATAAATGTGTTGTCAAATTACAAAAATGAATTATACTGAACTATAGTAAAACTAATGTACTAAATATATCATAAGTACAAATATATTAAACTCACACCAGTAAAACGCAAGGACGATTTTTAAATAATAAATAATCAAGTTTGGCTAGTGATAATAGGTTTCCCGATTAAGCTCTTTAAACTACCGAAGGAGCACCCGTGTGGTACTAAGCCTCCCTCATTGTAGATAAATTATAAGAAACACACATTGCAACTAACACAGCTGGAGTAGCTAGGATTTTCCAAAGTATAATAACTTTACTTACCAAAGATTGAATAAGGTAAATGTTTCTATACGGAAATGGTGGTAGTTGTCTAACTGTAAATTCCCATTAATTAGCGGCACTCTCAGGTCACAAGTACAAGTATCTATAAGATGAAAAGGAATAAGTCAATTTTACATGATTGTGTCTAAAGTCGTACGACTACGTGATTTTTCATTTTTATTATGTACGATCACATTTTGTTATATATATATATATTTTTTTTTTTCGGTTAGAATATCTTCCGAAATACTGAAATAATTCATTTTGAAAAGTTCAACTGTAATCATTGTGAAAAATAGAGATCAACATCAGAGTAAAAAATGTGAAGTTTGACCAATTCATTTTACGATAGTGGGCGTGGTTTTCCTTGATGTTCCTAAAAAAGATAATGTGAGCATTTTATTCCTGTAATTGTAGGTCAGTTTCGAACATTGCCGTAAATAAAAATTAGGATCCCTTAGAAAGCCCCCCCCCCCCCCCCCCGTCAGAGTGTTCAATTTACTCAAAAATGTTTTCTTCGAAAAAAAAAAGTGTGAAATAGTCCAATTTTATAAGATTATACGCCTACAAATGAAATAAGATATATTTTATATTACATTTATTGTGAAATATATCTATATATACAGTTAGGGTGTGAAATGTATAAAGATTCTAGGGTTTACCCTAGATTACACTACCCCCAATAAACTATTTTGCTGATTGCTTTTATTCGTTTTCCAGATTTCACTGCTTGATAACAATACATCTCTGTAAGTATAAACTGACAAAAACTAATATTAGCTTTTAAAGATTTTTCTATGAAATTTGAATTTTTTTTTCTAAATTCTTTGCTGTATTACACCATACTAATACATGTATTAAAGATACTAATAAATTACCATTACTAATTAAGTAAAGTTATAAATCAAATAAAAAAATATATATATTAATAGTGTAAATGATCCGTCTTTATTTTGTTTAAACGTAAATAATATATTTAAAACATAATTTTATTTGGAGGGTAAGCATTTTATATATAAATATATATATATATACATAATTGTTTATAAACACTTTTAGAATAATATGAAAACGAATCAAAATGAAGAACTTCGGCTTCTTCTAGCTTTAAATGACGCAATTGAGACTTTCTGCGACGTTTGATTCCCCTGTTCTTCAATATTAATGGAAATTTTAGCATTTTTTAAAAGGAATTGGTCAGTTACATTTAATGGTGCTTTAAGAGTAGATTTAACACATAAAAATGCACTGAATTTCGTGAATTTTTTTTATTATTCCTATTTATAATCTTATATACGGAGAGTAAGATTAAATCATATATCCCGAAATATATTTTCTTTTGTCATTAAATTCTCCTGCAAGATTCCTTATTGTTTTAATAAGATTTTTAAAATTGCTGAAACATACTCGGCCTTCGAATCCTCAGGGTATATAAATGCCAAACTTTTCCAAAAGTAATACTTTCCTTATCCGATGAAAGGATTCTTTGTTTAAATATAGCTGCCATTATTTTATGAAATATCAGATATTAAGATCCCTTGATGCGCACGAACTGTTGTACAATTTTTGGTAATTTCCAATAATCTGCTTTAAGAAATCCCATGATTGCATCACATCCTGGAAATTAAAATTATTTAATAGAAATAATACTTCAATTACTATCCTAAAACTCATCAGAACAATTTATTGCAAAAAAAAACATCTAATCTCAGCAGAAATAAATCAAATAGAGTACCCAAGTCCAGATGCAATTTACGCCCACACACAACTCAATTAAATGTTCACCAAGCTTATTTTTAATAACGTGGAAACCTTCCAGGGTTTTTCCTTAATGACTGTTTTTTTTTTTCAGTTGGAACTTTGGTCTCAAGAAATGATTTCGCGACAGATAAGAGTCGTGAAAAAGAAATATGTTCATGACAGAACATCTTAGAACCAGACACACTAGAAACTTTAAAACTTCGGATTTTAAATTCAGAAATTAAACTTAACGTAAATTAAACTCAAATTTAATTAATGTAAATATTATTAATTTTTTGTAAATAGCACCATTTATAATGTATTATATAATCAAAGATTTTTAATATAATTATATATTTTCAAGTTCTGTCAGTGTCCTTACTTCGCGCTCTGTCTCTCTTGGAGTTACTATTTTCAGAATTATTAATTGTTCAAATCCCGTCCGTGGCTTTCGTCTGAAGAAAAGGTAAGAAGTTTTGATTTCCTATTTGTTTGAAGATCTTTATTAGAAATAAGAAATTGGAAATTAGAGTTTTTTACATTAGTGGCATCCCTATCGGGATGTGATTTGTTGAATTAATTATAAGAAAGCAAACAACTTAAAATTTTTTAAAGAAAAGAGAAACTATTTATATTTAATTAACAATGACAGAACAAAATTTAGACATTGCTAAGAAAGAAGGAGCTGTCCTTAGAGACAGTATAAATAAATTTATGAACAAATTAGAGACACTAGTAGGCGACACAGACACTGACACACAAGATTTAGAAGAATTTCTGGAAAAATTAAAATTTTCAGTGATGGAACTCAAAAATTTAGATTCGAGATTAAAAAAAAAGTTAGCTCAAGAAGCCCAATTAGAGTCAGAACTTCCGAGCGCAAACGAATACAGAGAAAAAGTTCCTTCGTGGCGTTTTAGAGCTAAAAGGAAAATAAAGTAACTGAACAAAAAAGAAATACACAATGAACCAATTTTTAAGTAAGGGTCTAGTTTAAAAGAAACTATAAATATTAAATTACCGAAGTTTAGCATGGAGAAATTCTCCGGTAATACAGCAGATTGGCCCAGTTTTTGATCCTCATTCAAAACTGCGATTCATAAAAATGAATCGTTGGATCCTGTTGATAAATGCAATTACTTAAGAACACTTTTAGCTCCAAATCCATTTAAATCAATAGAGGGATTTGCTATCAATAAATCATGTTTTAATGCTATTATGAAAAGTAATGTACAATTATATCTCTATCTAATTTTATAATTTATATAGAAAAATGGATAAATCTATATACTTTAATATTCAAATGTAGTGAAACCCATGAATAGCGGACATCTCGACATCCTTAAAAAGAGTTCTGCATCTGATCAATTTGTTTTGAATTTATTTATTTATTAATTTATTTAGTTTCGTGTTGTTATGACTAATTTTCTTTCTGCGTGACGCGTTGTTTCTTCACGTGTCATATTTAGGTTGTTTGCAAGTCGGATTGTTGGAATTTTCACAAAGTTCAAACAGAACTATGCATAAGATGAAAATAAATATACAGGGGTTGGACAAAATAATATGAACACGTGTGAAAAAATAGCACTCGAAAGAAACCTCTCGTATACTCTTGCCCTCTAGCGGTGAAGGGTGCCACCTAGCGGATGAAAAAGTACACACATCAGTCTTCTACTAGCAGTGATAGAAGTCGGATACGAAATATATTTTTGTGTTAAAATTGCGTTATGGCTGACCTCTCTGATTTCGAAAGAGGCATGATTGTTGGGGCCCGTCTTGCTGGAACCTCAGTAACGATATCAGCAACCCTTCTAGGTTGTTGGAAGAAGTTCAGTGTCGATTGTAATATCAGCATATTTGAAACACGAAAAAACATCATCTAAAAAGCACAACAGTGGTCGAAAGTCGAAGCTGAATGGCAGAGACAGAAGGGTTTTGAAGCAGATTGTGGCAAAAAACACAAGACAACAGCATCCCAGATAAAATTTCAGATGAACACACATATACTGGAGCCAGTTTCATCAAAAACTATCCGTCGTGAACAGCATATTGCAAATATTCATGGTAGAAAGGCTATTTCAAAACCATTGATTACACTATACAATGCCTCGAAGCGACAAATATGGTGTCACGAGAATAAAAGTTGGACACAAGAACAATGGGAGAATGTAATACGGTCAGACGAATCGTCGTTCACATTATTTCCGACAAATGGACGTGTTTACGTTTGGAGAACGACGAAAGAAACCTATCAAGTTGACTGTCTTCGGAATACGATTAAACATGGCGGCGGTTTTTGATGATCTGGGGTGCGATATTACACCGTGGTCTTGGCCCACTTGTTGTTCTGAATGACCATGTTACAGGAGCGAATTATGTCAGTATTCTGGCCGACCATCTTCACCCATTGGTGCAAACTGTGTTTCCTGATAAACGACCAGTCTTCCAAGATGATAATGCCCGCATTCACACCGGTGGAATTGCCCGAAACTGGTTTTATGTACACGACGATGAATTAGAGCACCTCGAGCGGCCTCCTCAGTCCCCTGATCTCAATATAATTGAACCTTTGTGGGGTATTTTGGAAAACGAGCTGCACTTTCGATTCTCCCCTCCAAGAACACTTTCTGAATTAGGGACTTTTTTGCAATTTGAGTGGGAACGTACCCCTCTGAATGTTCTACGTGACTTGTATTTGACAATCCAAGTTCGGATACAAGCTGTAATTCATGCAAAAAAAGGACCAACTGCCTATTAATTAAAAAAAATTCTCTTTTCACAAATGTTCACATTATTTTGTCCAACCCCTGTATATTTGAATATGAATGTTTATATATTCCATTTAAATTGATTGCAAGTGCGTTTAATTATTATTATCATTTATTTGTTATTGTTATTTATTAACCTTTTGAAGAGCGGTGGGGTATGTTTATCCTTACACGCTTTGCCCGAGTAGTAAAAAAGTGGCTGGGAGCACAAATGATTTTCATAACTAATTTAATTGTAAATAATGAAATATACAAAAGTTCGTGTAAATATAAAATATCCTATTAAAGTACGAAACATGCTTTCAAAATTTGCAGCATATAGAGGCTATGATATTTTGATCTTTTTTTGTTTAGATAGGTGACGGCTAAGTGCTAACCTCTAAATCGCTATAGCCCGAAAAATCGATATTTTATTTTACAAGCTTTATGAACTCTAGAGGGAGTAACTTGTGGTGCTAGGCTGGGATAGATGTTTGTGTGTAATCAAAAAACAAAACAAGCAATATCGTACTGTAAGTATAAAGCAAAATTTTAAATTCGTTTTTCTCAAAAGATTATTTTTAAAATCGATGACAACGATTACTCAAAAACTATTGAATCGATTCATTTCTAATTTTGCATTCTTTTATCTATATATATATATACGTAATTATGCAGAGATTGAAAAAAAGATATTACTTTTTGGTTGTTTTTTCATCATTAAAAAACAGTTTTTTTTAAGATAAAAAATTTAATTTTCTTTTCAGACAACAGCCATTTTGAAAAATCAGTTTTCTCCCTATTTTTTCCATATTCCTGTTTTTTTTTTCTTTTATATAAAATTGTTCGTCCATTCATTGGAATAAACTATATTTCTTTAAAATCGATAATTACTGGAATTTTAAATAAGTCAAATTCAAGCAACAATGATCACAATAACTAAATAAATAAATAAAAAGATCCTTCACAAGAGAGCGATAACTTAAAAAATATATATAGATATAGATAAAGCTATTTTAAATAAAATCATGTCAAAAATATGTTTAAGTAGTATATTATAAAATAAAAAAAATGAAAGAAAAAATACATTATATAATAAAATAAATTAAAAAACTACTTTTGAATCGCATGACTATGTGTAATCCCTTAATGAGACAAGTGTTTCTCGGTTATAAAAAAAAAAAAAAAAAAAAAAAAAAAAAAAAACTTTTACAATACCCTGTGTTTTCCAAGATTTTAAAGAAAGTTTTCAAAATTCAGTACATTTTTCTGTTTTTAGGCGATTTTTTTAATTTCTCGTGTCTTCCAGCTTCTCCTTCTGACGTGGCAATTATGTATTAAATTATTTTAAAATATAACAATAAAAATTCATGGTATTGCTATTTAGCATTCATTGATAATGCCTTCTTACTTTATAGGTACATTTATTTAAACACCACTGACATACAAAGACATCAACTTACACATTTGTTATTATAATTTAGCAGTTATTACAATATTAAATCACCTTTTTTTAACATTATACTGCAACAGCCGGGCACGATGGTAATTGAAAATGACAACAGTAACATTGCAGAATGTAATCATTGGAAGCGATAACAATGTCACCGTTAAAAATCAAATAATGAAAGCTACATAAGCGGCATTCGTATTTGTTACATTTCTGTATTGTTTTCGTATTGCTTTTTTTTTTTTTTTTTCCAAGTACCTTGCACGTGAAATTCTGACATTTTTTTTTTAGTTTAACTTGTTTCATTTTTGCATTTTTCCGTTTTAAAAACATAGCACAGGCACATCTATCTATTTCATGCATGAATGGAAATTAATCGCTTTCGTATTTTCATTAATTGAAGCTTGAAGGAACTCCGCCTTAAACTCCTCCTTTTTTCCTTTATTCCACAATTGTTTGTGTCATTTGTGCGTTGTCTCAGATAGATTATTTGGGCAGACTTGATAAATATTTGACAGAAAAAATGCTAATTGCCGTCTAAATAAGTTATTTTTCTTATTTTTTTGCATTTATTTATATTAAAAATAAGGATTTTTATTTCCATTATCATGTTTTAATATTCTACATTTTTTTTAAGAGTAAAATAAAGTGATGAAATAATTATAACTATACATAACGCACTTAATTATAAGTGCTTGATATCATTTAAATACATATAATTATCATGGAATGCTGGTTTTTAGACAAATATATTTTCCCATCCTTTTCCCAGACTAATATTAATATTTATGGATCATTGGTTTTATCTTTATTTAAACAGGTACAATTTAGAAACGAATCAGCAAATTTACTTCAATGGAACGTGCAACGAATTTTGTGTTTTTCAGATTCCTATGTAGCGAATTAACTGAATCTTCCGATGTTTTAATTATTATTATTACTATTTTTATTGTTATTAAATAAAACCCCGTGCTTATTGCCAGCATTTATTATGTGTTGGCTACAATCAACGCCAGCAAAGATCGTTGCCAACGTTGCGATCATTGCTTTGCTGTAACAGAAAATGTAATTTGTTTTCTTTTATTTTGAACAGTTTTATTTTATAATATCTGAAATAAATAAATAAAAGAAAAACAATAATAAATCTTCTTAAAAAAAGGGAAAAAGATGAAATCTTATAAAAAGTCGGAAGAAAATGATTTTAAATACTTATAAAATGGTTTTACAATTTAATCCTGAAACTGTAATAAAGCATATTGATAAAGTTTAGATAAAGAAAAAAAAAACTCGAAATATTTATTTAATTTGTGTAATTAATGTAACTATAATTGTAATTTGATTAATTAAATTTAAAAAATTAAATATTTGTCTTTTATGAACTATAGTGTTTGATTCCAAATGACAAAGAGAAATATTTATATGTAATGCATACGTATCTTTATTTTAAAAAGATACAAATTATTTTAATTATTTGCATTGTAAAGATGTAAAGAACAACAACAACAACAACAAATAATAATAATAATTTTTTATTGTTTGAATATATCGAGAATCAATTTGTTTGTACCCTAATTTTTGCCCATGGTAAAATATATAATACGACTGAAAAAAAAATCATAATTTTTTATCATATTTATTTTATTTGACCCCCCGTTTCAATTAACTAACAAATATATATATATATATATATATATATATAAGTTTTAAAATATTTATTTTATTTGACCTAAAGCGGAACACTGTTACAATCAGCAATTTTGTTTTGTTTTGTTTTGAGACTTCTTGATATGAGCATGAGCATTAGAAGTGATACTCGCATAAATGGGTATTAACATTTGAAAAAAAAAAAAAAAAAAGTACAGTTTATTTAAATGTTGACGGCCCTAACGCCCAGACCCATACATAAAGTTTAACAGTAAACATTATTACTAATCGATTTGTACTAGCATCATTTTGTTATACGACGATATAAGAAGAATTTGAGTGTGTGTGTGGAGGAAGTCATCTTTATTATTATTATTATTATCTCAAAGATACATCTTTTACATAAAAATTCAATTTGAACTCTGCATCGCTCGCATAAGTTAAACTTAAAAAAAAAAAAGTCGTGCTGCTCTTCGGAAACTGAAGAAAGAAAGGTATAGGATCCATTAATGAATAATATTTAGAAAATATTGATCATTGTCAGTCTAAAAGAAAAATTTAATTACACTCATACCACTAAATACTATAGAAATACTTTTATAAGTAATATTATCCGTTCATCCGTTTACAGTGTGTCGTTTTATGATTACAATCTCGAATCTCGATGGCTTTCGTCATTTGAGACCGAAATAGAAACAGAACTGCACAAAACACTCTGCTCCAATTAGACAAGCGTCTATAGGAAGGGTGTAATAATAATAATTGAGCCTGGCCAAGTTCTTATTTTCAATAAATTGAATGTAGGTCCCTGCTGCTAGCATCTATCGGTATTAAGTGAAACAAGGGATAACACTTCTTGTACTATTTTGATTGATTAAATTAATGAATTAATTTATAGCATTTAAAAAAAAGTTGTAAATGCAAAATTTAATAATTTTTTAAGATGTATTTAAAAGATATATATACCATATTATAGCGTTTCCTTAATGCAAGTTATTTCATTTAGTTGATTATTTATCAGAATTAATTTAAATAAATGTAGCCTTTTTTTAGTTTTCTACATAAAATATTATTTTTCTTTATTAAAAACGGAACAGATGTACCTTTCACCCTCAGTCCACTATCTTGTTTTTTAATCTGTTTTTATCTGATCCCAACGGCTCAATATTTACAGACACTTTACTCACAAATAGACTGGGCGTAAAGTTCATCGCAACTCGGAAGCCCCTTAACCGACATCAACTCTTCGGCTATTTAGTAACCTTGAAAAAGTGATTCAGTCTCGAATCTCGATGGCTGTTGTCATTCGAGATAAAAGAAAACCGAACCGCCTATGTACATAATTGTACAGGCCATTCCTTTAGTTCAAAGGGACTAGGTGCAAGACTGTTTTTTAAGATTAAAAAAAAAATGGCATATAGATATTTTTAGGTGCGGTCCCCAGTACTAACCTTTTACAGAGACGATTTTTTTTTTCCAAAAGATACAAAAATATATATATATTAGTCTCTAGAAGAGAGAGGCTCAGATGTATCACACCTGCCGCACCCCCTTTGTCGCTGCCCCTCTTGTATCACTAGAATATGTAAAAATATACACATTACTTTTATAAAATATTATCTTCTTTCCATTTTCTAAGAAAAAAAATTTCTTCGCTTTTATTTATTTTAGATGTTATAAACTAATACAGGTCAAAATAAAAGGGTTAAATCATACTTTCTTTTATAACAAAGCAATGATCGCAACGCTGATAACGATCGATAGATGGCTGCCGTTGATTATAACCAACGCATCATAAAAGCTGCCAATAAGTGCGTGGTTTTATTTTATTTTCGCCTATCTTAATGTTGAATAGATTATAGTCAGTGATGGATCTCATCAGTCTTTTGATCCTGAAAGTTATAAATAATTAAATATTATTTATATGTAATGACATTTTACAAAATTTGCACTTAAAGTTATTTTTCTAAAATTAAAAAAAAAATTTTTTCAATAGTTGAGAAATCTCAATATCTTAATTTTACAAAATTTAAATACAAAATTTATATTTAAGGGCATAATCTTCGCAAACATTAAAATTAACGTGCAAAACACATAAAACTTCGCTTGGTAAAGGATTTTTCTTTCTTCGTAGAACTTCTAGGCTTAGTTATACGAATACCCGGGGTAGAAAATCTGCTACCATGACTATAAAAATTCATATAAACGTTATAAATGACTATTTTTTTAAATTTATTTTAATTAATAAAAAAAATAATTTACTAAATGAAAAAATAAATACTTAATATCACGCTCACTATAACGCCTGTATGAACGGCTTGCGCTCATTTACACAGAGAAAGAAAAAAAAAATCCTCACTGGATTCAGCTACTGCACTAGCATGAAGAATCTTAATAAATAAGAAGATCTTTAAAGCTGCATCACTAAGCTTCCAGAAAATTGAATAAATAAAAAAATACAGATGGAATAATTTATTTATATATATTTGAATATCAAAAACATAAAATTCGTTAAAGCCGTAATCGTGTTTGTGAACACTTCACTTCCATAAATAATAATAATAATAATAACAACAGTAATAATAGTAATGATAATTAAAACATCGGTGGTTTCAGATAATTCACTACATAGGAATCTGAAAACATAAAATTCGTTGGACGTTCCATTGAACTAAATTCGCTGATCCGTTTCTAAATTTCCTCTGTTAAGCTAAATTTACCCAATTTTCCATAAGTATTATTATAGTCAAGGGAAAAGACGGAAAAAAGTCATTTATCAAAAAACCGGAATACTGAATTCGAAGATAGTCAGTCATATTATAGATTTAAACGATATGAAGTATTTATAATTAATTGTGTACAGTTATAATGATTTCATGGCTTTCTTTTATTTAAAAAAAAGTAGAAAAAAAAAATTAACGGAGTAAAAATATCTTTATTTTAAAATAAATAAACACGAAGTAATAGTAATAATAATTAGTTTAGAATGCAATCAACAGTTTTTTTTTTCTGTCAAATATTTATCAAATCTGCCTAAATAATCTATTTCAGAAATGTGCATTGGGTACATCGCTTAAATAACACAAATATTTGTGGATTAAACAAAAATAAGAAAGAAGGCGGAGTTTTCTTCAAACTTCAAATGGAAAAACTACGTAAACGACTGCTTCATATTCATGCGTTTTCTATGTCTAAGCAAATTTTAGCATTTTCCATTAAGTAATTTTTATTACAGTTAAAATAAGAACGAAACATCATGTGTCAAACATAGATTATGAAATACTTTACAACACTTCCAAAATACTTTAACAAGACTTTACCGTTTAATAAGTTGAAAGATTATGTCTAGGTAAACAATTTGGAAAACGCATAAAACACTTGTAAACCCAATTTCAAGAATTGCCACCAATAGTCGGAAAAATATCTGAATTATTTCGTGCAGCCGTATATATGATCTGTAGATTTCCATATTTATTGCATAGTATGCTAAAATTTAGTTCGTTCGGAAACGCATAGCACATAGTACAGTTGAAAATTCCTCTTTAGCAATTCCAATGAATAAACGGAAATGTACTCGAGATCTTTTGAGCTGCCCTGTATATGTTCTATAGACTTTAAATACACCAAGTTATAGGCAAACACTTAGTTAAATTTAAAAATGCGTACCAAAATTGATAATGCATTTGGATAATTTATTGTTAATAGACAGTTCTGTGACCGAATTATTGTGTGTGTACCTGTAAATGAACGATGATTGCTATGGACAACATATTCTAAAGTAAACTTCTTTTGGTCCACCTCAGTGATATATAGCAATTACAGTATGTTTGAAATAATGTAACGTCATTAAAATACATTGCAAACGATTTTTCCCCGTAGATCATAATGTAACGGAATTCTTTTTTGTGTCCCTGTAAATGAACTATAAACGCTACACCGTTCATTTTCAAAACCGAACTCGCCATAATGAACTTAAATAACATATATGAATTACATGATAATCAGAGTAATTTTGCACGAGTTAGAGCATGGGCAGACAGATATACGGCAGACAAACAGGCAGACAGACTTTTTTTCATCTTTTTTTAAATTTTACAGTTAATGAGTAAGGTTAGCAAATCATTTTTACCCGAAGAAACTTTCTTTTATAAATAAATTCTGCTTTGAGATTTGTCTTAATAAAATCTACGCCATTCCCAGAGCACCCAGCTTTTGTTTATCTGTTAAAATTGAACAAACGACGAAACTTTAGATGATTCATACAATGATTTCCATAAGTATACAGATTTTTTTATTATTGTTGTTCATATTTCATCCGAAAAGTGCGAATTTCTACGTATTTTAAAGGAAGTCAATGCAGGTGTCAGAAAATAAAATTTTTAGTTAAAATTGTACAACCTTGCAATTTTTTGTGAAGTGTTCAATCAAATATGTTTTATGTTACTTGCAAAAAAAAAAAAAAAAAAAAAAAAAAAAAGGAAAAAAAAAATGAAAACAGTATAAGGTAAAATACAGGAAAAAACCTTTGTTGAAATTTGTGCAAGGACTATTCTAACACTATGCTAAAAACAATTATATTTAAGCAAATAAATTTAAATATTTCTGGAATTCAAAATCTCCTATAGAAATAATATATAAAAAAAACATTCAAAAACATCATTATTTAGACCAAAAAAAAAAAAGAGTTAAAGTAAAAATTCTGAAAATAACACTCTAATTAAAGTTTAAACGAATATGAAATATTCCTGAATACTAGCTAGATGTTAGAGATGAAGACCAAATTTTTATGTGCATTATATTATATCGTACAATGGAATAAATTTGAACGGGGAAAACTCATCATGATTTGAGAAGGAATTTAAAAGCAATTCTTGCAAATTACATTCTTATTTTTCTCCTTATTATTATTATTATATAAGTTCTAAGGTGTGTTGTGTTCCAAGTCTTTAATGTTATTGGATCAGATTTTATCTCCAATGTATTATTAAAAAAAAAAAAAAAAAAAAAAAAGACTGAAAATGCAATTTGAAGTAATTTTTTAATCGCAAATAACTTAATTAGAAAATCAAATTTCATACATTATCTTTATTACACTGAATGTTGATAATTCCCTTTTTTTTTTTTTTATCTTTTTCCTATTTAAAGATAGTAGTTAGTTTTACCGGGTGTCCCAAAAATGACTGATGGATTTTAAAATTCAATAACTAGCAAACGGTGACAGATATTAAAAAAATTCTTGCAGGAGGGTTATGTATGATGTCGGGAGTTTTTTTACTGTGATTCTTGATTTTAGTTCGAATTTCAAACAATAGATGGCACTGACAGCGGTTGGAGCTCATTCGAGGTAGAGCCTCTAAAGTTACGGGCCGGAGCATCACCGCCATATTTAGGTACACTTTGGGTACACCCCTGCTTCTTGGCGACTTTAGCGCCTTATTGGCGATTTGAAGAAATTTGTTTATCATATATTATTTGAACTAAGTCGATGCATCATGCAAGTATGCACAAGCAGGAAAGTTTTTCTATTATAAAGATCGTACTGCCCTTGAAAATCTTTACATTTTTCAAAAATAATTTTTCGTCCTTAAAAGTCCTTATTTTTATGCAAAATCTGAAAACAGTCCTTAATTAATCTCTTATTTCTTAATCAAATGTGAAACTCTTCTTCATTTCAGTGAATTTCCGATTAAAAAAAAATTCAAATAAATCCCTCTCTTTTCGAAATTTTCTTCGCCTCCTTTTGCTTCCCCCCCCCTCAAACAGTACCCAAAGTATAAAAATCCTTAAAATTCCTTTTTGTTTTTAACTTTTTAACTCTATTTATTATTTTATTGTAACAATATGATCATACAAATTTCGTTAAAATTTAATCTATATTCCTCTATTTCAAAATTTTGCTTCCCTCTCTACCCCCTCCCTCCTTCTCACAAAACCCAGTACAGTTTAAAAATTTTAAAACTGTAATTTTTTAAAACTTTGTTTTTGCTCTATCTGTCACTTTATTAAAACAATAAATAAATAACCGATCATATAATATTTTCCTCCCTCCCCACCAAAATTCACGTTTTCCCTCCCCCCAACCCCCCGATATCAAGCACACAAAATTTAAAATCTTTAAATATCTTTCTTTTTTGTTGTTCTATGTGTAAATGTTTAGTAAAGTAAATAAATATCAAGTCATCTAATAATCTTTTCCGCCCTTTCAAAAAAAAAAAAATATCTGCTTCTTCCACTTTGCCCCTCCCCCTGTTCATAAAGTTTAAAATATTTAAAAGTATTCTTTTTTTCATCTATTTGTCCTTTTATTGTAATAATAAGTAATTAATCATCTAAAATCCTCCCTCCATCTGATATGACCGCTTCCCCTTTAGCCCCCCCCCCCCTTATTCCTAGCACAAAAAAAAAATTAAATCTTTAAACTGTTTAATTTATTTATTTTTTCTGTATAATTTTAAATCTTTAGTAACAATAATTAATAAGTCATCTAATGAAGTTTCTACCCCCCATCCATAAAATTCTGCTTCTCCCTTCATTTGGCACCCCCTACTCACAAAATTAAAAATCTTCAAACATTTTTAATTTTTAAAACTTTCTTTGCTCTATTTATTACTTTATTGTAACAATAACAATAAATAATTATTTAACATCCTCCCACCACCTGAAATTACCTCTCCCCCGGTCTTTACTACCATGCAAAACTTAGTCTTCAAAACTGTAATTTTTCTTTCTGAGTCGATAAATAACTAATCAACCTCTTCCCCCTCCACCCCCGCCCCGCCCCACCCCACCCCCCACTGTAAACTGAAATTTGCCATTTATATCTCTCCTTTATACATTAACTCGCTGTTTATATTAATAATTGATTAATTTATGAAACCCTACTAAAATATTTTAAATATAAAAAAATAAGCAAATTAATCTGTATTATAAATTTCTAAATCTGTAAAATAATAGTAATAATAATAATAAATTGTTTAACCTATTTGTGAATTTTTTAGCGAATTAAAAAGGTGCAGAAAGACTTAAAGTTATATAAGCATCACTTAAATAAAAACAATTCTCATAAAATTCGGCTTCCCGATTTTCCCCTTCGGCTCAATAAACAGTTTGATATTTAAAACTGTAATTTTAATAAAATATGTCCTAGATGTTTTATAGCAAGTTATCGACCCACCCCCCCCCCCTACGCAAACAAAAGTAAGAAAAATCTGTTTCTCTCTAATACATGAAGTTCAGTTTTTTTTTCTCTATTTGGGACTTTGTAGTGACAATAAATAAATAAATAATGGGATTAATAAGAAAATAAATAATTCAAAATCTCGTAAATATTAACTAATAACTCTCAAAAGTTTGCAAAAAATTAAAAGAGTATAAATAATCGTTGTCTCTTATGCATATTTATACGCTTATGTAAATATTATAAACATAAATAAATAAATTTAAAAAGAATCATAATCATCAATCATTTTTACACGTTTTAACAGACTTTTAAATTTGGCGCTTTCATAAATCCCGCCATTTATATCTCGACGACAGTTTTTTCCACTTTGTTCTTTTTGTGTTTTCTTCGGGAAATTTGAACATCTGTGTCCTTTTCTAAAATGGATTGAACAATTCGTCGCTAAGCAACCTCCCATCATAAACTTCGTAACTAATTATAACGTGTAATTAATAAAAAATAACTGTCAAAATGTAGCACCGTTGCTCTGAGTTTACATAGAAGCTACTGGGCGCTGGGTACATTACGGCAAACCCAAAGGCACATCAATGGCGGATGCTTCGGCTCGTATCTCTAGTGGCCCTAATTCGAGGCCGAAACTGACGTCACTCAGCATTGATGCGACAAAAGGAGATTAAGGCTAGGGAGTGGGTCTCATTCGCCAGTACAATCTTGCTCTTCAGCCCCAATTCTGAACTCATTCGATATGATTTCAATGGAATGCGTTGTTGCCATGGAAACAACAAATTCTTTTATAGTGGAATACAACGTTCAGATCAGGGCATGAATTTAACAAGCAGTATTCGAGTTGCAGGCGATTTTACATTTATAAGTATTTATGGGAATTTTATCTAACCAATATGAAAAAATTTAGTTTCGCGAAATGACGGCAATGCAGGTATGTGAGAGCTGCACAAAAATCGAATAGGTCACATCTTCATTCGTTATTTTGCTACGCCATCTGCTAGTGAGTACTTTTAAAAGAGTGTACACTATTTATTGAAAATGGTTTATTTCACCTAGTAGTTTTAAAATACGATAACTAAAATATTCTTTAAACCAGGCCATAAAAAGTAATTTAATCCGGGAAAATAAAACTTCATAAATGTAAAATCGCCTGCAACTCGAATACTGCTTGTTAAATTCATGCCCTGATTTGAACGCTGTATTCCACTATCAAAGAATTTGTTGTTTCCATGGCAACAAAGCATTCCATTGAAATCATATCGAATGAGTTCAGAATCGGGCCTAAGAGCAAGATTGTACTGGCGAATGAGACCCACTCCATAGCCTTAATCTCCTTTCTTCGCATCAATGCTAAGTGACGTCAGTTTCGGCCTCGAATGAGCGCCAACAGCTGTCAGCGCCATCTATTGTTTGAAATTCGAACTAAAATCAAGAATCACAGTAAAAAAACTCCCGACATCATACATAACCCTCCTGCAAGAATTTTTTTAATATCTGTCACCGTTTGCTAGTTATTGAATTTTAAAATCCATTAGTCATTTTTGGGACACCCGGTAGAAGAATAATAATATGGTAATTATGAGAGTTCTGAGAAGCGAGAAAAATAAAAGTATCTAAATTAAAAAAATCATACGCTATTCTGTAAGTACTTGTGAAAAAAAAAAATTAATCTTTCTATGCTGCATATAAAATTCATCTTAGCATTATAATACTGATACATGTTCTGATTGATTTATTCTTTTGTCTTGGAGTGTGTTCCTGTGTGGTGTCCCGGGTAAACTTAGTCCACCTCGACTCCTCGTGGTAGGTTTCGAGTAACTGGGAATTGCAGTGTAGTGCACCTTGCTGTACAGCTCAGTTTTTATTCATTTGTGTTTGAAGTAAAAGGCACAATTCGTAATAAAAGATGTAAAAAGATGTAAAAAGATAAAAATGAATTTAGATTTTCGGATAAATATACAATAAGTGTATTTATCAGATCAGAAAATAAAAAAAGAGTGCAATAACCTCAATCTTAAAATTCATTTACAATCTGAATTTGTAATTTTACTTTAAATTTGAAATGACACTTAGACTAAAAATGTCAATCCTATAATTGCACTTAACAGACATAACAAAAACACTTATTGGCTCTTTGGCTCAATGTCAACCGTCAGTGACAAAAACCAAAAGCGAAAAAACGTTCTTTTCGCCATTTCATTAAAACTAACATCACAGTACATAACCATAAAATAATATCACTAATTATAATTAAAAGTTAGACAAATGCTTAAGTGATTAAAAGAAATAACAAAAGGCTTATAAAAACCTTTTTAATGATTCAACATACGTTTCAACGCTACATTCCGGCGTCATTTTCAAGAATTCTTTTTTTCTTGAAAATGACGCCAAAATGTAGCGTTGAAACATATGTTGAATCATTAAAAAGGTTTTTATAAGCCTTTTGTTATTTCTTTTAATCACTTAAGCATTTGTCTAACTTTTAATTAACATCACAGTGTTTCTCCCTCCCACGTCATTGTTCCCTGTTTTTACCGTTCTGCCCCTTTTCCGTTTAGTTTCACCCTTCATAGCCTTCAACCAAGAAAATGCTACATACACTCATTTATTCCTTCATCAAGCTCATCCCTGCAAAATAAGGATTAGCCTGACAAAATTTTAGGCATACCTCCAAATCGAAATCGGAGGTATTGGGACAAATTGTCAGGATGTATGAGAGAAATGAGGTTCCTCTTGTATGCGTTACACAACACTGCAATAAACATATTTCCCTCACGTAAACAGTAAATATCCTTCTATATATAAAAAAAGTAATGGTTTGGAAATGGACCAATGAAAATCTGCGTAGATACCGCCAAACGTATCTGATTGGTCAGAGCTTTCTGACTTTTTTTAGGGGGAATTAACATGAAAGTAGAGAATTTAGATAGGATGTGTGCTATTAGGGGGGTTACCAAGGGGAAGGGACCCGGGTGTGTCGCCAACTTTGTCGCCAACTTGGCGATATATTTCGAAAATTTGGCCCAAAATTAGCTGCCAAAAGTGGTGCCAATTTGGCGCTATTTCCAGTATTTCTCCAAAGTTCCATAGACTCCCATTGAAATCCAAAAGCGTTTACTCGTTTGCAAAAAATCAACAAATTGAGATATTGCAATACAACAAAAATTAATATTAGCTTATGAATAGAGCTTAATTGAACTATTTACATTATTTTTAAGCACAAACACTAACTATTTACAATATTCGTAACACTATATATACAATTGGTACTTGTTAGTTATCCTGTCGACCAAATTACTGTCGCTAAATTCATATATATTAAACGAGCAAGGGATTTTCCCGATTATGAATGATACAGTACACGACTGGGAAGATTTTCAAGAAACTTGCCCCCTATACTAAATCGAGCATGAGAAAAAGATCTAGCTAGGTTCCGAATACAAGAAAATTCGTTTTTACAGGGTAAAACAAACTCAGCACTGAACATTTTTTTTGTTATAAATGGAAAAATACTCAAACGATTTACACGAAACGTGTTGCCTATACTAATTCAAGCACGAGAAATCCATCTAGCTAGGTTTCGAATTCGGGAAAGGTCATTTTGATCTATTAAAACAAACTCAGCACTAAGAGTGCTTGGCTAGGGCGCGATTAAGCGGGGGGTTGGTGAACGTAGCGAGCAGAATGGCCGAGTCTTCCTAGTTAAATAAAATAATTTAAATGGGAAACATTTTAAGCAGTAACGTAGTTCATATTGCTTTTATTACATACATTTTCCTCTAAAAACGTTCTTTGGCAACGTTACGCAAATATAATAAAGGCTTTTTTTTTATATTATTATTGCAGATGCAATATTTTAAAATAATATATTTTTATTTTAATAAAAAATAAAATTTTTAAATATCCATCAAGTCTTTACGAGAAATCATAACGGGCAATACCTTAAAATGGAATGTATTGCATTTTCACTATTGATTAAATAAAGTAACATTGCTGACATAAAGAAAAAAATAGAGGAAACTATAAGGAGATTTTTTTTAAAAAAGGTGTTCGAAAGTTGGAAATATCTATTCTGTGATGAAATACAGTTCTCACCTTGAAACATTTGTAATTTTTATTTTACCTTTCTAAACAATTTAAGCATCCGGTAATAAATAAATTGAAATGAAATGTCATGTGTTGTGGTGAATACACTTTATATATAAAATGATGTACTTATTTATATATTTAAGCTTATGAAATACCGCAACAAGTTTTAAAATACAATGTTGTTTTTAAGGCTTCTTATGAGTCATACCTCAGATTCCACGTTCTCCTATATTAATTCAGTGATAGAGCTTCCAATTTTTTATCACTTTCTATTTCTGGATGGAAATATTTTCTTTATTTATTCACAGAAATTTTCAATTAAATAAGACAAATAATACTATTCGAAAATTGCTGTCGTAAAAAATTGGAAGACGAAGAAACTATAGTATATTTATTGAATGCATTTCTATCTTCAAATTTGTTATCAGAGTATTATTATTTTTCGATTTTCTATTTTCTGTATGATCTGCTTAATGTTGTTCTTAAATCAAAATTGGCTACTTTCTGACACAATTTTAAAAGTTATTTTTGTTTGAAAACGTATCAAATTGGTAGATACTCCTTATTAATAAATTGAGTACTAAAAGTGTTTTTTTTTTTTTTTTTTTTTTTTTTTTTGGCAGTAAACACAGAAGACTCACTAGCAAATGCTGTCCAAATTCGAGCCAAGTTTCTGGACGCGACAGCACAAAGAAAACTGCCGTTCTGAGACAGTAATAGCTTATACCACAAGATGTCAATCTTTTATCAGTAAATGAAAAAAATATTCGATTATAAATCTCTTCAATAATCATGCATGCATGTATCGTGCTTTTAGGAAAATATTGCATATATTTTTTATTTTTTTAATTCTCTGTAATGGAATTCAGTGTTTCAAAAAAATATCTAAAAAACACGATTTTTTACGTCTGAATCCAATTAAGAATTACCACTTTTCTTTTCGACACATATTATTATTTTTTTTTGTATTTATAGAAAATTGAATCAATAATACGTGAGTAGGCACAATTTTCTGTAAAAGCAAGATAATACATATCAGAATGAGACATAAAAAATAAAATAAGAACCTAGGAAGCACTAATGTACAGTACCACAACATAACCTTTTTAAACATAGACAAAATTTATTATGTTATTATTTTTAATTATTATTATGATTATATATATATTCAGTGCTACACTTAAACCAGCATTTAACATATTTCTTTCCCGTGTCTACTAGAGAAGAGACGGGCTCAGGCTCGATTTTTATATCAGCATTCGGTCCCGGGCGGGCTCGGGCTCATTCTTTCAGAAACTGACAATTTTATTTATTCTCATATAGAAAAAATATATATAACTTTTTTTCCTCTAAAAAATTAAACATTCTATTTCAAGTCATTTTGATGTTATTTTGATCAGAATGAATAGAAGGGGAAACAGAAATTTTATTATTATTTTAGAATATTAGAATACTGCTTTTAAAGAAAATTTTTGATATTTGCGACGTGACAGACGACTGGGTGATATGGTACCAGTGGGCAGAGGAGCGAATAATATTTGTTGCTACATTTTCGTTTGTGAGTGTAAGAGTATTTTTCAATTGGAACGTTTATTTTGTTTTTTTTTAGAGATCTAACGCGAAATGTTTTTTTTTTGTTGTTGTTGTCGTTTTTAGCCAATCATCATTGGCTTATGTTTGCAAATTTTTAGTATTCTATTGTGTGCGAATCATAATTGCTCTTCATATGAAAATAACGTTAGTGATTCTATTTTTCATCATGAACTCTGCTCATGCACATTTACGAAGTCACTTTCAGACGTAAGTAGATATAGTTGTCATGTCTTGTTATTCCGATAGAAAGTAATCGAACAGTGTTTCAACATGTTTCTATAAAAGCATAGGATCTTTTAGATAACGGTGTCAAATGTTTAATTTAAGCTGATTTTCAGGAACACGAAATAATGTTTTATTTAAGGAACCAATTATAATTTACCATATACACCTTTTATAAGAAATAGAAAACTTGTTCGATTCTTCGGCATAGAAATTGTAATTTCTGCAAATTTCATGTATTTATTCATAAAACGCACTTCGTTAATGTGTTCACCAGATTTACTTGTTGGGAGAGAAAAATACGAACATCCTTTTAAGGAAGTATATTTTTATTTGATACCGAATTTCTCCTTTGATAAGATTGAATGTAAATGTCCATAAAATTAATTATGTGTACTGGATTAACCGTTATTTTCATGTACGAAGTTTTTAAAAATGAGATATTACTTTTAAAACAATTTTAAATATTATGAATTTTTTTCGGTATTGGGCTCAGACGGGCTCGGGCTTTAAAGACACAAAATGTTTCGGGCTCGGATTTAAAATCGTCGGGCCCGAACTCCGAAAAGAGAGCCCGAGCTCATCTCTAGTGCCTACAACAGTTTTCCCTATTTATTAGCATGGTTATTGAAGCCTTTGGAAACGTTTTAGTAGTTGAAAGTACATTCAAAATAACCTTTTCTACTGGAAATGTAGGATTCGCTCTTTTTAATGTTTGGTAATAAAGAAATGTATCGTTAAAATAGGAATTTGAACTACGCTGAAATGTATTAAAACCTGTATGCTAAGAAAACCAAAAAATTAAACTATAAAAATATTATACTTACACCAGTAACATTTAAACAGTACATGGTCATATAATTTACGCAAGTTATTGCTAAGCAAAGCCATTAAATAACAAGTCCCTTCAAATAGTGTTAAATTTGTTAGAGACACATTAGCGCCAAACCTCTGCTGCGGAAGGAGGACAAAACAGAAGTGGGTCGCAGAGAAACGATACGATTTATTTATATCAATATTTTTATCGATGTTTTGTTTTTGCAGCTTGCTAATTATTGGGATCTTTTACATTAAAGCTAAAACTATAATGAAAAATAAATGTGGAAATTTACTGGATTAATATTTCTATATAAAATAGTGGTGGCGAAGAAGTTGATTTATTTATTAAAAGTTAAATAAAAAGTGATGGAAATTTACATCACTATGCGATTAACCCTTTCCGGCACAGACAAATTCTGTTCGTAAAATGTGAAATTACTGACTGACAACGGAATTTACAAACGACTTTCTTAGAAAATATGAACTCCTTATTTTAAGCTTTAATTTTAGACGCAAAATTTTATTAAAATATTCCTGGTGCCGAATGCAGCACTCCCAACCGCTAGATGGCGCTATTTTCAACTTGCGAAAAGTTTCCCATTTATCTGACTGGGCTTATTATTTAATGGCTTTGTTGCTAAGTTATTTAACTGAAGTTTTGGATTGAAAGACCGAGGGGACACCCTTGAGGTACTAACAAAGTTTCCCTCGTTGTTTAATAAATGATCATTTAGTAAGCATTAAGTAAATTTTACAAAGTATTATTAATCTTATTTAATTAATGACATGTTAAATAAGACGAACCTCTTATTATTCTAATAATCCACTATACGCATTGTGGTAAATATCTAACTAGAATGTATAAAATGTGAAGTGTGAGGAAATTATTTTACGATAGTGGGCGTGGTTTTCTCTGATCTTCATCGAAGACAATTTGGTAGTTACTGGGATAATGTGATCAATTTTTTCCCATATATGTAGGTGATTTTCTTCGAAATGTGCCGTAAATACGTGTTAGGTTCCCTTAAAAAGTCTTCAAAAGACGGCATTATCAAGTTGCTGAAAAAATGCATATTTCGGGGGGGGGGGGGGGAGGAAGGAAAGTGATAAATATACGGGGTTTAATTTTATAAGAAAATACACGTACAAATCGAATAAGATATATACTAAAGTTTATTTACTGTGTAAAAAAAACTAGCTAGGGTGTTGACTGTATATAGAAAGGATATAACCAAGAAATAGAATTAAACTAAATTGCAGAATTTTTTTTCTTTTTTAAATGTCACTGTTTAATAACGATACATTTCACTAACAATCAACAGAAAAAAAGAAAAAACATTAGTCGACAATGTTTATCATATGTGAAAATGACATCATATTTAACAAGCAGAGAGAATCTTCATTCATAAACTGTTTTTTTTTTCTTAGAATACTCTTAAATGGCACAACGTTCTGGACATTAACTCTGCCGGTGCAGAAATTAGGATGCCGAGGGGACCCATTAAGTGCGAAAATCGTTTGCATGCAAAATTCCTGAGGCTAAACATGATGATTATTTTTGCTGGAAACATACCTAATAACAATTTATTCCGCAGAAAATATACATAGATTAAAAAGACAGGAAGTATGTATAAAAATTTGCACTGAAAAAAAAAAACTCTTTTTTGTTGTTATTTCTATCTTCAAATATAATTTGATATTTTTCCAATCATAAAACTTAATATATATATATATATATATATAATTGTGTAATTTTCTCGATTTTTCATTTCTTAATTACAAAGATTGTCGTATTAGAGTTTGATTGTTTATTTTATCTTAATTAATTACAGTGATTACATAATTACATCATTTTGAAATAGACCATGGATTAGAATAATGAAGTTTTATTTTCAGTAATGTGAAATGTTAAATTAAAAATAATTGTATTATGGAAAATAAAGTTTAAATAATATTTTTTTCCCTAAAATTACATCTGCTAAAGTTATACCGACATTTTCATTAGAAATACTTTTCTATTCTTTTTATTTAAATTTATTTAACTGTTCGTTAATAAACTTTTTTTCATTCCGTTGAATTTTGAAGTGTTACACGTGGTTATTTATTACAATACTTGAACTCCGGCTCGCGTAACAAAAACATTTAGCTTAAGCTGCTAAAGATCCTGACTATCCCTAAACTATCCTGAAAATCTCTAATGAACACGATTCTCTTAGTTGGTTGATTTTATGATGGCCGATTATCTACACGAGGGATATATGCCCTAGGGGGAGTGCTTTCCGTGGGGGTCTTTCTAAAGGAACCTAACCCATATTTTAGGCAAGGTTCGAAGAAAACCACAGAAAACTCAAAACGCTTAGGTAGACGAGCGCGACAGGGGTACCCAGCACCTCCCGTCTACCAACTTTGACAGCAGAACCTCCCAGCCATTGGTGGGGATCACGATTATCTCAGAAAACCTTAATAAATGTATGGGACTATTGTTATTAATTAATATAATATTGGTATTTAATAATAATATTGTCACGAATTCGTATAAAACTTTATTTTTGAGATCCTGAATAATGAAAAATTAGCTATATTGACTTAAAATTTATTTTAATTTAATTTATTATTTATAGAACATTATTTAGATAGACTCATAAACCCTCACCACGATCGAAGTTTTTCCTATTACGTATGAAGTGCTGGCAGAATTTAAGAGAAAAGTGCTATTTTTAGAAAATAGAACAACCAAAATAGACTTCCATTATTGGAGATTTTGCTCTTTAATTAAATACTTCTTTATTTCTTTATTAGTTTTCAAATATTTAAATGATGCTTATTAACAATCTACATTGGTTTTTAGGCTTTAAAGGAATAATAAAGGAAAGGTAGCAGATTTAATCAGGCATATGGGCGCTTAAATTTGAAATCCAAATCTTAATACCTCCACAAAATATTCCATTGTTTGCAGATCCCATCAGGTAAAACCACTGATTTCAGACATACGAGCTCCTTGTAAAGGTTCCTTATTAGAAAATCTCTGTGAATCTGTCCTTATAACCATTATGGCTCTGCCACCTATTATTTAAAATCAAATAAACAATTGTATGTTTTATTTATCATTTTTTATGTTGTATGTATAACATTATTTCCTTCAATAACTTGAAAATATTGATTTAATTATTACTATAGATTAAATTAAAATTATATTAACAATTGAATTAAAATTAACTTTGCAGGTAATTATAAAAAACTAATTTTCTATCTGTCTCTTACTTCAATAGATGGCAGCACTAAACATGAAGTATTCAGTTTGATAATTCAGATTTAGAAGTGATGGTTTCTAAAGCATTTTATGAGGCTTTCTGTTCTGGGGTTGATTTTATTTCGGGCGATTATCTACAAGAGGGATATAGGCCCTAGGGGGGGGGGGGGGGAGATTGCCCTCCGTGGGGGGTCTTTCTAAGAGATCCTAACCGGTATTTACAGCAAGGTTCGAAGAAAACCATTAATATTGTCATATATAAATATTGAACATTTAAAAAACTTTGAAATAAAAAGTTTTAAGACAGGGGGAGGGAAACTTGTCCTTTACTTCGATCTACAATTATGTATAATTAAAGTAGAAGGGGGGCTCTGAATTAGCCCCAGCAAAATTTTTCAAAATCTCCTCTGATTTCGCGGGCTGGTTACGGCTCTGTAAAAGAGTCGGCCCCACCAGTGGCTGAGAGGTTCTGCTCCCAAAGCAGGTAGACGGGAGGTGCTGGGTTCAAACCCCTGTCGCGCTCGTCGACCTAACCATTAAGAGTTTACTGTGGTTTTCTTCTAAATTTGCCGTAAATACGGGTTAGGATCCCTTGGAAAGACCCCCCACAGAGGGCGCTTCCTCTAGGGCCTATATCGCTTGTGTAGGTAATCGGTCGTCCTAAATCAACCAAACAAATTAAGATACTTTTGTTTAATTTTTTTTTTTAAATCTACCTCCAATGGAAGCTGTGCTTTCAAAATGATTTGAATGATTCAAGTTCTTAACAATAAATAAATAAATAAAAATGTAATGTTTTGTTATTATTATTATCATTATTAATAAAATTATTAAAAGCTATAAAATTCCCAATTCCTTGCAAATAAAAGTTTCGCCAATAGTTAATCAGGAACTTAAACAGATGAGGACAGGGTGAACCGAGTTATTCCCCCTCTCTAGCAATACCTTGAACACGCTCTTAGACTTCATTATATTTTAATAATATTGTCATACATAAATAAATACTGAACATTTAAAAAACTTTGAAATAAAAAGTTTTAAGACAGGGGGTGGGAGACCTCGACTTCGATCTACATTTATGTATAATTAAAGTAGGAGAGAGGCTGTGAATTAGTCCCAGCAAAAGTTTTCATAATCTCCTCTGATTTTGCCGGCTGGTTACGGCTCTGTAAACAGGTCATCAAAGATATTTTACCTACTTTGATTTATAATTCTTCGGCACTGCTGCCATCTACTGGCTGAATTGTAATGCATGGTAATCTGTTTTCAGATATTTCTTGAGTTTTAGTTCAATCGGCAGTTTTTTTTTCTTTTTAATACTAATTAATTCTGAAACAATTAACTAAAAATTTTTATGTAAATGTAAGATTTTATTTAAATTTACTTATTTTTAATTACTTCATAAATATTATTATTATTATTATTATTATTATTACAGCAATGTTAATTTTAAAGCCCACATCACAAGTGATAATGTGAGAATAAAAAAAAAACTATACTCGTTCTTTCTTTCTCGCTGGCCGAAACAAGAGTTTGATACGTTAGGCGGGCAGCTAAATGCTATACTTATATAATATTGTAAAATCGTAATAACAATAATAATAATAATGATAATAATAATAATAATAATAATAATAATAATAATAATAATAATAATAATAATAATTATTATTATTATTATTATTATTATTATTATTATTATTATTATTATTATTATTATTATTACAGCAATGTTAATTTTAAAGCCAACATCACAAGTGATAATGTGAGAATTAAAAAAAAAAAACTATACTCATTCTTTCTTTCTCGCTGGCCGGAACATAAGTTTGATACGTTAGGTGGGCAGCTAAATGCTATACTTATATAATTTTGTAAAATCGTAATAATAATAATTATTATTATTATTATTATTACAGCAATGTTAATTTTAAAGTCCACATCACAAGTGATAATGTGAGAATAAAAAAAAAAACTATACTCGTTCTTTCTTTCTCGCTGGCCGAAACAAGAGTTTGATACGTTAGGCGGGCAGCTAAATGCTATACTTATATAATATTGTAAAATCGTAATAACAATAATAATAATAATGATAATAATAATAATAATAATAATAATAATGATAATAATAATAATAATAATAATAATAATAATAATAATAATAATTATTATTATTATTATTATTATTATTATTATTATTATTATTATTATTATTATTATTATTACAGCAATGTTAATTTTAAAGCCAACATCACAAGTGATAATGTGAGAATTAAAAAAAAAACTATACTCATTCTTTCTTTCTCGCTGGCCGGAACATAAGTTTGATACGTTAGGTGGGCAGCTAAATGCTATACTTATATAATTTTGTAAAATCGTAATAATAATAATAATTATTATTATTATTATTACAGCAATGTTAATTTTAAAGTCCACATCACAAGTGATAATGTGAGAATAAAAAAAAAAACTATACTCGTTCTTTCTTTCTCGCTGGCCGGAACATAAGTTTGATAGGTTAGGCGGGCAGCTAAATGTTATACTTATATAATATTGTAAAATCGTAATAATAATAATAATAATGATAATACTAATTATTATTTTTTTACAGCAATGTTAATTTTAAAGCCAACATCACAAGTGATAATGTGAGAATAAAAAAAAACTATACGCATTCTTTCTTTCTCACTGGCCGGAACATAAGTTTGATACGTTAGGTGGGCAGCTAAATGCTATACTTATATAATATTGTAAAATCGTAATAATAATAATAATGATAATAATAATAAAAATAATAATAATAATTATTATTATTACAGCAATTTTAATTTTAAAGCCAACATCACAAGTAATAATGTGAGAATAAAAAAAAACTATACGCATTCTTTCTTTCTCGCTGGCCGGAACATAAATTTGATACGTTAGGTGGGCAGCTAAATGCTATACTTATATAATATTGTAAAATCGTAATAATAATAATAATAATGATAATAATAATAATAGAAATAATAATAATTATTATTATTTCAGCAATGTTAATTTTAAAGCCAACATCACAAGTGATAATGTGAGAATTAAATAAAACTATACTCATTCATTCTTTCTCGCTGGCCGGAACATAAGTTTGATACGTTAGGTGGGCAGCTAAATGCTATACTTATATAATATTGTAAAATAGTAATAATAATAATAATGATAATAATAATAATAACAATAATAATAATAATAATAATAATAATTATTATTATTATTACAGCAATTTTAATTTTAAAGCCAACATCACAAGTGATAATGTGAGAATTAAAAAAAAACTATACTCATTCTTTCTTTCTCGC